>VXBP01006177.1:649-76373 GCA_013400115.1 Rhinopomastus cyanomelas | reverse complement strand
AGAGAGAGAGAGAAAGAGAGAAAGAGAGAAAGAGAGAGAGAGAGAGAAAGAAAGAGATAAAGAGAGAAAGAGAGAGAGAGAGAAAGAGAGAAAGAAAGAAAGAAAGAAAGAGAAAGAAAGAGAAAGAAAGAAAAAGAAAAAGGATGGAAAGGAGGAGGAAGTTTACCAAGTTGCCAAGAGCAGTAAGACAGCATCCACCACACCCATATAGGGTGTGAATTCCTCTTTCAATTCATTCAATTAATGTTCGGCTCCCATTTTCTAGATGAGTTCTTTATCTACCCAGCTGTGTACCCACCCAAGAAGGATGAAACTTACCCAGCTGGCTCAGTTTCATAAAAAAATAAAGATCCCTTATACAGTTGTTTCTACTTTGAAGGCAGATGACCAGTCAAACAAAGAAAGTTGTTTGTAATTCAGGCTTTCCTTCTACCAGAGCTACCACATCGCAAGCGGGCAAGTGTTTGCTGCAGTGTGACTCGTTCTACCTTTGCACGTTTATTTGTTTTTTAAGTCTAGAATTGGTGCCTTTCTGCTTCTTCCACGTAGCTTTGCTCTTCCAGTGTAAGTTTTTCAGCAAAAGTTGCCATCTTCTATTAGCTCCCTTAATTTAGCAGCCAGAGCTTCACTGTGCAAGCAGCTGCAAAAATTACTTCACAAATACTCTCCTCAGCCTGAGCTGCCTTCAGCACAGCAGTGTTGGAGAAAATAACATGTAAGAGTTAACGAACAGATGAATTAGCTGTTATGACCCATCCACGAATAAACAACAAACTGCCACTGCTAGTGCAAAGTTCAGAGTTTAATAGATGCACACGGTCACTAAGCCAAACCTGCTCTGACTCCTGCTTGGCGCAGACCACACATCCCCATCTAGTGATTCATGCACCAGCTGATAAGGGATCTGCCCTCAAGATTCCCACTGTGGTTGTTTAACCATCCATCCCAGCTTTCTGTCTATTAAATGGGAACCTTCTCTCAGTTTCTGCCTTTCCCTCAGCCTAAACAGCTGCAGTATGTAACATGCACCACCACCCTCCCACAAGATTTGCACTACAAATTACCATGATGAAACCACTGTTACCTGTTTTCTCTTTACAGCAATCATCAAAAAGCATTATTGACTTTTGCTCTGTTGGACAGACCTTGGATGCATTTGGTACATTCAAAATTTAGTGTAGGGTCACAATGTCCCCATTCCTGTGAGGAAGTCAGATGTTGTTGAGCAAATGATAAGCAGGACTGATCTGGGGATACAAAGATTTTCCGCCCTACTAAAGCCTTGGAGTCTCATTAGACTCAGCGTCGATGCAGCTGGGATTTCACTCCAATGTGAAATTTCCTTCAACAATTGAATCACTTTGAATGTGAGAGCAAAAAGGAATTGATGATAAAGTGACTAGTCTTGCAAGATTACCCGTACTAAACTGGTTCTATATAGAAAACAAACACAAGTGAAGTAAAAAATAATGATAAAAGGCAACTGAGCGGCGCCCAGTGACACAGCCAGAGTCAACGAGCACAAGATGAGAAACACAAGAGGTTTCTCCTGAACATTAGGAAACACTTTTTTACTGAGTGCAGGCAAAGGTTGCCCAGGGAGGCTGTGGATGTGTCTTCAGCCTTGGAACTATTCTAAATCTGTGCAGACATGGTCCTGGCTAACCAGCTCCATGTATTCCAGCTTGAGGAAGGGGGTTAGCTTCAATGACCTCCAGAGATCCCTCACACCCTAACCACTCTGTGAGTCTGTAACTTGCCCAGCAGATTTGGACTACTCATCCCAAGTGTTGTTATTACTTTCTTAGCAAATACTACTGACTAAAATTGTACCTTGATCTTGCAAAGAAAAGGTGACTGAAACACCTCTACAGAGGTAGATTAGTAGAGTAAGGTAGTCGCAGCCCTGTGCAGTGCCTCCTAAGATGTCAGTCAGCAATGGCTATGGCCCTCCAATCCAATTCATAAAAGAATATTTCCCACAGATATCATCATAATTCCATGCATTTGCACAAGTTTCCTGTAGGAAAGATTTCCAGTGACCTTAGCCAGAGGCTGTAATTATTCATTACACAAAAGCTCCTTTTCAGTGCTCAAGAAAGTGAGGAGCAGCTTCATGCTATCTAGATGACAGTTCAAGATGAGCAATATTAACTTTAAATAGCAAATTAATCTTTTTATAGACCATGCTTAATCCTTGGGCAGAACCTTTCAGTTATTAGCACCACCTGGTGCAATATGCATAAAATTCGCTGCCACTGTTGAGACAGACCAAAGCTTATGCTACATTTCAATTCCACTTAAGGTTTCAAAGAAGGATTTAAATGGGATTTTGGGATGTGGAGTGAAAGGATTGGCTAAGCTAGTAATTTGCCAGGGTGGTGCACGTGCTGTGAACTCACTGTGTGTGGTTCCCAGACCTAAATATTAAGAACTGAATGTGCTTTTTATTAATTACATGCAATTATTCTGACTGTACACATAACTTAAATGTAACCTGAATGTAGATTATAGTGTAAAGGTTTTTAAGAAACCAGCCACAAATAAAAGAACAATCTCACATCAGGTCATCCATGCTACGTAACTCTGCTGAACCATACGAAACTCAGCTGAAAATACTTCAGCATTTTTTGCCAGATAGTCAAGTGAGAATTAAAAAAAAAAATACAACCAGCAGTTTCTCTCAATGATTTTTCAGATTTGAGGCACCCAAAAACATGCAAAACTGAAGGAAGGAGGATCTTTTTCTTATTGATGTGGTCAGCAGCCAAAAAGGGGATGACTGAATGTACAGTGCCCGTGTTTTGATCTTTCTTAGGGTTGTAATAGAGAGGTTATACATTTCATCTGAGCTGACAGCAGTCTGAAATGTTATAGATAGGCTTCCTGAGCACAACCATTATTTACTGTTTGACTGTAATGTCAGTCTTTTTCTGCTTTTTCAATATTGTTTGCACTTTGCCTCTGTGAAAAGGGTCTTGATTGAACCATACAAGGGGAGATATTTCTATCTTACTATGGGATCAATGAAGATGTGTTTACAGGTCCAGGACACAGTGTACACACCACAATAATGGATTTTAGTCTGTTTGTTGACTGAAAGCTCCTTTTCTTTGTAACTTGTCAATCTTGCATCTATTACATGATTGCACCATGAAAGGCTATTTGGACAAGCTCTGAAACAACGACTGTATCAGCCTGGCTGGAGTGGTTACCTGCACTAAGTATGCAGCCTTTAGCCAGATGAATCACTTCAAACTTGAAATCATGCAGGACTTTATTTGCCTCTCCATCTGTCATCTCTACTGTTTGCACTTTTCTTTACAATAATTTTTTAAATAGTACAAATCAACACGTGACTGCAATGAAATAAGGACAGTTAAAAGCCCATAGAGGGAACTTTTAGAGTTCTGAATGCAAGCAGAAACTGTATGAACAAAGAACTGCTCCAGCACAGATCTTTTTCATGACTGATCTGATGGATCCTTAGTCAAGAGTAAATGTCCTTAACTTCTCAAATTTCTAACACACTCCTTCCTTACCCCTCTAGGTAGTGCAAAATGTATAACCTGAAACATCTCATGTCATTACACTCACTGAGCCTTGAGAAACACATGCAGTCATAATCCACATATAAACATTCATCTCCCAACTCCAAATACAGCTAAACTCTTTCGTTCTGTGACCTCAGAGATGTGGCAAACGCCACAGGGTGACAGCACACAGCATAAACTCTGCCAGAGAGCTTACACTGTCACACAGAACAAAATAAACCAAACTACTCTGCTTTGTGAATGTTATCGTGAGTCCAGGAGGAGTGACACCTCGGGGAGCACGAGACAACAAGGGAAGTTTGCCCTACAGTACCACAATGGTAACCATGCTGTAATCAAAGCAGCAGAGACAGGGACTCAGGGTCCAACAACAGCTGTAATCAGCACTGAATTGTCTTCATTTCACTCTTTCTGCTAGAGTCAGCAGTAAGAGCACCTGATCCTCCTAACTGACTCCTCTCCATCTCTGAAGGTCCATGTGCATACAGCCTGTCTGCCACACACAGCAGGGTGGATGGAACTAAAACTATCATTTCCATTTCACAATTGACTTTTAAGACCTGCATCAACTTTGGCTTCAGCACACTCCTGACAGACTAGTGCAGCTCTACAGAAGTGAATATGCTTTGCTAGAATAAGTCAACTGCACTGCCAGAGGTGACGTCGAAAGAGGCACCAACACAAAAGCTGATGCAGGGTCGGCCAAACACCCAACAAAAATGTTGTCCTTTTAACAAGGCTGAAATGTATTCACACATTGCAGAATGCTGATGCACTTTTTTCTCACCATAGTGGTCATTTCTAAGATTATCATCTCTAGAAGAAGCTATTTCTCACAATGGTTGGCTTGACCTGCACTGTTACCCTCTGGCAGTAAGCACAGCGACAAGAAAGAACAGCAAACACCTGTTTAAAAAAAGAATTCCCTTCCAATCCCTAATGATTCTGTGATCATCAGTAATTAGATTGCTGTCGAGGGAAAACGCTGCACGCTCGGTGCTATCACACTGGAAAGATTCACTGGGAGCAGCATTTTTAGTAACACAGCTTTTGGAACTGAAATGTAGGACTGTTCTTTCTACGTTGCATAAGACCGTGCCTGTTCTACTTCCCTTTGTTCGTACTTGCTCACAAAAGTCGCAAGCGATTAACTTCTACCTGAATGAGTCACGATGCTAAAAGCTTGTGCTTTTACAAAGACCGTGGCAATGAGTTCAGAAAGAAAGAACTGAGGGAGATCAGCACCTAACAAGTCCAGAAGTATTATTTTTAAGTACGTTTCTGACATGCTCTTTCTCCTTGCCGTATTTGAGGCACAGTAGTACTTTCAGGAAACATTTGTGTGGTTACTAGTAGCGTGGGTCCTCTTGCCTCTGCAGGAGTCAAGCATCAAACTGAAGGCAGCAAATGCTATTGGGAGCAGTGGGCAACTTTACATGTAGCAGAGACTCCTGGGCCATTTTATGCTATTTTCTTCTTTAACTTACCACAGTCACTTAAAAACCTGTTCTGTAGTTTTGTAGAGTTACAGGTGTTTCTCTGTGGTTTAAAGCCTTTGCAGAACCAGTGATGTGGTTCAGCGGGTCCCCATCCAGTGAGGGCAAGAGATGTTGCCCTTAATTTGGACACTGTCGTGTGGCCAGTAATTCAGCCAAACCCCACACAGCTCCAAACAAAGGTGCATTTACTAGAGTCTGCAGAACCTTAAGAACCTCCAGGAAGTTTTATAGAACTATGAGTTTGGAAGGCAATGGCAAATTATTTGTAGAGCTGTATTTCCAATTGCTGTAAGTGCCTTTGTTTCAGTGTCACTGCCATAGAACTGATCACATTAGTCACTGTAATATGGGGCATATGATGTAGCCTGAAGAATGAGAATGAGTAAACTAAGTACACTTCTGTCTCTTTGTCCTGTTTTCATCATCTGAAAGGGAAGTTTCTAAAGACAGACAAGGAGAGCAGCAGGAGCACCAGTAAGGAATAGAAGCTGTAACAAATCAGTATTCCATTGACAATGCCAGCCAGCCAAGAGCTTTCTGCAAAGCACATGATGCAAAGAAACACTTAGGAAACCTTGTTTTGTTTCAGAGGGTAGAAAAAACTGAATGACAACTAATGCATATAAAAATATATTCCACTGTCTTGTAATTTCTGGTACTGATGGCCAAAAATCCCTGAACAGGATGAGCTGCAACTGCTGAGATATCCACGTTGTGGAAAAGCAGCAAAACCAGCCAGTGACAGCCTCTTAGTGTCAGCGATTACATTCTTCACTTCAAAGTGTATTCATAGAATCACAGAATCATTAGGGACTGGAAGGGACCTCGAAAGATCATCTAGTCCCATCCCCTGACACAGCAGGATCACCTAGACCAAGACACACAGGAACACATCCAGGCGGGTCTTAAGCACTTCCAGTGAAGGAGACTCCACAACCTCCCTGGGCAGCCTGTTCCAGTGCTCTGTCACCCTCACTGTGAAGAAGTTCCTTCTCATATTGATGTGGAACGTATGGCTGGACTGAATTTAATTTTTAAAGGTCTGTCTAAATAAGAAAAATGCAGCAGGATGGCATGAGTGAAGAAGCCTTAACTTGACAGAGCTGGCCATTCTCACAGATTTGCCCTAAAAGCCATCAACTGCATGATGTTAACCTTAGCTAAACCAGAGGCAGGGTGAGCATAAGGATGACCCTAAGTATATCTTAGCTTTGAGTTGAAATAATAAGATAGACCACTTTCTGCAGGGTTTTTTTTCCCCTACAGCTGATATGAACTTGATAACCAGACCTACTTAAAAGCATGTTCCACCCCTGACTTAATTTGTGAGCACGGGAACATGGCGCGTTACTTACCCTTAAAGTTACACTGCACTCCAGTCAAGTCAATGGGAGCTGCCCCGGTTTTTTTGTCTTAAACCGACTTCCCTCCTGACAGCCTCATGTCACCTCGATGTCAGTACCTCTGTCAATCCCAGACAGGTTTTTTTTGTCAGCCACAAGCAGAACTGAAAGAAAAAATGTCCACATATGTTCTTTCCAAAGCTTGATACAGAGACTATTTTTGTAGTTAGCACACAAACGCTCAAGCCTGAGCTGGATAACTTCTGCTAATCCATCCGATCACGTCAGAGCGCCAAGCCTTGCTTGTGCTTGCTGCATGTGGTGGTATGTACAAGTGAGAAAATAAACAGTATTCTCCTGCAGCTCTGCACGTGTCTCTGGGTTATGCACTGCTCAGGCAGTTTACGCAAACCTCTGGTCTAGAGATTGATTTTACATCTAACTAGTGACAGGAAAGTTTAAATACACAGAGAGAGAACCAGCAACACAGTAATTAAAAAATAACAGCAGAAACAAGGCTGTTTAGATAGATGTCTAGAGTCTAGATATTTTTCATCAGAAAGAAATGCTTGCACAAGAAATCCTGGTGCATTAGACCAGACAGCTTTTACAACTTTCCCACTGAAGATAAAGGCTTGTCCGTGACATTTGCAGAACCTTCAGAGTGTGACTACCGCTGTGTTTGTGTAGTAGTCCTCTACGTTAGCACAACGTGGCAAAAAAGTAATTTTACTTGTCAGCTAATTCATGGAATCTTCAGAAATTCTGACTGGGGAATCAAACACAAAAGACAGATGAAAATTATTTAAGAGTCACATCTGATCAGTAGCTTCACAGTGATCTTCAGTACAATACAAACCGGTTGGCAATCACTTGGGAAACTTAATTTCCTTATTTTTAGCAGAGGCAAAGACAGGCAGGTGCTTCTCAGTGGTGCTGGTTAAGAAGGAAAATGTCACAGAGGAAATGACTGAATTTCTGCCACATGCTGCAGGAAACGTGCAGAATTTACAGCACACAGATATAAACATTTCTTTTAAAATACACAGTGTATGACGTGAACGTGACTAACTTGGTGATACGGGCACCCACCTCATTCTTAGCTCAGAAGACTGTGCAGGTCACAGAAAACTAGATAACATGTGTAAAACAAGGAAGACTAGGAAAAGGACAAGTTCTGGACCTTTTTTCCCTCCTAAGTCACAATTCATTTCATCATGCTCATCACTCCTTTCAGCTCAGTGATTCAGGTGGGTTTTTTTAGATCAGTGGAAAACTTCAACAGGAAAAGAGCGTCAACTCACAGACATCTGAAAACAACCTCATGGTCAGAGCAATCTCAGGGCAGCTGAGGAAGGTTTTGAATTCCTCGATACAGTTTGCTTTCAATCCAACTGGTAACCCACAACCAGCATTACCAGGCTGCACTGGCATCTCACCCATCCAATTGCTCACCTTGGCAAAACAAAGAGACAAAAGCCTGCTCCAAGTCTGTAGAGCACAGCACACAGCTCTGCCTTCAGGACAAACCTTCATCTGGTGGTTCACATGAGGTGTCTTTCTTCAGACCTGGTTACATCCTGGAAAGATGTGATATTTAAAATACTTTCTTCTTTAGAGCCTAATGCCATGTACTTCAGATCCTACCTTGTGAAACTTATCTTTCTGTGTTGGTTGTATGACCAACACAGCTCTTTATTAATTGCATTAATTAAGTTTGGTTGTTGCCTTCAGTTCTAACACTGTTCTGCTTTTCTCTTCAGATCCAGGTGCCCAAAGTTTAGCTGTTGCAACCTGACTGCTGCCGTGCCCAGGTACTTTCTGAACTCTCACATTTCGTGTGATAGGAGCACAGGAAAACCTTTCTCCTCGCCGTGCAGACTCAGTTTCTGATGTAACGCCTCACACTTACCACACAGCGTAGAGGCAGATGACCCACAGAAGTGGTCCTTTTGTTTATGGATTCAGTGACTTTGACCAAAATACTATTCTTGGAAATATTTCCTTGATCAATGTTTTATTCAAATATTATAAGTTTATGTTATATTCCTGGACCATCAAGTATGTTTATAGGCATTGTAGACATTTGTGAATTGGATCATACCCTTAGGAGAGTGAAATACCTGCCCAAATAAACATATGTACTTAAATAGGATCTTAGTGGAAAGCCATAATAAAATATTATAGCTGATTGAATCAACCAGGTAAATTCATCCTGCAGTTATAGAAGGAGGTAGTACTGCAAATAATTCCCAGATTTCCTTTTCCTGAAAAGTTGGTTATCTTGTTAATTCATGAAGGTATTAACTATCCAATAAATTCAGCATATCCCTAGTTGTAAGCTGTCAGGATGTGACATAACATCCTATAACATGATGCTACATGGTACATAATGCCTTAAATTAAAAAGAAAAAAAAAAGCAAGACATTTCTTTCAGAGAAATAGTAGGTAGCTCATCTGAATATTTGGGGTAATTGGCTCTAGGAAGAGAGAGAGAGAGATCATTATTGCAGGTTCCCTAGTGAGTGTTAATTAGTCATATTGCTTCATTGTTTGACAAAGAGAACATTGCTCGTACTGCTAAATCTGTAATGACACACCGGCTTTTGCAGCACAGGTATTTTAAACTACCTTGACTGACTGACTGACAGGTGGGTATTTCTATTCCTAGTCGAGCGTGCTCACAGAGTCAACGTTACGTTGTCTCAGAGGCATGAGAGTTTTCTCATGCTGATCATGAGAAGCCTTGTTTTTAAAACAGCAGAGAGCAAATTGGGCTCTGACCATTTCAACGGGGCTCCTCTGTTTGTAAGCACAAAGGGTACACACCTTGCTCTACAAGCACAGCCGCGGCGCTACACGCAGCCAGCCAGCAGTCAACAGCTCGGAGCAAGCTGCAGATGTCACCTGAGGCATCCAAGTCCAACACCGAGGTGCACGAGTGGCAGCGTCACACCTGTCAAACTTCTGTTGTCTGCTTTTGACAGGCAGATCTTTAGCACCTACGTTTTTAGTAAGTGAGAAAAAGCATCACAAAGGTAACTGTTTGGCATGAGTGCATTGTCCAAAACAGAGTGAACAGAAATAATGGCTCTACCT
Organism: Rhinopomastus cyanomelas; assembly: GCA_013400115.1. Classification (NCBI taxonomy): domain Eukaryota; kingdom Metazoa; phylum Chordata; class Aves; order Bucerotiformes; family Rhinopomastidae; genus Rhinopomastus; species Rhinopomastus cyanomelas. The sequence goes on along the minus strand of VXBP01006177.1, from coordinate 66,877 downwards.
ACCACCCACATGAACCTCAGATTAAGGTTCTCATTCCAAACAATATTAATTTATTGAAGTCAGTCAACTCCACAGAAAGGACTTGGAAAAGACAGGTACAAAATTACGACATGTGAAATGTTTTCAGGTTGTTCTTCACATCCTCACATATGAAGTTCCTAACAGGCACACTTTTTAAAAGTGAGAAACCGATTACCTATTTCAGGCACTCAGATACTTGTTAAGTACCCTGCTCTGCTTTACTCTGTCTATCTTGCTCTTTAGCAGGGTGGATCCTCGTTCAGTTCCTTCGCTTCTGGATGCATTTCTGTGCGAAGACACAACAGACAATCAGAGACAATTTAAAGATTAAAACATTCTTGCTGCTGGCTTTGAGCTTCAGTGTTCTTAATCTGCAAAGATAAAATGTACGATGCCGTGAGACCACTCAATGAATTGATCAGACTTGCCTATGCTGGGAATGGTTTCAGAGGACAGAACAACTGCTGAGAACGGGAACAATCTCACTCGTTCATGTCGTTGTCGCACGCCTGGCAGAACGACTGGATGCCTATGTCTTCCCATGAACTGTATGAACAATCCTAGTGTGTGCAGGGGACTAACTCCAGAGGTACCTGAACACCAGTGTGGAACGACAGCGTTGGCAGGCACAACCATTTCCCAGAAAAGGCTGCATCCAGAGCAACTTTTTATAACTTGCAATGTTTCACTTGCCTCCCAGACCTATGTGCACTTAGTAGTTACTTTTATCTGGAAAAAACACATATAGACTTCCACAGAAGAAAAGATATTCAGGCTTTTATGTGATGTGACCATAACTCCCCCCCCACCCTACAGAAATGTGAATACACAGTGCTGCACTTACTATGTTGGCTCTGCAGCGGGATCTGGACAGGCTGGAGCGATGGGCTGAGCTCAGTTGTATGAGGTTTAACAAGGCCAAGTGCCGGGTCATGCACTTTGGTCACAACAACCCCCAGCAACGCTACAGGCTTGGAGAAGAGTGGCTGGAGAGCTGCCTGGTGGAGAAGGACCTGGGGGTGTTGATTGACAGCCGGCTGAACATGAGCCAGCAGTGTGCCCAGGTGGCCAAGAAGGCCAATGGCATTCTGGCCTGTATCAGAAACGGCGTGACCAGTAGGAGCAGGAAGGTGATTGTGCCCCTGTACTCGGCACTTGTGAGACCACACCTCGAGTACTGTGTCCAGTTTTGGTCACCACAGTACAGGAAGGACATTGAGGTGCTGGAGCGGGTCCAGAGAAGGGCAACCAAGTTGGTGAAGGGGCTGGAGGACATGTCCTACGAGGAGAGGCTGAGGGAGCTGGGGTTGTTTAGTCTGGAGAAGACTGAGAGGGGACCTTATTGCCCTCTACAACTACCTAAAAGGAGGTTGTAGCAAGGCTAGTGTTGGCCTCTTCTCTCCAATTAGTGATGATAGGACTAGGGGAAATGGCCTCAAGTTGCATCAGGGGAGGTTTAGATTGAATATTAGAAGGAAATTCTTTACTGAGAGGGTGGTTAGGTGCTGGAATGGATTGCCGAGGGAGGTGGTGGTGTCACCATCCCTGGAGGTGTTTAAGGAACGAGTGAACGCGGCACTTAGGGATATGGTCTAGCGGTTAGACACTAGGATAAAGGTTGGACTCGATGACCCTGGAGGTCCTTTCCAGCCATGATGATTCTGTGATTCTGTGTGATTTCACTGGACGGTGACAGTGACTGGAGGGGTGGACAGCACTCAGATCCACTTTCATTTTTGGTAGAATTTCATACCTCTGCTGTCCCATCTGTCTTAATAACATAGTGCAGGTTTGTCTTCATAAATTATTACGAGGCCTAGGGTGACATGTGATTGCTGAGAATTAACCTGGCCACCACTACTAAGCATGAAAACATACGTGTCTCATGACAATGACCTTCTGCCCGTGTGTACAACAGAAGCACCTTTCATCACAGGTGATTACATCATGGGTGACCCTGAAGGGTGCAACAGCTTCACCCACAGTGTGAGGATACACAGCAGTGACAAGAAGGTTTTACCAATTCATAATGACATTTTAAACAAGCACTAGATGTGGTAATTGAAGTTATAACAGTCAACTGGATCAAAGCTTATCCACTTGAACATTTGGCATAAGAACTCTAAGCAAGACTCTAGACGCCTTGTGACTACGTTTTCACATGATTCTTCCATGAAAAAGAATTGAACCCACAGTGTTTACACTCTTACATGTTATTTCCCTCTTGGGGTACATGGAAAGTCCTGTTATCACTGCAGTACTTATACAAATGGAGAAAAGCAGGTCTCTGAAGTGGTCTCTTTAAACCATCCTAATGCTACCTTGCTTTGCAGCATGTGACATTTAACATTTTCAAGGCACCACACAGACATGAACTAATGAATCCTGACAACATCCCAGTGAGGTAAGTGTCTATAATCATCACCATTTACAGGTGGTGAAGCTGACACAGAAGGCCAAATTTGTGCACGCGCTATAGGAGCGATACACCGAGCCAGATGAGTTAAGTGTCACAGAGAATTTTAAACCAGTCCTTTCTGCACGTCCACAGCAAAGCTGGGACTGCAACCTGGGTTTTCCTCTCTTCAGCCCCTCACAACCAGTACACAGAGGTGCTAATGATTTTAAGCATCTCCAGGCCACAGTTTCAGCTGCCACAGCATCTGTAATATTTCTGAACCTGGCACAGTCACGACCGCTTGCACCAGCACTGATCTTAGTCCAAAGGCTTTCTGAACATTTTTACAGAAAAATCCTTTATGCTCAATTAAAAAGAAATGAAAAGTCCTTTTTTTTTTGGCAGCACCTGGTCTCTTCAGGAACACGTGTTTACATTGTGCTCAATTACACAAATGCACTAGGCATTTTGGAGAGATGTAGACACATTAATATTGAACTGCAGGCAACCACATGTTGGTAATGAGCCCATTTTGTGTCTTGGCTCGTGGAAAAGAATGTGGAAATACCTTGTTCTGTGGTATTTTCCCTCTGACAGTACAGATACAGTGCCGCAGGCACTCTGGAAATAATAGCATAAGGTTAACTGACAATTGCATGTGTATTTACACCGATAGCCTGATATTATCATATTGTTAAAGAAAGGAGGAATCCGGGGCTAGAATAAGCAACTAAATAAATTTCTAGCTGGTGAAAGTGAGTGAAGCCAGAAGAGATGTTATGCTCAAACCGTTCTCAAGGCACACACATTCTGTGCACATGCCATTTCAGCAACCTCTGAGAAACCTAGAAGGGCAAAGATGCAAGGAAACCTTTAAAAAGCAGTAAAGTGTCACCCCTGCAGTACTTGCAAGCCTGCTGCTCCCACAGAAGTTAACGAGATCTTTAAGCATTTTCCATAAATGCACTATGGGGCCACACAGAGGAAGCAAATTAAGCAATGAAGGATTCATCTGAAAATGGGATGATTTTGACAGTTGGAATTATCTACAAACTTTTCCAGGAACCAGGAAAGCACCCTCAAGCCCTAAGTTACACAGTATCACAGTATCACAGTAGTGATAAGGTTGGAAAAGACCTTAAAGATCATCCAGTCCAACCTAAGTCCAAATAAACCCAGTAAACCTAACATCTAACATCCAGATCATGGTAAGGTACCACGGAATTGTATTTGTAAGACAACTGAAAACAAGCATCATCGTGGAACACAGATGTGTCTTTTGTAACGGGCATGGCTCACAAAATGCACAAATGAGATATCCTGACCAAAATCATCCTGCTGGGTTTTTGAAAGGTCCCATCCTTGTGCTCTGTATGAAGCAGAGGGGGGTGTTGCTGTCAATGCAGAGTCTGAGTAGACTTCCTATGGCTGTAACCTGTGCAGTGTCTTACAAATCATCTGCTCCCCCTTTGCATCACCTGTTCCAGCTTCTTTTTTATGCTCCCGTGCTCCTGTCTCTTCATACTCATACAAGGTCCTACTAAGCTGCAAATGTATAGTAGAACCACTGCTCCGTAGCTTAACGCTTTGCATAGTTGTAGAGTTAAATCTGGTCCTTTAACTGTGCTTAGAAAACACATCTCTGCTTTGGTGTAAGGCTCTTGTTTGTGAAGTTCCAATTATGTCTCTGCAAGCCCAGTATTTACTACCTTTACTAACTGCAGCTTCCCTTCAGTTCTCCTGGTCTGCCATATAAAGTAAGTCTTGCATTTTACCTCTAAGGTAATGACTGTGGAGTTTTTAATTGTCTATTTGCTTAGAAGAACATAAACGAGTTTCACTTATGTCACTGTAATTCAGTTGGAAGGGTTATTTACTGTTTTCTGTTCTGTATGACAAAAATTGAATCTCTTCAAGCACACATCCTGTAGGCGGAGACGATTAGCCGGAGTTTTGGGTGTACCATATCTTTCGTGTTGATGGCTGAAGAATTTAAGGGGCAATCTCTGGGAAAGCACAGTGTACCTAACCTTTTCACCAGTTGTCTCCCTGCCTGACTTTAAATATATTTTTTACTCAATCAATAATTTCTCAGCTGACAAAAACAATTTTCTAAAAGCTGTGGTAGTATGTAGAATTTGTTATACAGCAGTAATTCAACTTGTCATGTTGTCCAATAGAAATATTACCAGAAGGCAATCCACCAGTTTCAGTCACTGTCACCAGGGTTTGAACAACAACATGGCATTTGAGAAACAGGGGTTTGCTATGAAATCTCCAACGGCTAGTGGTGGCAACTTTCCATATCATGTCACCTGAGGTGGTGGACTCAGTCAATACCTCTTGAATTGCTTCTTCCTCAGAGTAAAAGGAATTGTGCAACTCATAGGAAATGAAAAAAACTCACTGCTACCAGGCCACCTTGGAGCACAACATTTATTAAAGCCCTTAAAAATTATTGTAGCACAGGCCTTAATAAATAGTTACAGCAACACTGTCCCACTGAGACAACTTTACAAGGAGAAGGAAAGTCATAGGGACTGCAAGAGGCTCAGATCCTCTCCCCTGCCGAGTCCTGCCCTTCCAAGCCTTGCATTAAAACTAACTAGATCTTTAACACAAAATATTGTGTGACATTAACACTGAAAAGACTAAGAGAAACTGGACTTTTAAAAAAGTGTCTTGAAAACCAGGTTGTTTCTCCTGCCCTACAGCAGCACCGTTTGTGTTTCTCTGTTTTGCGTGATAGCAGCCTCCCAGTCCCCAAAGCACACAACTTTTTAACATTTATGTGCTCGTTTCAATCTTGCAGTATCTAGAACTGATGCAAGAGGTTGCATAACACTGATGTGATGCTCAAAATAGCACCTTCGTTGCTAAAAGCTAGGGCAGAGGTTTTTACTAATGCCGGCTATATTTAGCACCGCGCTGCCGTGCAGTTTCCCCAATAAGCTTCTATTAAGTTAAATGTCACATGGCTAATTCAAACATGCCAAAGGCCCAACAGCACTGAAAGAAAATACCCCAACAGCAAGGTCATTTGGTTCATAAATCATTGCAACTGATGTCAAATTTTCATAGGAGCTCGAAATCCAGGGCTTGAGCAGGGGGATGTGAGACTTTCAAACAGAGACACTTCATTCCTTCTTTTTGTGTTTGTTGGAAGTACAGCTCATCACACTTGCGTGTGTGCTACTAGGTCTCTAGGCAAAAACAAAGTATTTGCAGAGATTAGAAAATAATTAAGCTGTGGGACAGCCCTGTTTGTGACAATACCAGTCTTATTAACAGAATCACAGAACCATAGAATCATAGAATGACTACGGATTGGAAGGGACCTCGAAAGATCATCTAGTCCAATCCGCCTGCCACAGCAGGATCACCTAAACCAAGTCACACAGGAACACATCCAGTCGGGTCTTGAACATCTCCAGAGAAGGAGACTCCACAACCACCCTGGGCAGCCTGTTCCAGTGCTCCGTCACCCTCACCATGAAGAAGTTCCTTCTCAGGTTGATGTGGAACCTCTTATGTTCCAGCTTACAACCATTGCCCCTTGTCCTATCACTACATGACACCGAGAACAGTCCAGTTCCATCCTCCTGACACCCACCCCTCAAATATTTGTAGACATTAATGAGGTCACCCCTCAGTCTCCTTTTCTCCAAGCTAAAGAGACCCAGCTCCTCCTACACCAGTCTCGCTATAAGCAGCCCAAATGAGCCTCCCTGTTATTTCCAAAGAAGGGTCATTGCCTCACAATCTATTAAAACCATGTCACGGGCTTTTTGCAAATAGGGCTACAAAAGAACAAACAGGTGCCTTCCAAACGAAACTGGTTGAGTTTTCCATCATAAAGATTAGCTTTATCCTTTAAAGTATGTTCAAGTAATTTTTAGGAAAGAAAAAACTCACCTCTTTTATTCCAGACAGGGATTATTTTTTAAATTTCAGAATGCTGTGGAGCTGCTGATGCTTTCCAAGTAACAAGCAGGGCTTACGCACTGCAGCTTTGTGCAACACTCGGTGGCCACACTTGTAGAAAACCTGTTGGATTTTACTTGTCTGTTAAAGGAGGTCTGTTCCCCCTGAACCTGAGACAGTTCCTCTCAGATTCCCTCTTGCTTTCCCTTTTCCTTAGCAACAACGTCATCTCTCAAATTCAGAGTAATATTTACGTGCTTCTAAGCTGTTTATAATTAATTATTTAAATATCTGGGTTTAATTTTTCCCNTTGAAAACGCTAGCAATTTTCAAACCCCAACACCCTATTACCAGACCAAAAAAATCCACGTTTGTGGATTGTTTGCCTTTTCCTGCTTCTGAGCTGGATTGTGATTGTTTCATGTTTCATAATGACAGTCACGTATCTTCTGTCCTTGACCACAGGAAGAAATAATCAGCAACACTGACAAAATGTTAATCCTTATCATAAGGACATCACTTGGTAGTGCTAAGCAAAGCGTAATGGGGGTACATGTGCTCTGCACAATTTGGTCAGTAAAGTTCTTCACACTCGCCTTACGTTCACTACGAACGCTTCTTTCAAAGGAAGGAGTACAGAGAGCAAATGCAACCACAGATTCAATACCATTAATGAACTTCTTCCCAGTGAGGGTGACGGAGCACTGGAACAGGCTGCCCAGGGGGGTTGTGGAGTCTCCTTCACTGGAGATGTTTAAAACACACCTGGATGTGTTCCTGTGTGACTTGTTGCAGGGGGCATTGGACTAGATGATCTTTCGAGGTTCCTCCCAATTCCCAGTGATTCTATGATTCTATATGTATATATACACATCTTAGCACCAGCTATATCTCCAAAGGTCTCTATCTTGCCTCCTTGTTCTTCAACTCTTCTCTTCAGCATTCCCCAGGAACTTGAAAGCTCTTCTTCTTTTTCTGACTGTCAGAGTTGGATCACTCATATTTTCTTTATATTCCAAACTGTCTCCACAAACACATAGAAGAACTAGTAATTCTACGTTCTTGGCATTGGTCAAGTTTAACAGACCAGAAAAGGCAGGATAAAGCTTTTGCATTTTAACACATGAAAGTACTTTTTCTTAATCAGAAAATACCTTAAATTTGAAGAACTTCTTTGTGATTTCCCCCCTCGTAGTCTCTACTCGTATGCCTGAAGTCAACATTCATTCTCAATGTCTTTGATGTCTTTGGTGTAACAATCCAAACTTCTTAAGGCATCCTTGGGACGCAATGTCTGTATGACCACATAACTTAGGGAACATGTATTTGTGGTGACAGAAGAGTGTGGATTTAAAGGCAGACAAAAGCAGCTGAAGAGCTCAAAATCTAACAAGGCATAATTTATAAGGAGATGTTATTTTCTTCTATCAGACTCACTGAGTACAGCCATAGAAAGCAAATGAGTCCTTAGTTCCACAGGCCATTCTTCAGATTATTCTCTGTCTTAAAGGTTGGGTTTTGCAACCATGTTTATGAAATAGTTTATTTTTCCCTCTAATCTTTGTTTTCTTTGCAATACCAGGGCTGCACCACTATTGATTCCATGTTAACTGAAGTTGTTACCATGGAAAGGCAACACTGGAAACTGCTTTCCAGACTTTTCAGGTTGTGCTTCCACATCATTATTGTTTCAGCCTTTTGGAGTGTTGCTGGTTGTTATACATGAAGAACATGATCTCTGATAACTCAGTATTGAAGACAAGTTATTAATTCAAACAGATCCCAATTAGACCCCGCTCTTCTTTCATCAGTATTGAGCACCTTGCTCAGAACACAAGGTGATGATCACATTTTTTGAGACTAGATGCTTCAGATTCGTTGGCACTGTGGCTTACACTGTCTCCCACTTTGCTGGGATGCACCACCTGGGAAAACTGTTATATACTAAGGAAGCAGTATTTATTTACCTGTCCCCCTAGGCGCCAGCAATTTCCATGGCAGCTCTGACAGCACAGCATCATACCTGCTGGGATGAGGTGGAATGTTGTCATACACCTGAAAGAGAGCTGGCAACTAATTACAGCTAGGTAGACCAAATCAATAAATGAAGCTGCAAATAGTTTGCCAACTAACTATCTTGCAAACAAACTTCATGTTGCTATTTGAAAAATCTAGAGGCCACTTTTATCAGCTATTTGTTGGCCAGTACAGATTCCAGTGACTTTCCTAACAACTTGTTCTCATATTAAATTTCCCTTGTTTTAAAAAGAGAGATAAGGGCCAGCTGCAGGATTTGGTTCTCACCTCTTGAATAAACCATGAGCAGGGCTTTAATCAAGGCTTTCAATCTGGGCCATTATAAACCAAGGGCAAGAGCAATTCATTTCATTCCCCAGTTCAGTTTCTGAATCTGGTCCTTGGCAAAGTACAGAAACACATGAATTAAAGTTCCCAGATTAAACTAAACTTTTTCAGTGCTTGCCCACCCTAATATGAAATAAGGAATATGGAGAGGCTGGACTGAAATTCAGAGGGAAAAAACATCAACAATTAGGTTTTCTTTCTTACCAAAATTGAAGTGAAATTTTAAGTTTTAGAAAGAGTTAGTCTTCCACTTGAAAGCAAGCACCAAAGGGAGAAGATTTGAGAGTGGCTTGCACAGCACTTCAGAAGTGGCATGGGTGATTAGGAACCTAGAGGCAACGGGCCCAAGTGCACCTGCATTTATGGAGGGTGCTTACACTACTCTGGCTGGGGAAAGGATGGCAGGACTCTGCTGCCTTCCCCTGAGCATGATTTTCACATTCAAACCCAATCTGTGCATACAGGCTGAACGTGCAGTGAAACTGTGTTTCTTAGTAAATAAATCATCTATCACTTAAAATGCTTTCAACTTGGCCTGGGAGCAGGGTAACCACTTTAAAATCCAAACTACACTTTGCCTGCTCAGCAGAAACCAGGAGTGCTTTTACTATTCTGAAAATACTGTTTCCTCAGTCTTGTGCTCCAGGCTATTTCTTGTGGCTGAAGAGATATTCCAACTGATCAGTAGCACAGCAGATAAATGAAGTAAAAGGTGTATTTATACATCGGCTTGACGGCCTCTGTGTTAATCAGTCCGCAGGATGCCTTCCAGGGTCAGACTGCTGTAGGCTAGATACACCGCATTTCCCTCTCTTTGACACCGTTTACATACTTTTTCCTTAATTAACTGGCTTGCACATGTGTATTTTCCCCACGGGGCAGGTGTGCTGGCTGGATGCCATTCATCTGGAAGAGCATTCAGAATGCTTGTGTATAAACTAGCACCTGGGCAGGTTTTCACTGACCACATGCTTGAGGAGGTATTTTTAAACCAGGGCTGATATAGTTTCCCTTTTCATTTTTCTCTCCTGCGTGTTGGAATAGCAAGTCTTAAGAAGCTGAACTCCTTTTACTGTGTTCAGCAAGGAACAGTTGGCATTGCTACACAGGAAATGGAGAAAGTGGCTGGTTTAAGAGCGTCGTCTTGAAGGATTACCTCAGCATCATCTGAGCTGGTTCCTTTGCTTTAAAGATTGCTGCATTGAATTGTCTGCTAAGGATGGTCTGGTTCAAAGGACTCTTTCCACACCAGAGCCAAACTAAAGCTATTGTTGTACAGAATCACACAGCCTTAGGGGAGGGAAGGTGAACTTAAAGATAGTTGTTCCTGCCACTCATAACTGCAACGTATGGAGACTGAAATTTATAACTTTGGGTTGTAAATGCTTTTTTCGTTCATAAAAAGGCCAATTGATTTAATTATCAGCATTCGTATTTGTTTTCTTAGAGGTAGTTGGACAAATAGAAAGTGGCCCTGAGTAAAAAGACTTGGGGGTGGTGGTCGATGAGAAGCTGGACGTGAGCGGACAGTGTGCACCTGCAGCTCAGAAGATCAATTATATCCTGGGGTGCATCAAAAAAACACGTAGCCAGCAGATGGAGGGAGGTGATGCTGCCCCTCTACTCTGCTTGGTAAGACCTGGAGCACTGCATCCAGCTCTGGAGCAAGGATACAGAAAGACATGGCCCTGATGGAGCAGGTCCAGAGGAGGGCCATGAAAATGAGGACAGGCAGAAGGGGCTGGGGTTGTTCAGCCTGGAGAAGAGAAAGCTCCTGGGGGGACTGATAGCGACCTTCTAGTACCTAAAGATGGCTGGAGAGAGATTGTTTAAAAAGGCCAGTTAAATTACATGGTTGCTCAAGCAGCCTAATGGACTGAATGTCCGGCATGATTTAGATGCTATGGAATATAGAAATTGAAATAAAGGTACAAAAGGATTATTTCTCAACCACTTCATTCTCTCATTGTTCTATTTTTCTTTTTCTTGTTTGGAGCAAATACCTTTGATCACAAATTACCCTGATGTTTCAGGGTAGAAGGATTTGAGCTTAGCAAGTTTTGAAGTTAATTCTTTCCTCAACACCAACAGCTTTCATGGTACGCGCCTTTTCCCGGTCTGGTCAGTTGGTCTCAGCTCACGAAGATGTGCTGTTTCCTGCAACGTAAAAAGTAAAACGTGGGTGAAGTTTTATTTATTTTTTGTAATCTTTTGTATAATAGATGAAATCGTGCCCCTGATAAGTCCTCGCACACCGCTTCACGAGTAAAGAGCATGCATTAAGCAGCCAGCACTTGGAAAACTGCTTATCTGATAACTCCAGAGTAGCTGTGTCAAGTATTTGAAGCTGCACGTAAAAGCCAGATAAGCTTCTGATTTATCAGGGTTTTTTTGATTAAGGGGTAATGTATTGTCTGCATGTTCATTTTTTTGATTTGAACCAAAAAAAGTTGTTCTCTTATTCTTTCCAACAGCAATTCTGTGGTTTTCAGATCTGACTGGGGATAACAGTCAGGAGCCTGCTCTGTGGGAAGAGGTGCTGCTCTAACCTTACACCCTAGGGAAACAGGATTAAAGTTGTGGTAAAATACTTCTGCGTTATCTGGTTTTTTATCAGCTTTGGGGGCTGCATAGTCTAGCTCAAAGATCTTGACACCAGCTGCCTGGGGAAGTAAGGCCGTGCAGAATTCTCTGCAAAACTTCACATCTTCCAGCTGGTTCCATGGCTAATTTCCTGGGCCTTGGCCATGGCAGGACCCCACTGCAGAAACTCTTGAGAAGAGGGGCTGCAAGTATCTCCTTTAATATGTTCTGCAAACAGAGAAGAGTTTTGTACCACCTGTATGTCTTTTTGCCCTCTGCACGTAATAAGTCATGCTATCTCTGCAAGGATTTTATAAAAGCAGATGTTTCACTCGTATACCAGGAAAACATTTAGTAAAGCACTGAGGGAAAACTGCAATGTGATCACTTAAAGTCTAACCAATAGTTTAAAAATGGAGCAACAGACAATAAAAATCCATAAAATAAAAATGCATCTGATTCATGGAATTCACCAACATCTGAAGAAAAAACAGCTGCAAAATGTAACTTCATGGTTTTTTTACTGTCCAACAGGACATTTTTTTTTTTAAGTCCATGGGTTCTTTGATAATTTCAGATGCTACTTCAGTTTACCTAAGTGGCTCAGTGGGTAGAGCATGGGACTCTGAATTCCTGGGGTCACAGGTTTGAGCCCCATGTAGGACCTCTGGAGTCAGTGCTGTAGGCTTATCCTGCTCCAGCAGGGGGGTTGGACTTAGATGATCTTTCGAGGTCCCTTCCAGCCTGTAACAGTCTGTGATTCTGTGAAGTGAAATTGCAGGAAGATAGCAATTTGCATTGTCTATGATTTCTTCAGCTGCCATGCTCTTGGCATGTCAATCAATAGGACACGATGTCTGGTTATTTGAAGTTCATCATCTATCATTTGGTACTGACTGTCAAACCATATCCTCCGCAGGACAACATATTGCCAGTGAATTCAGTCACATGGATAGAGAAATGGATGGAAACCTATTCCTTCATGCTGCATGTAACTAACAGCATCATAAATAATTAGAAGGAAAATATACTGCACCCCTTACGCACTCCATATATTTTCCTGTAATTATGTCATTTTCTTCACTCATCTAGAAAACAGCCCTTTTTTGTAAATTCACTTGTCATAAGTGAGTCACTGCCAATAAACAAAGATAAAATGTGAATCTTTTCTAGTGCTAGCAGAGATGTCTTTGTTCCCCAGTCTAACTTTTCAAAAACTACCACCATAATGCTACTGAGACAATGCCCTGGATCCTGTACAGCAAACACAGGAGGAACCGTAGCCAAGTAAGGGGTGGATCTACCACTCTTTCACATTCAGTTTCTGGTACATCTTGATCAGTTATCCATAACATTATGTTAGAGTGAGAGGTCTAGAAGTTAGGAGTGTACACTTGAGGAAATATCACAATATGCTTGCACTTGTCTCATACTCTTCCCTAAATTGTCAACCATAGTAGGACCCCTGTTGTTTCCGGTGATGAAAGTGGTTAGTTCAAGAATCTATCAGCTGAGGATGTATGGAAAAAGACACTCATTGCTGTCTTCAGCTACCTGAAAGGAGTTTGTAGAGAGGTGGCTGTTTGTGTCTTCTCACAAGAAACAAGATCAAGATAAGAGGAAATGACCTCAAGTTGCACCAGAGGAACTTTAAGTGAGATATAGAAAATCTTTGTCATAGAAAGAATCTTATGGCACTGGAATAAGCTGACCAGGGAGAGGCTTGCATTGTCATCCCTATATGTATATAGAGAGAGAGCTTAGGGACACGGTTTCGTGCTGGGCTTGGTACAATGACTGGACTCGATGATCTTAAAGGTCTTTGGCAACTTGAATGATTCTGTGATCCCATGATTTTAAAAGTATCTCCGAGGGCACCCAAAAGTAACACACACAGCGAGAAGGAAGTCACTTGGTTCAAATGGCAATTAAGGAAAGCAATGACTCTGATAAACCTTCAGCTTTTTAGAAGAGAAAACAGGATGAAAAGGAGGCTTTGCTAACTGGCAGCCATACTGCCTTCCTCTTGGACAGGCACCAGGATGAAAGACAGTCACAATGCTGAGAGATTTCTTATGATATCTTCTGACTCACATGAATCGTGCAACTACCCAACAGGCTGACACCTTCTTATTGCTGCTCCATCCTCCCTGCCACCTTCTAGTATCTACATGAGTCATTCTCAGTCGCTTCAACACTCAGCTGGTTCCTTCCACCCCTGTGTTCTTTTCTCCATGATACAATCATCATCGTCACAGAAGGCATACCCTCTCAGGTTTTGCTAGTTCAATGTGTCTCTGTGGTGGAAAATCAGGAGGGGAAAAAAGAGGAGTATTGACCTCTTATTATATTAAAAAAGAGCATGTATTGACCATTTTTGCAAGAATATACAGTGTATATACTGTGTAGTTTTATGACATCTTCATATCAATTCATCAGATCATATGAGGGTCCCACCCTGCTGCAAAGACCTTTCTAATGATTTCTGTTAGCAGCTCAGCACATATGGGTACCTGGGATAACATCCCAGGGATGCTAGATATGGAACAGAGTTTTCTCAGTGAAACTTCAGTTTCCAGTTCCTTTCTGCTAGGCTTTTGTGAAGGCACAGGTTCTCATGCACTGCCTCATTCAGCAGTCCTAGTTTGCTGATCACATAGGAATAAGCATTGGTGATGCCAATGCGTTAGAACATCTGTGGAGGCTAGACAAGGTAGACTCTCTTCAGCAGCTTTCCTGAGCTCAGACAGAAGAACCAGGAAGAGCCTGAAAAGAGGAGAAAACTCTAGAAGGCTCATGGCTGATTGTCTGTAACTTTCTGGTCTGCTGCCAAGCAGTGACTAACAATGAAAGGACCGTCAGAACCACCAGCTTGCCACACTGATTTGAAAGCCTCAGTTTCTCAGAGGTCTCCAGCCTAGTACCTCTGAAAGTGGTAGACTTTGTCATGCAGCCTTGAAGTCACCAGCTCATCAGTGCATTGACTAGCTCAGTGATGTCAAAGCACAGGCCTCTCTGGAGAACTGACTCAGGCCTTCTGTCTTGCTGGACCGGTGTCAAAGCTTCTGTGGGATCAAGCTGGATGAAAGCCAAGGAATAGGCTCTTGTAGAATTGCTGGCACATCCATTCACATTTTCTGGGTTTATGTCAAGATACTGACAAGGCCATTCTGTTTCCCTCAGCTTCTGTGGAGGAGAGTGTGCAGTAGGGTATCCACTTTCTTATGCAGAACTTGAAACACTACAAGCAAAAAATTCTTACTGGTTTTCCCCCCTTCCACAGGATCTCATGCAAAGGAGAAATGGGACAGGCACTAAATTGTCAATATTGATCTCAGTAACTTATATCCAGGACTGTTATGTTACTTCTATTGGCACGGAAGGGGAGGGAGTTCGGGGTCCCCACATCCCCACTGTTTGAGACTTTCTCTAATTGCTCCTTCTACCTGATGAGTTTCTTACTTCAAATTAAACGGTAGGTAATAGCTGCAGTTATGCTTTTGAATAAGGACACAGTGGCCTGCCCAAGGTATTAAAATAAGATGGATATAATTATTATTCTCAAAGGTATATCTATCCCTGTCTAACATGTGTCCTATGAAAATGTTGTTTAACATCAGCTTCTCTCCATGTCCTGTGAAATATGTAGGCTGCAATCAAGAGAACACAATGTTCTTATCACATCAGATCACCGTTACATGGAAAGAGAAGACTTTATGTGCAACAGAGGAATATTTTGAGCACTTTTGAGCTCTCAAGAAGAATATTACTTCAGACCATGAAAGATTCAGAACATAGAGAATGACAAATATCTGTATTACAGAAAGTCATTTGAAGTGGTGCAACAATGCCAGTTTCCTGACAGCAAGAAGTCCAACATTAAATCGTATTGAGGAATAAAAGAAGCATGATCCTTTTGATGACAGTACTTAAAGAAGCTGATAATGATGCAAAGTGGCATTTGAGTCAGAAGACTGGCCTATCAGAACCCAGGCTAGTGTTTCTGAGGTTCCCAAAAGTGACCTGAGACTCTGTCTTCCATTGTCTGAAGAGACAACTGTGAGTGACAAAACCCCCACTCAGAGCTAAGTATTCTCATCTGGAATATTGTGTTCAGTTCATCATTGCAAGAAAGACATTGAGTTCGTGGAGCAGGTGAAGGGTCTGCAAGACAGGTCTTATGAAAAGTGTTTGAGGGAACTGGGGTTGTTTAGACTGAAGAAAAGGATGCTGAGGGGAGACTTTATTGCCCTTTACAACTATGTGAAAGGAGGTTCTAGAGAGGTGGGGATCCATCTCTTCTCCCAGGCCACTAGTGTTGGATGAGAAGAAATGGTCTCAAGTTGTGCCAAGGAAGGTTGAGGTTGAACGTTAGGAAAAAAATCTTCGCTGAAAGAATGGTTAAGTATTGGAACAGGCTGCTCAGGGCAGTGGTGGGATCACTGTCCTTGGAGCTGTTTAAAGAACATATAGTTCTGGCACTTGCAAAGTTGGTTTAGTGGGCAAGGTGGCTTTTGGTTGACAGTTGGACTTGGTGGTCTTGGAGAAGTCTTCCAGCCTTAATGATTCTATGATTCCAATAAATTTATCTGTATCAGAGGTTTTTAAAAACGTTAAAGTACGTACAATGAAGGACCAACGAGCTCTATACTTTCAAAGATCCAGTCCTAAGTCACTTCTGAATTAGAACTTAGACTGCTAAGTGATTTGGATGCTGTTGAAAATGTATCTCTTGGCATTTCCTATGCATTTTACACCTTGCACACTGAAATATGTGTTGAAGTAGTCTTTGGTATCTTTGCCCCATTTCAGTTGAAGAGAATTGAATCTGTAATATAGATGAATTTATTGCAGTTTAGTTTTTAACTGAATAGGATGCTTGATTTATATTGTTAGAAATTAAATTTAAAAGGATAATAGCTTAACCATGTACAGAAAAATACAGTGCAGTGCTAACAAAGATAACCTCTAGAGCTGATACTCCATCAGCCTGACATGTCTCTATTAATCTGAATGTGAAACTTCCAGGGAATAAATAAACCATTAATTTACTTTTTTTAATGTGTTAATGTTTTATCCATCAATTGCTTAAAATACCCATTGCTGAGCAGGACATTTAATAGCTTTTCCTGTGTTTACTGGAGCCATCTGAAAGTCACTTTAGCTTGTCTGAGCATAAAATAGGAAAGAATCAGTCTGATTTTTGATTTTGTAGTTCCGTAGCCAACCTTATTATATATAAAATGCTACTTCTATGAGCTGTAAACCATATTTCCTAATAATTACTATAGATAGAAACATAATTTAGTGTATTTTTACAGGCTTAGTACATTTTGTTCTATTGTAAACCATATTTCCTGATAATTACTATAGATAGACAAATAATTTAGTATATTTTTATAGGGTTAGTACATTTTTATAGTATGGTAAACCATATTTCCTTATAATTACCAGAGAGAGAAAAATAATTTATATTTTTATAGGTTGGTACATTTTTATTACCACACAATTTCTGCAGATTAAGTACTTTGTGCTTTTTTTTTTTTTAAAGCGTCACATTTCCTCGGTAACCACTTTTTTATTATTTATATAATTTACAGATGATGGCTTCTTCAACTTGTTTCCCCTATTTTGCATTTCGAAGTTTCTATATAAACGTATGTGCTGCTAATTTTGAAGGAAGAACAAAGCATCTGTGAGACACTGTAGAAGTTAATGACATTGTTAAAATGATGACAGATTGCTTTAATGGTAGATATGCACTTAATTGGAGGAAGTATAACAAAATGTGCTATTTCATACTACTAAAAAGAGTCAGTCAGGAGCCATCACCCATTTACAGCCTTGTCTTCACCCAAATCACAATGCACATACAGTATGATAACAGACAGACATTTCTAGGCATGTGTTCATGTACTGTACATTCATGCCGACAACCCATTAAACAGTGTTTGTTAACCTTTAATTCAGATGTCTGCAACAAGATAATACAATGTAAAACTCAAGTTAATGGAGGGTTGTAAAGCCGTTTCTACTACAGTTTTTATTAGCTTGTTATTCAGTGCTGAATGCAACTACACCCTGAAGCAAGTCTCGTGTAAAGGTGCAATGTCAATATATTATGATACAAACTCAACCTATAAAATCAATGACAAGTATTATGTCTGTTGCTATCACCTACTAAAATATAGATACTGTGTTTAATGGATGCAATGGTGCTGGCCTCAACATGGTCGTGCTAGTAAGCTTAACCCCTTGGGCGTGAAGCACGCTTACGGGGCTCCTGAGCAATGCCTACCCATTGTAGGGTGCTCCAATGATCAAGACAGTAAAACTGACCACAGAATATGTAAGTATTCAATCCCTTCTGAAGGATGTTAAAGCAAATTAGAATTCACATCTACACCATGGCACCGCTCTCCATTGCATTCTACTTAATAAGGGAAATCTGTAGAAAAAGAGGACCATCTATCTGTAGCATGAACTAGGTGTTTGCATTTTGATTGATAACTTGGGTGAATGGATGGAAAGTTTGACTGTAGGATTTTAAAATGGCATTGAGATGAGGATGTGGAGTATTCCGGAGAACGTGGTTAGAATTCAAAGTGATCTTGATGAATTGTGAGGATCTGAAATCAATAGGATATAATTCAGTATGAATAACTGCAGAGTACTAAGGGGAAATCTTCCTCCTACTCTCACCTGGCTGCATAAATAAAAATGTGGAAAAAGCCAAAATCAATAATGAAACTGTATTCAAGCTGAAAAACCAAAATGCTATTTTAAAAAAAGGACAAATGCCATCCTGTCAGGTACCAATAAGACTGTTGCATGTAAATTGGGAGTAATTATTAGTCTTTGTCAAAAACCAGAAAGTTTACAACAAGCATTGTGTGGCCAGTTTCAAGTAGCACAGTGTTAAAGGTAGGAAATACAGTTAAAAATGGGATAGAGATCAGCAAGGAAAATCAAAGGGTACCCTGTGGAATGAAAAAACCTGTAAAGATAGATTACGTGAGGGGCAAAAAGAGTTAATCTCCAATGTAGTTTTAGAGTAAATATGAGGAAAAGCTATTTTGGCATAAAGAATCATGTATTTAGGATAGACCATCCAGATGTTTCAGAAAATAATGTAGGAAACCACTTACAGAATCATAGAATCATTAGGGACTGGAAGGGACCTCGAAAGATCATCTAGTCCAATCCCCTTGCCACAGCAGGATCACCCAGACCAAGTCATACAGTCAGTCTGGGTTAGAAGGGACCACAGGATCATCAGTAAAGTATTAGATGTTGCTAAAATGTTTATGTCAATCCAGCATTTCTATGGTTCTGTGAAAGCATCACCAGTTCTTTTCTATCCCAGAACTGTTATATAAAAACCCTTGCAGGGCATAGGAGCTCTGTAAAAGAGATGTTGCCGATTTATCTCATATGAAATGATTATTTGCTGTGTTTATAGAGATGAAATAACTGCAAGCAAAGCTGGAGTTACAGGGATTGGCTTCAGAAGAGACAAATACCTGTAGAATCTAGTTGCTGCTGCGTGCTGTACCTTTTTGATTTGTCGTGTTCCTGTAGAATATGTTACACAGCACGTGTGTTGGTGGAAGAAAGTGATGTCACCATTGGCAGTGCAGTCACAGATGTGACAGCTGGAGACTGTTGTTTCAGTTTCATTTCTGTATTCAGTTGATGGCAGGGCTGTTTGCTATGCATTCTGGTATGGAAAGTCCATGTCATTATTGCATGGTATGAGAATAGTTCTGCAGTAATTGATGGATGAAGCAATACATTATGAATATGATGTAATGGAATAGGCGCCGTGATTTAATTATCGGAAGAGGGGGTCTGTGGAACCCACACAAAGGTATCAAAGTCATTCCTATGATAAATAGCATGTGATAAACTGCTTAGAAAACAATAATGCAAGCAGCAGAAAAATGTGCAGAAGGGAGGCACACAAACTCCTTACACCGAAAGCAATTGGCTTCTAAGATCTAAAGAAGAGTCTAATATGGAGGATGGGAAACAACAATGTCCATGGATCCATCTCTCTCGAAAATGATCTTGCTTGATAAGCATATTTCACATGGAGTCATAGAATGTTAGAGGTTGGAAGGGACCTCGGAAGATCATCTAAGTCCAACCTCCCGTCTGCTGGAGCAGGGTAAGCCAAGGTGTTTTACATGGGACTCAAACCCACAACCCCAGGAATTCAGAGTCCCATGCTCTACCAACTGAGCCAGCCAGGTGATCTCAGTTTAAAACTTACTTGCTTAACTGTTATTCACAAAACATTTCACGTGCTGTTTACTGGGGACTTGTGTCGAAGAAAATGTTTTGGGGGTCATTTACACTGCAATTTTTTGGGGTTTTTTTTTAGTATTTTCTGTCATGGCAAATTTTTGGGGTTTTTTTTTTCCTTGAATAAGTTTGTAAACCAATCTTAGTTTAGTCAAGGTAGGAATTGCACCTTAATTTCAGCTGCAATGTCTTCTCCCAGCAGTGGTGATTTTTTTTTTTGTTAGACATAGGAGGTACTCTTAGTGCAAATCCAAATTCTGTATGTGCCATGTATAATGTGAAAGATAGCTGAGAAATTAGTGTGAGGAGGGGAATGATACCTCTTGTTTTGTAATGGACTTGTTACAGTTCACTGCTCCTGTGTCACTAGTTATCAAACACTTGCAGCGCTACTATTACTCCTCCAGGTCTTTGCATGCCATCAAGCAAGAGGTGAACAACAGCCACTGAATGAAGACAAAGTGACTAGTTATCCTCATATGAGAGTTTTCAGTGAGAAAATCACCAAAGGTTTTGAGAAAAAAATTCAGTATTACCCAAGTCATAAGTGAGACTAAAGAAGGGTAAAAGTGCTCGCTCTTGATCTGCTGCCACGTTTCGTTGCAGAAGATATGGTCATGCAAAGGAGAAATATTCTCCTTTCCAAGCAGAAAATATATTCCCAGTGTTCTTCTCAAATGTCATTTCCAGTACTTACTGGAATTTGAATTGCTTTGTTCACTCTTCCTGTAATATCCTGAGACCATCCACAAACAGTGGTAGTTGACATTGTCAGTTCTAGAGCATCTTTAACCTGCTGCCACAAGCCCTGTCATGAAACAAATTCTGCCTGTCCACGCCAGAGTGTGACAGGAAGTGATGGCTGTACAAATGTGCTTATTAGCCCCCAAATGCCTAGAAATCAGCAGTCAATATCAACAGGATCTCACAAACTCCTTGTTGATAATGGGAATCCTTCCAACCCTGAGTGACTCTGATTCCATGGCTTCTCCAGTGAGGTGAGCCTGCTCTGGCGGGGGGATTGGACTGGATGATCTTTCAGGGTCCCTTCCAATCCCTAGTGATTCTATGATATATATTGAGGTATAAGCAGCTCACTCTTCATCATTGTTTCAGTCCAATGTTTGAAACCCAATGGCATTATCTCCTGGACTTCTGCTCCATTTTGGAGCTGCTATAGAGGGAATGACTGGATGCCAGGAACTCTAAGGCACTGTTCTTGACACGCCATGCTCGTCAGCCAGGCCTGTGAAAGGGAGAGAGATCGATACTCCAGAGGACACATGGAGCTCCACCTGGCAAGGTGCAGACATATGGTGCCAGAGGATATAGATGCTCAGTGTATTCCTACAGAGCAGCCAGACATCATTTACTCCAGATAATCAAATGCATTCCACCGGGAAGCTGCAAGGCTAGAGCTCACAGCTCCCAAAGATGAAAAGGGAAAGAGTGATCGTTTGGGTGGCAAAGGTAAAAGCTTTTTCTTGTTGTGTCACTGAAGAATTCAGGTCCAGGACGCAACCCAGCTGCCTCCAGTAAGAAAAATTGCTGCATTTACAATTCAGATAAACACGTAAACTCTGAATAAACACACATATTTGGGAGGCTCAGCTAAAGCAGACAAGAGCCACAACATCTTTTGAAGTAGGCCCATCACTGGTAATTACCAATGTGAGATTAGCTACCGTCATTTATTCTTGTAAATAGTGTCATCTCTTCCAATTAAGATCAACTACTTGTACGTCCTCAATTGCTTTATTAGCATTGTTGTCAGGTTCTGCAGAAGACTTAATTAAATAGTCATCATAATTACGGTTAGTTTCTCAAATGATTGATGTAAATAATTTAGATGCAGGTTATTAAAAAAAGTTTTTATTTACTCAAATATTGTATTTGCAAAACTTTCCCAGTGCCTAATTGCAAAGTATTTAAAACCCCTCCCTTAAACGAGTTGTGCATCACAAAATGTGCACTACAACAGACCTAACTGGAATGGTGTTGCTCCAAGCATTTCTGTTGTGAGAAATCAAAAAGGGAATGCAGACAATTTCATGATTGAGGCATGAGCAAGCAGTTAAGCATTTAATACAAACTGAATTATTGAAAGTATTTTTAGGATTTAAATCTTACTAATTAATTACATTCATGAATACTCGATGACGTAGGGTTGAAAAATAGTAAATTGTGAAATCCAAGACAGTGGGGCTGAACTTGTAACGATGCATCTGCATCCATCAGCAGCAGCCGAGATATCTTCTGCTTTGTACAGATTACTTTTCCAAGGGGAAATTTCTTTAAAACTACTATCTAACTGTTATTTTTGGGCTATATTTAACAGTAGTGAAAAGGTACTACTTTTAAAATGGTGCTTAGATTCCTTTTTTGAAATTTACATTAAAAA
This sequence comes from Rhinopomastus cyanomelas, assembly GCA_013400115.1. Classification (NCBI taxonomy): domain Eukaryota; kingdom Metazoa; phylum Chordata; class Aves; order Bucerotiformes; family Rhinopomastidae; genus Rhinopomastus; species Rhinopomastus cyanomelas. The sequence continues at coordinate 44,879 of VXBP01006177.1, read as the reverse complement.
AGAGTATTGCTAAAGCTTCTCAAAATGACCTAGTTCTTTGAAATTTGGCCGATAATCCTTTATAATTGGCATTATTGCTAACAAATACTTTAATGAAATAGTATATTTTCCTCTTAGTCATGTCATTCCCATTGCCCTTAATTAGTGTTACATGTGCTCTTTGAGAAGGGAATAGGCCCTTTAGCAATAAATTCTGACTTTTGAAATAAAAAAGTCATAACCTTCTTGTGTTTCTGGTTGAAGTAACTGGAGCCTAATTTCATTTAACAATTGTGGCAGATGAGAATCCAAACATGGGATGAGAGATATTGGAACTACAAACAAGTTGTTGACTATGATTCTGTGACTTCTTTTAAGATTATTTAAATCTTCCATTTGGACTGCTCTATCACAGTATCATTTTTGGCAAATTTCATGTACAAACTTCTGTTTGTCCGAGCCCTTGCTCAATGGGCGACCTTCCATTCCTCTGTGTTGTGAGGTTGTGCAACTTGATGAGGACATTAACTGGTATTCTGAGGTACAGAATCATAGAATCATAGAATCATTAGGGATTGGAAGGGACCTTGAAAGAACATCTAGTCCAATCCCCCTGCCACAGCAGGATCACCTAGACCAAGTCACACAGGAACACATCCAGGTGGGTTTTAAACATCTCCAGTGAAGGAGACTCCACAACCTCCCTGGGTAGCCTGTTCCAGTCCTCCATCACCCTCACTGGGAAGAAGTTCCTCTGATAGTTATATGGAACCTCCTATGTTCCATTTTACACCCATTGCCACTCGTCCTATCACTAGATGACACTGAGAAGAGCCTGGCTCCATCCTCCTGCATGACCGCACAGAAGACTTCCAATCCCTAATGATTCTGTGATTCTATGATTCTATGACCTTGTTTCTTAATGTTTTATTTCAGTCTAAATTTACAATCTGGCATAGCAAACTACTGTAATCCATGGTTCATAGAAGAGACTGTGGAGAAAACTTATTCATATAATGAAAGATAAGGGGAAGATGTTAAAAAAGAACTCTGGTTACAGAAGAGGAAACCCAGATCATAATCTCAGGTTATATATTGGGGCACTTTGAAAGCAGTAAGTGACATGTGCATGTTATATCAGATACTTTAGGAATCTTTCTGCTGAACCGTTAATCAACCAGACAACTGAGAGTAAAACAAGTAGTAGAATTAGGTGTATTTTGCAAGACAGATGCTTAATTTTGTCTCTCCCAGGTTTTCAGAGCAGCAATGCAAACAAATACTGGAAGAGGCTTTATTTTGAATTTCCATCATAAGGAAAATATCACTTTAATTGTACCTGTAATTTTAAAAAATTAGGTGTAGTGAATAAATGTATGTGGAAGAAATCTGGTCACTTTTAATCTTAGAAGCCTCTGAAATAATTTCCTGAAATGAAATTCTGTAGCTGGTACTGAAAGAAGTTTAGTCAAGCCGGTAATGGAGTGACTGCCTGCACATTGATCTGGGAGTATAGGAACTCATGTAGTGACCCTAGAAAGAATGATGTCAAAGAAAAGAAAACTCATCAAAGCTAAAAAATCACAAAAGCATCTGCACTATTTCCATGCACACCTAATTTCCTACTCCAAAAGCTAAAATCCACAAGTACATTAAACATTGCCCAGCACAGCTGATCGTGTTTCCAAGAAGTGTTTATACGCGATCACGAAAATCTAAGCTTGAGCATTGCCCTGCTGCTCTTCGTGCCAGAGGGAGCTGGCCAAAAGGGTCATGGCAGAGCTGTAATAGCTTCCATGTGTCTTCAGGATTCTTTGCCCTCACATGCCTTCTGGAACTGTGGCATGGAATCAGAGGTCGATGTTATGGAAGTTCCCTAACGCATCCCAGGAACTTGAGTTTCCGAAGAAGTCGAAGAACAAGAGGTACATAATGATTCCTATAGGATTCCAACTTAATCTAGAAGCCATTAATCCAGTGATATCTCAAAAAGGGCTAAGCAAGCATTTGTGAACCTGAACTGTATTGAATATATATTGTAACCAGTTTTAAATTTATAGAAATGCTTGTATAAATGATGCTTATTTTGATGAACAGCTTCAGCCAGCAGCAAAATGGAAACATAGAAACAAATATTCTTCTTTTAAAGCTTTTTAAAATAAGTACTTAATATTTTGATTTCAGGTAACATTCCTAGACTTAAATAAATGAAATAATTTTATGTTAAGAGAAGAATAATTCTTGATTGTTCTGTGGATAAGAATTAAAGCCAAAGGAATGACCCTTCCTAGTCAGTCTAAAATGATCATTTCCTCCCCCCACTTCCAATTTTTCTGTCGTGTCAGTGAACCAAAACATCCAATTATTGGTCCTGCTCTAATTTTAAATATCTACCAGCTGGTACCAGTGATAGCAACAGCAGAATAAAGAAATAATGGATCAGGAGGTGGACTACAAAAAACCCCTACCTATTTATATTGCGTTCCTACCTGAATGCTATCTGAAACATATTGAGAAGATATATTTATTTTGTGCACAGGCCTGGCTGAAGTGAATCCTGCTGGTGTGTGTTCAGCTTGGTTTCAGGCAGTTCTGAGACTTCGTAGCAGTATTTCATGAGCTGTGAGGATCCTTCTACATCTGGGTTTAGTCTTTGCTTTTCTAATCTGTTTTATTTAATATCTCTAGCTTTTAGAAAATTAGTAAGATCAGTGAATATGTGCTTAAACAAAAACATCAAAGACAGCCTCCTTGATGTGGAACATGGGAGGTTCCACATAAGTACAAGAAGGAACTTCTTCACAGTGAGGGTGACGGAGCACTGGAACAGGTTGTGGAGTCTCCTTCACTGGAGATGTTTAAAACCCACCTGGATGTGTTCCTGTGTGACTTGGTCTAGGTGATCCTGCTGTGTCAGGGGGATTGGACTAGATGGTCTTTTGAGGTCCCTTCTAATCCCTAACGATTCTGTGATTTCCTTCACACTGCTGCTTTACAATTTGATCTTCAATGATGTGCCATGATGTGGTAGGTTGTGGCCCTGTAGTATAATCTGTGGGCATTTGACTCCTTGTTCACTTGATGCTGAATGACTGCATCTTGATGTTAAGCTTCACTAGTAGAGTCTCCTAAGAACTGTAAATGTAGCTTGATTTCCTCATCAGAAGCAGCACGTTTTCAGGCAGCAGCACAATGCAGTTCCAAAACGCAGCAGAAGATGCGCAGAGTGACAGGAGCTCTCTGAGCTCCCTTCTATCCTACCACCACGGAGCCATGGCCACCGTATGGCACAGCAGAAAATACATACATGAAAAGTAATCTACGTGCCACACTCCATAATACAAATGGCCGTATGCAAGGGCTTATCTGCTCTATTTAAGACTGGCCAAAATTTATCTGTAGAGAAGTTCTATACACTGAGTTATGGATGTTATGGAGCAGTAGTCAGACTGGGTTAGACTATCTAGGCCATCTAGTCTAATAGATGGCCACAAGAAGATAACGGAAGAGTCAATGAATGTGTATGTATGAAGTTTATCTTCTGGGAACATATCTTCCAAGCATCTGGCTGTTACTGCAGCAGGGGGCTTTTGAGTTGAGGGTGGGCATTTCACCTTTACCACTATACTCAGAAGCCACCAACAGACTTTGGGCTAGCATCATCTCTTCTTCTGTCCTATTTCCCTTCAGCCTCCAGATTATTCCTTGAAAATTACTTAAGAAAAGCGAGTGAAACTGATGAGAAAAGATCCTTTTTTACTTTGTTCCCTGTCAGTTGCTAGCATATATGATTGCCTTCTTCTTTGGGCTCATTATCTATTCTATTCAATAGAGTCTCCTGGTTCTTTAAAAGCAGACGCATCATTCTTAAACTGGTGCTCATCCCACACAATCCAAAGTGCAGGATATTGCATTCTTTTTTATATTACTTCTGGGTTTTCTTTTTATGAAGGTCTTACAAAGTATTCTAGCATTATCAGGAGTCTTTAAAATGTCATTAAAGAAGATGTAAAATCAATCAGACTGCTACATATATAGGGAGAAGCTGAAAATTGTTATAAAGGAAGTAGTGTTAAAGAAAATGCTGCTCTCAAAGTAAATAGTAGTAGGACAACGACACCAGGGACATCGATGCTGAATAAAAACAGTATTATTACCTTAGTACTTCTGATTTGTAGTCGACTTAATCATGAAACAAAAAAAGAGAAAATAGTATCATACTAGATGCAGGATGAACTTCTGTGATGTAGTTTGGTCGCTCTATAAACCCATCCTTCTTATAGAATTAGCAAGCTTGTCTTTAATACTTTTACCTTCCAATTTATGAAATAAAGGTAAATGTCCGTGCCTTTTCTGTTCCCCACAAATGTGAAGTGCTAGCACTGCTGTTTGAATCCTGAAAAGTATTTGCAATAAAGTGTGAGTGTGTTCTTTGGTTCCTCTCACCTACGTGTTTAAGTAAATAGCAGGGCATTAATGTAAAAAAAATTCATTCCACCCACCTCAAGCTCCAGTCTTTGTTGTGGCACTGAGTGGCTGATGTAGTTCTGAAGTCTCTGCCTGTATGCTCTGTGCTCTAGACTCTCACCAGAACCCATATCCAGAAGACCTGGCTTAGCCACAACTTACACAAATTTTTCAGAGGAAAATTTACCTGAATGAGGACCGAAGGAATGTGAATCCCAGACACTTCCTTTGTCCCAAATGAATAGGATTTTCAGAAATTAAACTTTCAAAGTTATTCTATATAGCTGTGCTACATGCAAACAAAAACATCTACCTCAAAACACTAAAGAATTTTTACATATTTCAGAATCTAATCTCTGGGAAAACACTTACTTCTGTAGCCAAAGTGCGTTCTGTTATGTCACCTTACCTGTAATAAATCTTCATTATTTCTTCAACACAAGCTAATAAAAATATTTTGTTATGCAAAAAGACAGGATTTGCTTTAGGAGTGTTACACAGCAAGCAGGGTGTCCCTGCCCATGGCAGGGGAGTTGGGACTGGAAGATCCTGTGGTCCCTTCTAACCCTGACTGACGCTATGACTTGGTCTAGGTGATCCTGCTGTGGCGGGGGGATTGGACTAGATGATCTTTTGAGGTCCCTTCCAATCCCTGATGATTCTGTGATTCAAAGAAGGGTTGTATAGTCTATCAAAAAGTTCATAAGCAAGAGTGCGTGTGTTGTGATTGTGGTTTACCTATTGTGTTAAGAGAACTACAACTTCAGTCACCCTAGAGTGGCTGCAGGTTATAACCAAATTTAATCCTCTTAAAATACCACTATCAAGCAAATATGCTAAAACATAAAAACCACTATTCACCTCTCTCTCTGTTGAAAATATACAGTTGTTCAGTGGCTCGATGCTAAAAGCCATCCCCATAGCCGAATCTTAAAAACACGCTTGAAAGAGTAAATGAAACGGCATCACTAGGTTTACTTTTACAACTGAAAAAAAATGTCACATGTATTAATGTCAACAACTGGAATTTTACCTCATTAGGCAATTTCTGATCTAAGGCTCTGATGATTATTCTAAGCAGAAAAAATATGCTAATTATCCACTCTGAACGTAGAAGGAAAAAAGGTGTAAAATCTTCCTTTAGCCGTGTGACCATGTACTAATTGCATGTCATGTGTCAAAATAATGCAACCCACTTTGCCTAAAGCAATTAGACATACAGAACTCTATTAATGAAGCACTGTCTGTCACTGAAAATGCTTTCAGAGCTATGGTTGAAGATTAAAAATATTAACTTCTCAAATATTTATGATAGTTACTGACAGCATTTCAACATGTTACTTTTAACAAAAGTATTTCATTCAGCTCCAGTTTTTAATTTGGACTTTATATTCAAAGACACTATTAACATATGGGAGTCATGTGAAGTATCTGTGATCTCCACTGAGACTCTTTTACAGAAGGTACGTTAGCTTCTTGAAGTTTACAGCACCTTTCTCTGTTGTAATATGAATCCTTTCAGAATGAAAACGAATGTTAAAATCTTGTATTTTCTTCAAAAGTCATTTATGAAGAAGAAAAAAGGAGGAGGTTCTTACTGTGCTCTACCTATTTTTCTGGGTGTGAAAGAAAATGGCCCTTGTTGTCAATATATCATTTGGTGCCCTCCTTCCTTTTAGGGTCATTGGTCATCTGCGTTAATGAGCACCGAGATGATCCTTTCACATAGCCCTGTGCAATAGGAAGGCAGGGATGTATGTGGCCAAGCTGTTTATCGAATCTATCAGATATGCTGAGGTGGAGCAGACTATTATGTTTTAAAATGTAGTGCCTGCTCTATATTAACACCACTCACCAAGGTGCTTGAGAAGGGGTTTTTCACAATTCCTCCCTGAGCAATAAAAATCTGCAGCCGCGTACGAGGCCGGGCTGCAGAACACAAGTGAAGTTTTTGTCCTTATTCTTATAGCACAGACTATTGAACACAGCTTAAATGACCACTGCCTTATAATTTGTGGTGTCCTTTTTAAGGCTAACTAGGGTTTGGGCTGTTTGCTTGCATTCCTAATTCAGAAGGGAACCCCCTCCACACCTTGTTCATGCACATGTCCCAGTAAACTGTACTGGAACATTTGTGTGGGTACAATTTGAACGGACAAGCCCTTAATTTACATTCTGTAGGGAGACTGAGATGACTACTGTGATACTCATGAATTTACAGCTTTACCAGGACTATGCAGAAGTGATACCACTGTAACACCATGGAATTATTACCTTGCTATTGTGCCAAAAAATCAGCAAATAAAAAATCCATGTTGTTAGCACTGCATCATTTTCTAGTACCACGGTGGTAAAAACTGTCTGCTATTATGTATTAGTCCTGCCAGTGCTTTTATGTTTGGGAAGGGTATTGCCTTGGTTTTGGAGCTATTACAGTCTATGGGAATCAATTATATGTACTTGAACTAAGAAGGATTTACTTGGTAACTGTAATGGCTCTGAAAGAGCCGTTATGATATGTCATGTCAAAAATGTACATGTGCCTGCTGTAGATACAAACAGAGCGGTGCAGAAAGTTTTGAACGTGAGGCTAGCCATTTTGGTTAGCTTCCCTGACAAAACAAAATTAGTATTTGCTGCAAAAACACTTTTACAACTTTTTGTAATAAATGAAAAGGAGTTCCTGCCGTTCCTCTGTGTTGTCCTTTGCAAAAAGAAAGCTTCTGTGTTTAACGAGAGGGTGTCGGGGGAGAGGTTACTGAAGAGCAAAGCTCAATGAATCACAGTGTTTAGGGAATAGATAAGACTGGTTTAAAGGAAAAAGAAAGTTAAATAAATAGAAGGGAAGAACTTTTTGAGGTAAAAGGGAGCAAATGTGAGCTTACAATCATACGCAGCCATGAAAGTGATAACTCTTTGGTGAGAATGAGCAAACACCCTCCGACAACTCTAGCTGTGTCACAGATGCACACATAGAACATCAGAGCACCTGGGAGCCAGCTCGGAGCAGACGCAGGGCCAATGAGAATGAAGTTTCCTGTCTGTACTCGAGGATGAACGCAGTCCATAGTCCTATTAGTTTTCTCATCATCCAGATTGATTAACCTTTCTGCAGAGCGTTACAGCTTCCTCTGCACTTCTTTGTCCAGGTGCCCACGGAAAGGGGACCAACCCATGCTGAGCAATTGCACCCTCATTTCTATTTTTGACCAGCAGTAGGGTGCAGCCAGAGGAGCAAAGCCACGGTGCCCACTCCGAGGATACCACCTCAGGAGGGCACATGTAGCCAGTGTTCCCGGGTTTGGGATGCAGTAGTGCTGGATGGAACGCCAAGAGCCCAGGTGACACCATGGGAAAAAAAACTCATGTAACAACAGGATCAAGGAGGGCAAGATCTTATGCCGGGAGGATTTTATAACCCAGCATTCACTACATTATTTCTAGCCATGTTATTAATTTCACCCTGTAAAATTTCCTGCACGGGTAGACGAAGGCTCGGTGGTTGTGTAATGATGTTCAGCTGGTGGGCTGGGAGGGACTAGAAATAAGAGGGGAGTGATCATCTGTAACAACATTTTAGTGATGACCCACTCTAAAGAAATGCTTAGATGATCAGATCTTGCACATAAACACAGGCAAGGCCATATACTTTTAGTGAAGTGTGGGCATCATTAGTGAGTTTTCTTTTAAATAAAACAGAGGCAGTAAATTTGGGTCAATCACTGATGATGCCCACCCATGCATTGCTCTTGTTTTCTGATGCATGACTTCATTAGGTGTTTTTATTACTGTTTTTGCATTTGATGACCCTAACGTCTGCACATGGCTTTAAACAATTGTGCCAACACCGATCAAAGCGTAGTCCCCTAAATACTATTTGTGGGCACAGGGTAAAGGAGGGTCTGTGGGGGTGTTGCTGTGTGGTTCACCAGTTCCCTGTTTGTTTGTGGGTCTGAATGTCAGTGTGGGAAGTACGCTGTTTGGAACGAGGTGAAACCCTTTCAGTCCCAAACGAGCAGGTCCAAAAAAAGAAACCGAGATTTTACTTTTAGCTCATCTTCAGATTCACGAGGGACAATAAGGGAGATTCATTAGGCCATTTGTTACTGTCATCTGCCATGATTCAGAATGAAATACTAAATGTTTCATGGATGCAGAAAAGGAGCAGTATTTGTCTTTGTGTTGGCTATGCAAAGGCTGCATGGCTTTCAGCCTCCATACAAGAGGTCTGATGGATGAAAGGGGGAAGGGTGGTGCCATCTGAATGATGATGGGCTAATATCATCATCCTCTTGTCAGCTGTAATAGGCTTTTCCTCACAGAAATAATTCATAAAACCGCTACATTATATTCTATCCATGACAGGCCCTATCTATCCTGCAACCCAGCAGGCTCACAACTAATAAGAAAATATGTGGTTCAGGAACCCTGAAAAATTAAACAGGTAGTTTATGAACAATTTGTTTCATGGGGATGTTTATTATGTTTATTAAATATTGAGCCTTTAATGTTTTCTCAGTACAGATGATATCATAAAAATGCTGACTTAAGCCTCAGTTGTATTCTTAGAAAGTGGCATTTTATAGCTCTTGTAGTAGCCTGTAAATAACTAAATTGCAGTGGTTTATATGTGTTCCCAGGATAGAATTTATAGGGACTGAGTATCTTTTTATTGTGCCTATGCAGTGTATTTAATACAGCCATAATAGACATGCAAAACACCAAAAATATCGATGACATTCTTTGGTTTAAATGAAGTTTAGAGAAGACTAGGATTTCAAAACCTCTAGTAGTGAAGATGAAGCATTTGTTTTATTGCTTGTACTAAAGAGAGACTCTAAACTCAGTATGTGGAGATTCAAGGCAAAACGCTTGTAGGTTCTAGTGATGAATTTAACCAGGAATGCTTTCAAATGTATATTTCTTGTGGAAATTCTTCAGACAGTTTCTTATTACATGAAAAACAGGATAAAAATAGCTGAAGCTATTGGCTAAACCCATCACACTACTGTGCCTTCCTGTGAACCAAACATGGAGGGGCAGAGTTTGGTTTCCTCACCCGAGGCAAACTTTGTGTTACCAGAGCAAGGGCAGGGCTGGATTCTGGAGATGATCTGCAGTGTGTGGCAGAAGCTGAAAGCACACCATACTCTTTCCAGGTCCATACCTTTTTATTCTAACTCCTTCCTTCAGAGTTTATTGAATAATTGATAAATCTGTAGCAGGGTATAAAATCTCACAAGCAGAAACCTTCCATTCTTAATGAATTTGTAATAATAAATAATGCTTATGATATTAAGAAGCTATATTGTGCAGACATGTGCTACAAAGAGCATGTGCATGACATGATCTGTAAAAAAATTGTACAGATCTTTCGTTGAGCAGTTCAGGAAACTGTTCTCACATCCTTCTGTTCCTGGAAAGAGGGTAGAGTCTCTAATAAAGAGTAAGATCCCTGAGCACACAGACAGAATCTGTCTAGAATCAGCCTGGCTTCTACAACAGGACATCCTGCCTCCCTATCCTGCTGGATAAAGAATAGAATGTGATTGTTTTAAAGGATGGACTGCTCGTTTTCAGCAGTGATTTCCCTGAGGATAGACACTGACACTGTTTTTATTAAATATTTTCATCTGTGACCTGGAGAAGAGGGAAGAAGTGAAATCTCCAAGTCTGAGGATAATATCAAGCCACTCACAGGGTGACTGAAGGAACTTCAGAGCTGAGTGGCAAAACTGAGCAAAGAAGAAAGGTGGCAGAGAAGCTTTAGTGTTGATAAATCTAAGGCAATGCCCTAGGAAAGGATAACCAGAGCTGTGCCCTGTGACATCGAGCTCAGAATGAGCATTCAGCACTCGGGGAAAGCATATTGGAGTCACCCTTGGTGAGTTTAATTCAGAGCGAGGAACTTGTTAGCCTGTCAGCTTTAGAACTACAATTGTAATCACCAGGGAGCTGGGGTTGTTTAGCCTGGGGAAGAAGAGACTCAGAGGGGCCCTTATCCTTCTCTTAACTACCCGAAGGGAAGTTGTAGTCAGATGGGGTTTGGGCTCTTCTTCCAGGCAACTAGCAACATGCTGGGCCTGATGCTGTACCAGAGGAGGGTTAGGCTGAGTGTTAGGAAGCCCTGCTGGGTGATCAGATGCTGCAATGGACTGCCCACACAGGGAGGTGGTGCAGTCCCCATCCCTGGAGGTATTTAAGGACAGACTGGATGTGGCACTTAGTGCCATGGTCTAGCCGATGTGGTGATGTTAGGTCATGGGCTGGAGTCGATGATCTAAGAGGTCTTTCCCAGCCTAAATATTTCTATGATTCTGTGGGTCTCTGGGATCATGACCTCAATGTCCAGTAGCTGTTAAAATCATTAAAATGTGAGGCATCATCAGAAAAGGGTTTTAGAACAAGACAAGAAACAGAACTTGGTGCTGTATAAAAACATTTTATAATAACTTTCTCAGAACTATGTGCAGTTCTGGTCCCCATGTCTTGAGAGATGTCATGAATAAGGAGTAGTGGAACTAATTCAAATAATCAAGAAGATGGATCCACTCTGTATGAGAAGGCTAAGAAATTGGAGGGGTGTCTGAGGAGAATGTGGTCAAATTTTGTTAGCCACGCGGTTAATCTCTTTGTGGAACTGTTTGACACGTGGTAGGAGACCAAGAACCACTCGCTGAAGCCTGTAACAAGTAATCTAAAAGCCATGTCACATCTTTGTGCAGGGAGGAGGTACCTTCAGAGACTTGCTGCCATGGAAGGCTGTAGAGATCAGACAGTATGATCCAGTTTAGAAAGGAACAAGAAAAACATCAGGGCCACTGGTGGCTCTTACAAAGACTGAGCAGGGATCTACCTTCTCATAACCCTAAAGCAGTGGTTCTGGATGCGTGAGAGTGTGAAGGGAATTGACCACAGAAAGTTGTGAGCTTGTTGTCCTAATAGTGTCTCCTGTATTACTGTCACAGAAAGAATACTTGGACTAATTTTCCCATCAGTCTGAACCAGTAGGACTCTTCTAATGTTCTTAACATTCCTTAATTTTATTCTCATTATGTAGCTGAAAAGCTGGTGTTTTCTCTCCTACTTTGCACCAGTGCACATAAAAGTGGATCAGGTCTTCCCCCTTCTCTTTCCCATAAACAGAGTTTTAAAAGTTGTTCTCATATCCACACACACAAAGCACAAAACCCGAAAATCCAAATAAAGAGAAAGGTGTCAGAGTAAAAGCTTTCCCTCACTGACTTAGTCCTGAAAAATCAATGTACCTTTTTTCAAAAACCTCTCATTTTATTTCATTTTTCACTGAAAATTGTTTGTTTATTCTTCGCTTTTACAAAGGCTTGGCACATACACTGCTCCTTTTGAACTTCAAGAACAAACAATAAAAGCTGTTTCCGTGTGCCACCCCCACCCCCCAAATCAAACATGTTTCATTTTTTTCCCTAATGGAGTTGGAAGAAAATCTCTTGTTACATGAAATCCCTTATAATGAATTTTTCAAACAGAAAGAAAGAAATAAAATGTCATTTATTATTAACTATGAGGCACAGGGCTATTGTGCTGTCTTTGGATCCCACGAACTCATTTCTATAACAATCCAGACCAGACACAATCCAGTTACAGAAGCAGGCTCTCAGGCTGCACGACTTCAGGGGGATTGGACTAGATGGTCTTTTGAGGTCCCTTCCAATCCCTAATGATTCTGTGACTTCTTCCTAAAGAAAATCATTAACCTTATCCATTGAGGGGACAAGGCACATTTGGAACACTACATCAGTCTCCACAATTCACCCTGTTTTTTCACAAACCTTCAACTCCTACTAAAAGTTGGGAAAAACCTGCACTGATCCTCTGATGGCAAGTCATTCTTCTGAAGCAATGGCTCCCTGCTGATTGAAGGTGACTGTGTCTGGCAGGAGGGACACCCTGAAGAGTGCTGTACAACTTAACCTTCTGGGCTCAGTGGTGCAAGCCATGACATCTGCTGTCCATCCCTGTGGGTTGGCTACTGAGCCCCACGTTGCGTCAATGGCCATTTCCAGCGGAGACCCTGCCTCTAGGGCACAGATCATGTGCAGAAACATATGCCTAGTAGTATGTCACACACATTGTGCAACCTGATGCACTCTGATGACTTGAAGTGCTGTGCTGTCATGTGTCACCGATTTAAAGAAATATCACTTTCATTGGCAGGCAGTTGGAAGCAATTAATTACCCTTGGATTGCACGTACAGCTGTTGCTTATGTATGGAAACAGAAGATAAATTAGATTTAATTGGTTTACTGTAATGAAGAAAGTGGCATCTACTTTATTACACTTTTGGAAACTGATCCACTTCATTTTCATTGTCATCATTTTTTGGAAATAGTTGGGCAAAATTCTCTTGACAGATGAAAAAATCCCAGAGGAACAAAAATGTAGGATGCTCAAATGACTCAGTATAAATTTGCTAGGTCAGGGGAGGAACAGATACACTAGACTAGTGAATGATTAAGCTATATACTTTGCTCTGTATGACTAATGCTGCAAAACTCCCAAATATGCATCATACAGTAGATTTATACTTTTTCCTTAACAAAAAATTACAACTTCAGGTTTCAACAGGAAAAACTGGTGCATTTTTTCAGATGTGAATAGGTTGTTGTCAATTAGATTAGGTCTGTTGGCACAAAGTGGTGCTGAAAAGAAAAGCAATTCTATCTGCATGTGAAGTGTAAACATCCTATATTGGTCTAGGTGGTCCTGCTCTGGCAGGGGATTGGACTAGATGATTTTTTGAGGTCCTTTCCAATCCCTAATGTGATACTGTGATACCGTGGTAAGCATAAAGCAAATTCTATTGCAACACATCTACAAAGCACTGATGTTAAACAGCTCACATTTGATTGGATTCCACTGCAGACTGTCCTGACAAGACTATGAGTTTAGGCAAGTCCATTTCCTGAGCTCAGCCCAACATAATAAGGACGAAAAGGTGGTTACATGTATCCCTAACATTTAGCTCATTAACATTTTTCAAAATACACCTTATTAAGAGGTGTTGTTCTTTTACAACGCATTAGTATGGTGATGCAGTCAGTTATTAAGCCTAATAAGTAAACAAACATCTTTCTACATTATTGTGAATGTAATGTTCACTTTCTAGTTAGTTAATGTGAGTAAATGCCATATAATCTGCATGCATGCAGTGCTCTCTTGGAAGGCAGGTTATGCAGCCCTGTAAAGATTGCTACAAACTGATGGTTGTAGTGTAACTGTTCATTTTTCATGGTCACAATTAAAGACAACAAAATCCAGGGGCATATCTTGCAGCTGCATGCTGTGCTGCGTGCAGGGAGACTGATGTTAAAACTTCAGAGGAAAAATAGTTTAAAATTGTTCCAAATACAAACATTTCCCAATTGATTAAAGGGATGAGTTGTATCATGGAACTGTTGGGCTGAATACAGTTATTTCAAATGTTCAAAAGACATTTTAAACATCCAGAATGCCAATGGGTATTTCAAAATTGGGCAGCTTAGACAAAAGTAGCTCCCAAGTGAATCTTCCACAGAAGAGAACGGAGTATTTGCTAAATAACAACCATAAAGTATTTAATTATTACCGGGAATTAAAAAAGGAGGGGGAAGGAGGGGAAAGGAGAGAGGGAGAAAGACAGCTGTCAGAAGTGAGAAGGGAAGGGAAGGGAAGGGAAGGGAAGGGAAGGGGAAAAGGAAAAGGAAAAGGAAAAGGAAAGGAAAAAAGAAAAAGAAAAAAGAAAAGGAAAAAGAAAAAAGAAAAGGAAAAAGAAAAAGTTTTAGGCAGATGCTGTAAATGTTCTACTGAAGTAGAATAAATGGAAATTTTGCATGAAAGGCTAAGTTGTGCACACATAGAACCAGTATTTGATCATTTTATGTTGGCAGCTTTTTGAATCTGCTCTTACTGAGAGACAAGTGTGCTCTTCAAACCCAAAATGACCTCTGGGTAATAAACAGAACATTATAGAGAAAGTTTGTGTAAACACCATTAATGTAGGACTGCTTACCTAAACCATAAACTGATGACAGGTATTTTCATTGTGAGCCTTTCTATATATTAGTGTTGTGAAAAAACCCACACTATCTAATGCTACTAATTTGCTCTATTTACCTTTTTAACAAAAAGCTCTGATGTACTTAGTAAAATCAGCATGTACCTGTCTGTCAGCAGAGCTGCCTTTGGCGTTTGTTCACCTCCTATTCTGCAGAACACATGCCTGGAGCAGCTGGCAGACACATTCAGGGAAACAACTGGTCCCTGTCAACACCACCCAACCTTCTGAGGCCAAGCAGGCACTTAGAAAGTCACAAATAAAGACCAGTGTTTTGTTTTGCCAATAGCCTGGTGTGTTTTCCCCTCCTCTTTTGTTCAGAATGTGCAAGACCATTAGAGGCATCTGATTAGAACAAAGGAACGGGGATCACTGTAACAATTATGATAGAAATGAAAATGAATAATGAAAAGAAACCCCAAAATCAGGGAAATAATACCAGGTGAAGTAGAATACACATCCTCTGGGAACAATTACAAAGCAGATGCACCCAAAAATTCATTATCAACACGTAATTTGACATGTTCCTGGTAATGCTTTCATTGCTCTGCAAATAATTCAGCACAGGTGCTGTGAGCTGAAATGGTGTGCAGGATCCTTGTGTTGTTCACCGGGATCAGAGGAGATGTCCACTTTGTAAACACACAGATTTACAAAATGGCTTTGTCTTTTGTTGTGCAAATCCTTCTGCCATGCTGGATAAATCACATACAAGGGAACCCCTTCCTTTCCAAAACGTATTTGTTCTCACGGGAGGAGTGATAAATATTCTGTTATTTTACTTAGTTTTTCTGAATTTTCTTCTGTTTCACAGAAACAAGGCACCTGGTTTTGCCAGCTCTCGTTCATGCCGTTAGTTTCACTGATTTCGGTTACTTCTGGCAACTTCTGTTGTTGCAGATCTGGTTCCTTTGAGCACGTTTTTAATAATCAGATCCTCTGGCAGGAGCAAGTCCTGTTCATTCAAGTATAGCACCATTATTTTAAAGAGGAACATGTATGCATGAGTGAATGCAGCAAGGATAGATGCAGGATATTCTTTCCATAATCCAGCCCAAGGCATGTCTCTTGTTTGAACTTTGTCTTAGTTAGTGCTTCAGGCTTAATTTTGCAATGAAGTTATGAGGAATTTTCTGTGTGTGAATGGTACAAAATCCAGTCATCAGTAGAAACTGAACATCTTATTCTGGGTAGGATTTCATAAATAACAACAAAACAAATCCACCTACACTTCTCTTGCAGTCTGAAATTCATCAAACAGATCCACTGCCTTTATTATTAAGTTTATTACAGCAATACACCAGTAACTGATTAGTTCTTGATACNAAAGAGGATGGGGCCCAGCACTGATCCCTGAGGAACACCACTAGTGACCGGCCGCCAGCTGGATGTGGCACCATTCACCACCACCCTCTGGGCTCGGCCCTCCAGCCAGTTCCTAACCCAGCACAGAGTGTTGCCGTCCAAGCCGTGGGCTGACAGCTTAGCCAGCAGTTTGCTGTGGGGGACAGTGTCAAAGGCCTTGCTGAAGTCCAGATAGACCACATCGACAGGCCTCCCCACATCCACCAAGCGGGTCACCTGATCATAGAAGGAGAGCAGGTTGGAGAGGCAGGATCTGCCCTTCCTGAACCCATGTTGGCTGGACCTGAGCCCTTGGCCATCCCTCAGGTGTGCAGTTACTGCCCCCAAGATAACCTGCTCCATCAGTTTCCCCGGCACTGAGGTCAGGCTGACAGGCCTGTAGTTCCCAGGATCCTCCAGCCGACCCTTCTTGTGGATGGGGAACCTTCAAGCAAGTACAGAAAGATGAGCAGATCTTTGGAAAAGATGTGATCAATAACTTGTCACAACCTGAGAAGTATATGATGCACTCCAGCATTCCAATTTTCCTTTTTTTTTTTTTTAATTTCCAGGAATTTTGGATCACTGGTGTAAACCCTGTCAAAGTTTTGCAGGGTCATCTTTGAGATGCACTCTGTTGGCTAGATATGGATCCATTTATGGCTGCTTGTTACTTCTCCTCACTAAGTTTGACCACTACACCACATGCAGGGCATTGCCATAGAGTAATGCAACAGCATGCCCCAGTTGGGCATCTGGTGTGATCATAACCCACCTGGGTCCACAAAGTATAGGCCACCCAGGCAGCTGAAGAAGACAGCTCTGAGTACCCTTTATAGCAAGAAGAATTGCAGTTGGAAAGAACTATTCATTAGGGCAGAGATGATGTGAAACCAAACAAGCCTAACTCTCAGGTTGCAAGATTCCACTGAGGAAATTAAAACTAATTAGCTAAAGAGCTGAATTCCAGTCTCCCCACTGGTAGGTTCTAATCACAAGGGTAAAATATTCCATTCAGTCTCTGGGTCACAAGTACTGCATAAAGGATTCCGCTGGACTGAAAGCCCCACCTCCTTTCAGAAGATGTATTTTCAGGTATAAGGCACCTATTGGAAGTGACAATTGTTTGTCCTTGGTGATTGCACAGTCAAGGAAGTGTTGTAGAAGTAAGATGCCATCATTATCATTGCTTCAGGTGGGTTTGTTTTGATTGTGGGGAATATTCCAGTCTTGCCTTTTTATAGAAATGTGTTACAAATCTAGTTTGAGGTACTTTTTTGAAGCTAAGACTCTTCAGAGCAAGAAGACAGCTAGTTCCTTCTAAGGCACCAAAATATTGATTGAAAAAATCTGATTTTCAGATCAATTACCCTCAGTGATGAGGGAGATGTATTAGTACACTACCAGTCAGAAAGCTCAGGTATCTGATTCAAGTTTGAGGACTTTGCTAATAAGTAGCTGTATGAGACCATGCTTCTCCCAAGAAAGGTTGGACCAGATGATCCTTGAGGTCTCTTCCAACCTGGCATTCAATTATTCTAGGAAACTGATGAACGAGCAGGTGACAGTTGAAAACTATGTTCAGAATTTCTCTTCTCTGTGGCTGCTGATCTCCAGTTTACATTCCTCAACCAAATAACGTTCAACTTCTGAAGCTACTAATCTTACATTCAGTTATTATGAAGAGGGTATGATGCCACCTCCCTGTGTTTTCTAAATCTGAGGGCGAGAGACAATGTCTTGCATTTAGCAATGCTGTCCTTTCAACACCTTGATTATTCTTACAGATCATAAAGATGTTGAAATTAGCTTAATCTTCTTTTCTACCTGTCTTAGGGAACAGAATGATGCTAATATATAATCCTTGGGGTTTTCTTCAAAGGAAGAATGGTTGCTCTCTTCAAACATCTCTTTTACTCTCTTAGTTTTAAAAGAGAACCATCAGGCCATGGGAACAAGTTAATATAAATTGTTTTGTAGACAAGCACTGTAAATTAATACACTGATGCTGCAAGGATCAATCAAGTAGGAGTAAAATAATATGGATAAAAAAGATGCAGTGGTTAACCAAAGGTCATAAATAATACAGCTCACTAAAGTGGAGAAATGAAAGTTTGGTCATGAAAAGTCTGAAAGGCTTCCCTCTGCTGTAGTATAGCCTTTAACATAGCAAGCTATTCTCCTCCAACTAGGCTTAGTAGGTGGCTAGTATTTATTACCTGCTGAGGCCAGACAGAAATACACTGTCTGCCTGCAGCAGTGCCATAGGTTAAGTCTGGGCTGGCCACTAGACTATTTCTACTTCTGTTCTACCTCAAACCAGCTTTATGATATGAAACCATTAAGAACATTTAGGACAGTCTCCAAGGACACTCAGTGAAGTCTCCCTCTCTTCCGAACCCTGCTATGAAACAAAGGGAGTGGCCTGTCTCTTCAGGGAACGTTGCGTCATGCCTGTGCACAGAGGAAACCAATGTCGGGCTGTTACAGGACGCAAAGGAAGACGGCTACAGCCTAGTTTGAGGAAAGGAAGATGGGAAAAGGAAAAAGGCAGAGACAACAGGGCAGTGTGGTCAATGAAATAAGTACCAGTGTTTTCATGTAGACTATCTACAAAAACTGAAATCTATTCTTGCTGGTTTTTTTGTGAATACTTTCAAACGTGGGCAATTAAAGAAGTCAAAAGGTTCAAAAAATTTAAAAGATAAAATATGCAGAAGGAGTAAATTGGTCAGTGGCAGGGGTATGGCAAGGAAGTCAAAGCAATCCATTACAGGTAACACATCAACTATTTTATTCTGCGTAACGTGCTCTACTATAGCGTAACACAGACTTACGCACGTTCCCATTCCATACGCTTGTCCAGGAGCACGAGGAAACATTCATTACAATTCTCACCTTGCTCTCAGAATTTTTCTTTGGTATATTTCAAATAAATGAATGAAGCTGAGGGAGAAATGCAGAACCAAGATTATGGTTTCACTACAGGTATGGCAATTACTACAAAACTCTTTCCTTCTAAATCATCAATCACCTGTAACAAAACTAGCACTGGATCTGCATATTTTATACTATAAGTGGTTGAGGGCAATGCCAATAAGCATCAGTTTCTAAGTCAATAGAGTTTAAACCATTTCCAATAAATCTTCCCTTGAATCTTTTAACAGCCGTGCTAATAAAGCTGTATCAAGCACCATCTTTTATAATTTTTCAAACTAATAAATTCTCAGCTTAATATTTGTTGATCTTGCACCACCACTTGAAATAAATAAATACAGCCAGAAGACAGCAGCATTTATCTTTATATTTTCCAAAGTAATGTAAACATGGAGACCAGAAAATTAAAGTGACTATACAGATAGCTGAAGTGTATGAAGACAATTTGTCTTCTGTTTTTTAGTTCTTGTGTGGAAAAGAGTTTAGTTTTTAGGTATGGAAGAAGTTAAAATAAAAAATGAAGGAAATTAAACAAAATTAAGGGACTTCCTATTTACCCACCCTCTTCCTGCTCTCATTAGCCCAAATTGTATCTGACTTCAATCCCACATAAACATCCTGTCAGCACTTCCCCCACAGGTAGAGTGACCTCCCCCTGGATGTGAGGAATGACGTCATCTACATGTGCTGCACCGTTTGGATCAAGTCCTTGTAATTTTGCAGTTGAGGACAGTAACATAATCTGTCAGTTCTTATGCCAGAGGACTTCTCCTTTTCTTTTGTCCTTGTACAAAAGAGCAGAACTTGTCTGTGGATGCCCTGATGTTTATAGACACTTCCTCAAATTTATGCGCTATGCTTCTTGATAACCTTCTACTCTTATTCAAACCTGTAAACACAGGGTAGATAAATTGTTCCTGGCAATAATTTTTGGATTACAACACAGTAAGCATTTTTATTGGGTGGAATATCTCCAGCAAAACAAATATGGCACACACATAAATGGAGAACACGTCAGGGCTCTGTTGTGTGCTTCGTGATACCAAATGACCACAAGACATACTGGAACCTATTTCTACCCGGCTAGTTTTAGCAGATCTATTTTAGGTCGTATTTCATGCATTATTGCTAACAGGTCTTGTCTGAGAGTTTCCTGTGGTTTGCAAGAGGAGCTCTCCTAATTCAGTTTTACATTGTTCCTCCTGAGGTAGACGATTGGAGTAAATGAGTTCCTTGGAACACATTGCTGTATCCTGGAGGTTATGGTCATTGGTATTTTTAGTGCCTGCTCAACATAAGCAATATAGTCTAAGAATTTACTCTCCCTGGAAAAGGATATACCTGAGGTTTCTACATTTCTTTTTCTATAACAGAAATTTTATTGCAATTATATATAAAAAAATAGACTGCCTAAGCTAACAGATATGTGCAAATTCTGAGAGTATGAAAAGCTCTTCTCCTGCTCTTTTTTTACATTGCTTTCTTCCCCCGGCCCCGGACTACTTCAAAAGTAAAAATAAGCCTAAATAACAATTTTCAACATTAAAAAAAAAAGATGTCAGGCTTCAATTGTTTCTTCTTCAGTCTCATCTTTATCCACGTGGTATCGTGTCTGGAGCATCATTACCTCCATTCACTGCTTTTCTCTTCTTGGCAGCCTCATTAATGTGTAGCGTTCCATGGGCTTTAGAAAGACAGCTGCACACGTACGGCAGGATGCATCTTTTTTCTCCAGTGGTAACTCATACAAAGATGCTTAATGGTAAAAGCCTCAAGCCAAGAGATACGTAGAGGAATTAATATGATTTGGTATAAAAGATAAAGGCAATATAGAAGGATCTGTAAAAGGAAAGACACAGTATAGGGTGGTGGCTGGGCAGAAGGCAGCTGTGGGGGAACCTCCTTCTAAGATCTAGAGAAGAACCGATGTGTGAGGATGACGTATCCCAAAGGGCTTAGGGCAAATGAAACCCTAACTAAGCACTGTGTGCAAGGAAAATATCCTTATGTCCAGTATGATTAAATTTTGAAAGTCGATAGTGATGGATATTTTTAATTTAACTCATTCTTTGGAGCATAGGTTTGTAGAAACTGTGTATGATCTTTTATAACACTGTAAATACATAATTGACTGGATTTTATCTTTGTCTTGTATGGAGGATACTGCTGTTGAAATGGTTCATAAATGAAATGGGATATTAGCACAGAATGTTTAAAAAGAACATGTAAAAACTTACAAAATAAAATACCAAATGCCTCCTGTAATTTTCTATTTTTCCCCACTCTTACTGCCATTACATTTTCAAACAAGAAAGTGTAGTTTTTGCGTAAATAAAAGGACAATACGTTGTCCCCAGGCAGCAGTTAGCTAGTTTTATGGTCATTAATTTCTATTTGAGATATCCATAATGTCCATTATCTGGAGAATTATCTTCTAACAAAGGCTTTAAGAGTATCTACGTGTTCTCTAACCTAGCAGACTCTTATGCTGAGAAATGGAATAATTTTAGTGATCTCAGAAGGCAGAATTCCTCCTGATCTACTTCTCTACTTTGAGAGCTATGCAGTTACTAGACATGGTCACCATGGTTTAGGAAGTGTAGAGTAGCAGCAGTAATTTCTTCCCACATTCTGCTGCTTGCTGTGGTCACACCCTAAGAGAAGAGTTGTTCTCATACTATCTATGACATGGCAGCTCTTCCAGTACCATTTGGTACTGAAGTACTGTGGACAGTTAAACACAGAATTCAACGGGTGAAATAAATGGAACCATAAATTCAGTCCAATAACTACATAAATTCTTTATTTACTTTTCATAGCTACTTTTCAAGATCTTCCTTATTTCTCAGAATGTTTAGGTGTGTGCGAACGCCTGCACGCACGTGCTTTACCACTTAACTTTTCAAGTCCTTTCCTTCCTCATGAATATTTCAACCACACAGGTAGAAGGAAAAAATACCATGCTATTCCAGTAACCTGTAGCATCGAGTGAATAACAGCAGGCAGAAATAATCAAAACTATAGTCATAGCAGGCAATTCATGACAAACTGTGGGGCTCAAATTGTTTGCAGAAAAAAAGAGAAACAACTTGGACTGAAAATCACTTCAAAACCACAAAATGCCTATTTATAAATCTGCAATCTGAAAAGGGACTAAATTTACTTTAAAAAGCCCAAACCTGCTTCACAAGTATTTTACATGCAAACAACTTGCAGTATCCAGAGCTTAAACAATATTCAGAGAAGATCAGGTGTGACTTCCCTGTTGATATTTATCTAGTACAAAAGAAGAGGCATTCCTAACATACACATAAAACTACAATGAAATAATTTGTAAGCAAAGCAGCTCAAAGCCCAGTGAATAAAATCTCAATCTTTCTATTTTTTTTTAGTCCCGGCACCAGAGCGTGAGTGATTTTGAAACTGCAGTATTCCATTTATTGTACAATTACCTTCGATTATTTTTGTGCTGCCACAAAGCTCCTACGAAAACACGCTCCGTATATGCCTAAGCAGTTTACCTTGTAGGAATATTTGCATTAAATAAATGAAAATTCACCTCTTTCTAAAGACATCATGCTGAGACACAAGCGTGTTCCCTGCTATTAGGAATGTGCTCACACAGATCTCAAAATTGTAAATGAATTTGTAGATGGCTGGTTCCATTTAAGTAAAGTAGACTGAGCATAGATCTTTATGAAAATGTTTTACTTAACCAGAAAAAATCCCAGTACTTGTACTGAGTATGCTTCCAGCTTCCACTCCAGATTCCTGATTTCTGAAGGACGTTTGATTTTATCGATCTTTGCTTAACACAGTGTCACAATTACAGCCTGTAGTCTCCTTTCTCCAACAGAGTTTTAGGGTGCAGGAGAAGCGTTGGAAGTCCAATGGAGAGTTGGATAATTCCATAGTACAGCACTTAGGGAAGAGCTTTAGACACTTGTTTCCCCAATACTGAGCTACATAAATCATTGATTTACTTCTAGCAGGGAGCTTAGAGCTTGCATTGTAATTATGTCTACTGGTGTGAATTGAAAAAGTCTCGCAGACTGCGTGTTACTTCTATTATATGCAAAATACATGCTATTACTCTTTAGTTTTATTTAAAATTACCTTACTTTTTTGAATGGTTAATGAGGAAAAAAAGCAAAACCAGAAAAGATTGTGTGTGCATGTGTATGGGGGTGTGTGTGTAATGCATAATGCCTAGGGTTTTAGAAATGGAATTAAACACCAATGGGGGAAAAAATCACACGAGGAGAAATGAAGCTTCAGAACAAATGTATTTTTCTGATACTGTCTGTAATTCAGGCTAGATAATCATGAACCCAGCAGTTAATGACCTCTACTCTGATACATTAAGTCCAACCAAAGATAATGGTGTCCTGCGTAAATTAACAAACCCAGTGGTAAACTTGCTTCTAGTTCAGCGGGAGACAGTGTGCAAATTAGCATTGGTTCTTAATAAGATCAGTGTCCTGCAATCTACAGTTCTGCAGTGTTCATAATGCTGTTTCTTTTCAGGTGAAAATTTTTTCTCTGGAGAACACTTGCACAATACATTCTTCTGACAGAGAATCATCCTCACCCTAATCAGTTCCCTCCTTGAAAACTTTCCCTATTTCTTACACTTTCATGCTGTGAGTGCTGCTGAGAGTTGTTGGAAATGATTATTCATTTGTAAGCTTCTTTAATAACATTTCCTTTAGATGTTGAGCTACCCAACAGAGCAAACCAGGATTTGATTTTATAATTATAACTATTCAGCAAAAGTAATGGTCACTCTATTGTCAATTTTTGCCTAATTTGTTCATCATAGTTTATTATCTTTGGAAAATTTAAATTAAACTGTTATCTGTCATATAATCAAAGGTAAACTGTCATCAAGGACCTAATTCTGGGAACTGTGTTGCATATTGTCCTTGTATGTTCGGAGACAAACTCTATCCATCCAGTTCTGAGAACACATTGCTCGACAGCTGGCCCAAGGTAGCCTGCACTGGTTGAGAGCCTGGGTCTCCACACCACAGAACATAGTGTGCACACAGCTGCCTTCTGGAGAAATTGGGCATGTTCTGCTAAAGAACATTCTTATATTGGAGATTTAACAGCATCACTCACAGGACTTAAAATAATTTGCCGCAGTTTTCCATCCTAGGCTTTAAAATCATTCACTAATCATGTGATAGCCAGATGTTCGTTTTCGTTGCCAAATATTAGTGGCATTAGAGCGAGAACCTATGGACTAACATCATCCCGTTCCTTTGTTTACCTTCTCTCTACCACTTGGTAGAACACGATTCCCAGGCAATCTTTCCACTACTCAGCTACCTCTGTAGCTGCTCAGACCGTGTGTGCCAAATAAATAAGTGATGCGTGTTGTTCACCAGCAGACAAATACTTCTTCTGTGAACAAAATTTTTACAGTATTAGATGAGGACTAATGAGGACATTTCAGCTATAATTTATGGGCTGAAAAAAGAGGACATTCTCTAATTTGTCTGTGTATAGTGATGCATGATTATGAGGCTTGGGGGGGAAGGGTGATGTGCCAGCACATACCTGATAAGAAAGATAAGAATGTGGTAAATTCTTCATACACTTCTAATGGGAGTTTTGTAAGAAGAAAGTTTAATACACAGCCCTTGTCTGAACAAACCTCTCACTGTAAAATGTTTACCTTTAATGACACATACTATTATTTCATGATTATTTTAAAATACACTTAAAGAATTTTACATGTTAACCAGCTACTAAGAATGCCTTAATAGAGAACTAATTTTTGTTAGAGGTGTCTTGACAATTTGAATTTTATATGCATGCATTATGTTTTCTTAAAATGGGGAAATTATGCATCTGAAGGAATCTGTCTAGAATAATGGGGTTCTATAGAGGTTACTTTAATCACGTTCACCAGCAGTTATAGCTGTTTTACATCTTATTTGCAACAAAAGGGAACTCTAATTATCTTCAAAAAGAGCATAAAATGGTGTGCTTTGCTGCTGATGTAATGTTGATTCGTGAATGCTGCTGATAGGAACTGACAACTAAATACATGTCACACTTTTAAGAAATCAGTGGTGGTGACAGGATAACCCTCTTTTGTGACCTGGGGACCAGGAGATGGGGTATATATTTGCTTGCTAAGTAGAAACAATTTACAGTTTTCACTTTAAAATAAAAATAAAAATGCTGTTATAGATGGGTTATCGATTATTTTTAACAATGCATCACTTCCAAAGCTGCCTCCTGAACATCAGATCTAGTGCTTCCTGACGAAAGAGTACAAATTTTTTGTATGTTAGTCCCATTATTTTGATAAATTATTTCCTCTTGATTTTATCTCTCAATGTATTTATAGAAAATAACTATTTATTTTCTTTTCATGGCACTTGCAATGAGGAACAATGAAGGATTTGAGTGTCTGGCTGTGTGATTTCAAACGCTTGCATGCCGCCCTCGTGTATACAGCTGCAAGTGAGAAGAAGGCAACCCACCAAAAAGTACAAAACTCATCAAGCAGGATTCACCTCTATGTCAATGCCCGTGCTGCCTGTGCCTAGGAAACTGTTGGCTTATACTGCAGCAAAGAATTCATCAAGGGAGATTTAAAAACCTTAGACATAACCATTGTCTGCTGTGTTTGGACGGTTCAAGATTCATAGTGCCAAGTTACTGCTTCGTACCTCACACTGGAGGGCTCTGTTTTTAACCTAGAAATTGGGATTCCTGCCCTGTATGGAAGTTTACCTCAGCCTTTGTTTATGTAAAGTACGGACAGTAATTAAAATGCTTGTACAGGCTGAACTCAGCCATATTTTCTGACTGTCACTTTCCATCAGCATTAATGTATTTCAACACCTTAGTAGGTCTGACTGTAAAATAGTCCATATTTATTACTCTATAACTCTTCTGTGGTACTTACTGAGTAATAACTGTTTGTACAATATTCCTTTTCATAAATTTGTGAGCTCTGCTTGCCAATGGTACTTGCATGTGTGAGAGTATTAGCGTGGAGTCCATGCTTTGGCGTGGTTAAACACACTCAAATGCTTTCTCAGTCTGAAAAATAAAGGAAGGAATTTGTCATCCACTTTCAGTTTTATTCCACCCAGACAGTCTCTGGCTTAGAGATAATAAAAGTTAAAATGTGAATGTGTTTGATCATATCTTTCTGCTAGTTGCTACTCTTTCTGGGCACTTTCTCTGTCCCTTTGTTACAATCATTTGCACTCCCATGACCAATGTAAGTGTCATTATTTGGCCGGTGCTGTCCCGTACAAGTCTACAATAACTTGTTGGACATCAATATTACAACAATATCATGTACTGATACCTGATTTGATCCAAAAGCTCCTACGAGTAGCTTCAGCAAACCACTTATTTTACAGGCTATATGCATGATCTATTCTGTGACCAGAGAGTCACAGATTCATAGATTCATAAAACCATAAAATCCATAGTTGGAAGAGACCTTTAAAGGTGATGTAGTCCAACTCCTTCTGCAATAAGGAGAGACATCATCTACACCAGGTTGCCCAGAGGCCTGTCCAAATTGACCTAATGTTTCCAAGGATGGGGCACCTACTACCTCTCTGGGCAACCTGTTTCACCCTCATTGTAAAAAAAAAAAGTCTCCATATATGTCGGCTACACTTCCCCTCTTCTAGTTTAAAAACATTACTCCTTGTCCTGTCATGACAGGCCATGCTAAGAAGTCTGTCCCCATCTTTCTTATAGGTCTCTCTCTCTACTGAAAAGATCTCTCCTGAGCCTTCTCTTTTCCAGGACGAACAACCCCACCTCCCTCAACATGTTCTCATAGCCAAGGTGCCCTAGCCCTGTGATAATTTTTGTGCCCTGCCTCTGGACTCGCTGCAGTGTATATGACTAACAGCTTAAACTAGTCCATGTTTTAGTCAAAACAATTTAGACATGGATAATAATGAGTGCACAGAGGTATAACTGCTCAGAAACACGAAGAAGAAGCCCGTGAGTCTCTGTATTTTTCTGAGAAACAAAATATTGCAGTAATGACAGTTATAAGAGATCTCCACAGTCTAGCTATTCCTTCTCAGAAAGCAGGCAAACGGTACTTTGATGTCGTTATGCTTTGTTTAAAATACTAAAAATAACAGAATTGCAGATGTGACCTGCATTTCTTTTTCCAAATTCCCTCTGTCTGGATTGTGCCCTTATAAGGGAGAAACATGGAAAACGAGCAGCGTGATTTTAAGCCCTTGGCACTAAGTGATCTTTGTTCTCCTCTTCGCTGCTGAGCTTCTCGGCAAATAATTCCGTTTTCTCCGCTCTCTCTGCCATAGACAAGCCCTGTCCACTTCTCCATCAGACTGGTCCCTGCTTGCACCCCCAGGTGCCCAGTGCTCAAATGTGAAGCTTCACTCTCAGCTTAGATTTCTCCATCTCCTGTTTCCAACCTCTTGTCTGCCTTTGCTGGCACACCAGTCCTATTTTCATCCTTGTAGACTACTTTTGGTACATTTTTTTTATCAGCTCTTGTTGACTAGATAAGAGCACTGCAGAATGAGCTTCTTTTCCCTTTTCCAGCAGGCAGACACAGTAAGATGCAAACAAACTGTTCCACTGCATGTGAAAGGTGGGGAAATAGTGTTGTATTTTTTTTTTTTTTCAGCTCTCTTCTTTCTACTGAGAAGCTTCAGGTTGCTAAGAGCTGAGGAGAAAGCCCTCCCACAGCAGCCTTCACTGGCTCCTTTCCTCAGAGGAAGCAGGAGATGTGAAAGGCTTTCCTTGTGATGAAGCCAGAACTTTCAGAGTCCTGGAGGTCATCGTGCAGTCTCAGCCAAAAGCCCATTACTCATCACTAATTCATGGAGTCTGGCATCACTACGAGTTACTCATGAGCTTTGTGACAACGGTGGGTGGGTGCTCAAGGCAGACTCGTTGCTCTGCAGGCCTGGTGTACACAAGCTGGCCCCTTGTGCAAGAAACATTATTTTTACATGACAGCTGTGTATTAAGTGATGACTCAGGCGACTAATAAATCAAAGCTCAAAAGCAGAGGCGCTCGTCTATCTAATAAACATCAAGTTAGATGGCAGTGTATCTCATTTAACTACCAAGAGTCCTCTGAACTCAGCAGCTTCTCTGATGCCAGCTGTTCCTTTACCCTACCTTGTACCTGAATATTACTCACAGTAGCCCTAAACCTGGACCTTCCACAGGTAGCAGGGCCATGGGTGGGAAGCTGTAACAAAGCCAAACTTCAGGTCTCATGGCAACACAAAGGAAAGGAGTGTTGTTCATTGATGAGTTGTTTCTTTTCTTATCACTTAGGAATCCAGAGCCCACAAAGATAACTACAGGGGCTGATCAAAGCCTGTTAATGTTCACTGGAGTCTCAGCACTGACTTTGATAGGCTGCGACTCAAACCAAGCCCATCCCCAAGTAAAACTTGTGGGTCTCTTGCACAACCTAATTCTATTCACATTTCTCTTTCTTTCTTTTTTTCCCCCATTTATTTCATACATTATTCACAGTTTGTGATGGCAAGAAGACAGTTTATATCCTCAACACAAAGAAAACAAAGAAATACAGCATATGTGTTGTTGTTATTATGAAAACTAAGGCATATTGGGCACAATGCATTTCATTTTCATTATGTTACAGGATTCTAATAAGCATCATTGATAGCTAAGTCACTTGTCCTTGGCACAAGGAAAGAAGAAAGAAATGAAAACTTTTCAGGTTGGTTTTTTTAGATCTTGTATACTGTCTAGGCATTTTAGGCACAAATTTAATTTCACTTCGACATCAGAAGTGCCTTTGATGACAAAGTCACGTATCTTTAGTCCCAAACACTGAAGTAAATAAGACATTTAAATAGTTTTCTTTTACTTTGAAGGCAGTTTTCTATTGGAAAATATGAGTGCATAAATCAGATAAGTTGAATTTTCTGGTTCAGTCCAGCTCCAGTGAGGGCAATTGTCTAATACCTGATAAAACACAGCCACGTCTGCCTGAAGGTCCGCAAAAACATTAAATCTTTAAGTAAATATTGTCCAAGATGGAAAGGAAGTGTGGACCCATCTCTCAGACCAGGACTGTGGGTCCTGCCATATGCAATGTGTACAGTTTAGCCAAACTCCCACATTCATCTGTTCTGTGTCTCAGAAGACCCGGGGAACAAAGTTTCACCATGTTTTTCTTTATCCGAATCGTAATTCATTACAATTTCTTATTTAATAGCATTTTCACATTGAAATGTGGCCATGGTATTTGTAACAGCACTCAGAAACTAGGAAGGAGAATGCAAAATGAAAATAGCCTTTTGTTGTGATTTTTCTTTTGGCAGGAATAAAATGAATGAGTGTGATTTTTCGTGTGAGTCAGTGATGAATGTTTTCCACGTATGCCACTGCTAGGCTTCCTGTAGGTCACAACAGATACAAGTGGGAGGAGAGGATAGTTGTCTGGAAGAAGAACACAGCATTAAAAAAAAAATACTCCATTCCATTTCATGAACCAAGAAAATCCCACTGAAAACAAGGGTACTGTCTTGGATTTTCACACGGAACGGCGATTCAACCCCCACCGGAGCAGTGAGGTCATGTTTGTATGCAGAAAAATGCTCATTCATCAGCTCTGTCCTTGAGTTCTATTAATCTGCTTGGGTGTGCTCTTTAATAGATTATTTTTAAAAAACCACTCTCTAATGAAAATTATTAAACAGAGTGCTCCTAAATGCACTGCTTTGCTCTGAGCAATATCTTTGTGGAGATTTGCTGCAGACATGATGCACTGAGTGATCCCGTTGTCGACATCTGCTACAGACATAACTATTCACACAGTTTAGATCACTGGGGAAGTCATTCAGTGGTTACAGCTTTGTTAAATCTTAGGGTTTGCTGGGCTGTCGCATCGTCTTTTAAAAGAGCCAGTCATGAAATCAAGAAAGTCTCTTCTGAACCTGTCAAATTTTTTTTAGACATATTTTTGTTTGTTTTGCTTCCTCTTTGTGCTCTAGGATTAGAGCTAACTGTAGTGCAATGCAAAATGAGCAATCTCCTGGCCCCGTGGGGCAGCAAACCAATTCTGCTAACGGGTGTCCATAGCCCTAATGGCCATTGTACCAGCTTTCCAGGGGTGAGCACTGCCAGTTTATGCCCACTCTGCCTCTCAACAGCTGGACAGAGACAGCCTTACTGCTGGGAATGGACAAGGTGACAGCTCCTGCTAAAGGGAGCCGTGGTGGTGGAGGGGTGGTGGTGGGNGTGTGACTTGGTTTAGGTGATCCTGCTGTTGCAGGTGGATTGGACTAGATGATCTTTCAAGGTCCCTTCCAATCCATAATGATTCTATGATTCTATGATTCTAATCCCTCCTACCATTGTCAGACCCCTCACCTTTTGTCAGGCTCATGCAGGCCTTTTCCTCTCTTGCCCTGGTCTCTTTCCTCCCTCTTCCTCTGTGTCACTCCCTCTCTTGGTTTTGGGCACACAGGAGTTTGCACTGGAAAGGACTGCTAGGAATGGAAGTGTGAATGGAAGGGGATCATTTCCAACCGCCCTCCCAAATATTCTTGTCCTTCCAAGACCTTTTAGCCATTGTCTCTTCTCCCCAGCTCTTTGCTGATTCTCGTTTCTCACTCATAAGCACCAGTTTTGCTGCAGCACCTTTGAGTTTTCTGTCTCAAAGAATGAGAATGATGGAAACTATTACGTCTTCAATGTCAGAAAAAGCAAATTTGCCTTTGTGCTGAGGAGTCCTGAGCCTAATTTAATGAAGAAAAGGTTTACAAGTACTTCTAAAAAAGAAAATAACAAGGCAAAGAAGATGACAACGACATGAAACACGGTGGACAGGAGAATGTGAGAAAGCAATGCACAAGATTCTGGAGTCAAATTATTTATACCTGTGACCCCAGAATTCATCTAGGGTCTGACAGGATGAACTTTGTGCAAATAGATGTTACTCAGATAAATGTTCTGTTTGCAATAAACCTGCAAGGAAATTGCAATACACTCAGAGTGGAGGGTAACTGTAGAGATTCCATCTAGCTTCCAAATAAATACTTCACTTTTCTTTCGTTTTTATAAGAAGCCATGATATGCTCCTTCCAGTATAATTCAAATATGACTTTTTATTAATGCCACTGTGGTTATTTGCTTTCCTGATTCCATATAAGGAATAGGATTTGCCTAATCTCCTTTCTAGCCAAGCCTGCTTGTCATTCTAAATTCCAGTTTAAAAAAAAATCTTAATCTGGCTAGTTGTCTGTAAGCATTTGGCTTCTTCTAACTTAGAGTGGGTTTTGTGCTTTTAATAAAAGGAAGACAGCTTAAGAGTAACTCAGTGCTGGCTACCAATATGAAAAACTTTTAATATCACTGACTTAAGGACTATTATTATAGATAAGATGTATTTGGATCTACTCAGTGATGTGAAAATATTTGCAGCAAAGAACGATTTAACCCAACCAAAAACAGCAAAAAAGAACACTCAAGAACTCAGAAGTCTAGAAAAAACTTTATACAGGCATTTCTTTTATAGCATAAAGCCACTATCCAAGCAAAAGTTTTCACTTTGAAAATCCTTACAGATACAGACAAGGCTAATTTTTTTTTCTTCAACAGCTTTCCTTAGTTAATAGTATAAAGGAACTTCTAAATGTTCTCACATCAAAACCCGATTCGTAGTTCTACGGTCTTTTAGTGACATTTCACATGGCTAAGACTCATGAAACTCCTAATCCTGCTTTATATGTTTGAAAGGGGAAAGGAATCAGTTCTGCAATTTGAGAAAAAGAAGGCAGAAAATAAAGATGTCGTTTTTAAAGCTGCCCTGTATTAGGAGCCCGAGGGAAAGCATCAATTTCAAAGCCTT
This sequence comes from Rhinopomastus cyanomelas, assembly GCA_013400115.1. Lineage (NCBI taxonomy): Eukaryota > Metazoa > Chordata > Aves > Bucerotiformes > Rhinopomastidae > Rhinopomastus > Rhinopomastus cyanomelas. Next base: position 13,208 of record VXBP01006177.1, on the reverse strand, counting down.
ACAATTAAGGGGCTGAATTTATCTACAAGACCGATACAAAACTGACGGGTTTTTTTACCAATATTCTCCAACCATAAACTGAGCCTTTGGATTAGCACTAAACACTAAGTGAACACAAAGGTAGTTTCATAGATCAGAGGTAGTTCCAGCAAGAGGGGCTTTCTCTGTTACCAACATCTTCTACGTGTACAGTCAGGAGCAAGTGTGTAACACAAGGTGGAACGATGCATTAGCCCAGACAGGACAGCCAAAGAATACAAACCTTTTCAGTCATGCAAGTCCTTCTTCAGGTCATACACTTCAAAATGCCATAGATATTTCATGATGATGTCAAAGCCAGTTTTGCAAATATTTAGAATCAAAGTAAATGAGGTCAGTATTTTGTGGAAAAGACCAGTCAATTATCCTATAATTAAAGCCTGCATAATAAGGCATTACACCATGGAACATAATTCACATTCAGTGTGCAGCTGTGCAACTGGTATTTCCTAACGCCGGAATAATAGGCTGCAATCGCAGTAATTGTAGCACTGACTTGAGAATCTTGAGGATGTCAAGAGCCTTCTGCCCAGAAAGGCTTGTTGGTCTGTTTTTCCTTTGATAAGCACACTGACACGATGTTTCTCTTCGTTCAAAACTGCAGTGAGCAAGTCGGTTTTGTGCCGAGCGTTATTAAAGTTTTGCAAGAGTTTTGCAAGACTGACACGCAGGGATAAGACTAACACAGCCACACCTTCTTCACACACACGCTTCTTGTTTCTCCTGGCCCACAACTGCTGGCTTTATCGCATCTCCCGTGCGTTCTGCCTCAAGGAGGGGATCAGCTCACATTCTGCATTGTAGAGCAGAAAGGCACATGCCCGTGATAGCAGAGTAAACTGTCCCTCTCTGAACTACATAATCTTATTGTGGATGATTGATTTATCAATTGAAACCAAGCATTTGCATGCCTTCCCCTGCGCCTTGCATGCAGGTGAGTCCTGACTGCTGGCTGCAGTGTCTTGGCATCAGCAAGGCACTGATAGAGGAGGCAGTGTTATTCATGCTTGAAGCCAACTATCTGATCAAAGCAGAAGTTTCGAGTTAAACTCATATTTTCAGACTTCAGAAAGTAGTACATTAAAATATCAGGCCAGAAATCAGCTGATTTACACATATGTGTAGAATTACAGACATTTAGAAAAGTCTCAACAAGAGTGAGATATTGACAGTCTTAAATTCCAACCAAAATGATTCTGTGGAATCAGAGCACTGTTTTCACCAGACCCTGCTCCATGTGACTAGCAAAATCAGAAGTGAAGTAGCCAGGTTAGCTGAAAACCTAAGAAGTTTGGGTGCTTCTTGCAATTTTCCTGGTGTCTCCTCGAGACTTCTTCCACAGAAAAAGCGACCTGTTAGGCGCTGCGACAATATCCTGTGATTCCTAAGAAAGGCAATAGCTTTAATTCCGTTTCTTGCACTGTCCATCCGAGGCACTCACCCTCCTTGGTGTTTCTCAACATAGAGTTTTGCCAGCTGAAGAGGTGAGTAAATCGATTGTTGCTCTTGACTCTGGTTCTGCGAGGCTGCAGATAGTAGATGGAAGTCAATCAAACAAAATTTTTATTCAAAGGAATAACGAACCCTTTGTGCCATTTGACATGGGCTGATGCTTCATTAATTATTATCTAGCCACTACGTCCAAGAATGGTGACAGAATATTGCGTAGAAGTCTTCATGCAACTTACACCAGAGCTGGGGTTTGATCATTAAAATAACTCTTGCTGTCAGTCATCAGGGCTTTTTTCCAAGTTTTATTCACGCTTATACACTCATCATGCCTCTTCTTGCTTTTGTAACTCAGTGATGCACTGTGAGTTCCAAATACCAATCGCTGGTTCAAGGCCTGGATTGTTGGCTCCTTCCCTTACAGTGCTCTGAGCAAACTCAACATTTCTCTCATTCATTCTACTCCTTTGTGTTTCAGAGGCAAAGCTACCACTGGAGATGATATGCAGCTCTGGTAGCACATCAAACCACAAGGTAGATCAACACGGCTCTGCGAGCAAAAGCTGTCTTACATGAATTTTAAGCACACAGCTTCAGGAAAACAACCACGCTTCTGTGTACATAAACTTTGTAGGCAATCTGCATTGTCTTAGAAACTGGGTAATGTTTTGTGCCAAAGGTACAAGACTGTGCACTTGCTAAATAAACATCAGTTGTGCTCAGTTAAAGCAGAAGGCGCATCTTTTTCAGTTCAAACAGAGGCATCTAGAACAGGCCTGTGTGTAGCTGCATTTAAATCTTCTGGTGTTTGAAGACAAAAATGTGTAACAGAAAACACCTGGATGCTTTGTGTGATTGTTCTCTATCATCATTAAAACAACCCTCGTTTAAAATTGTATTGCACATCATATCTCTTTGGGCTAAAACTGTAGAAATTCTGAAGCTGTATGGATACAAAAAGAAAACTTACTCTGGGAAAAAGGTGTGAGACCTGGATTTCTCTCCCTTGTTGTCACAGCTCTACCCCGTTAGCACAAGCAACGACACTAAACTCATAATGTCACTGTCAAGAGTTTCTTCAGGAATTTGTCAGTTATGATGTTCTACTGATACTTCTTATTTATTATTGGCCCTTTCACTTCTGCTTTCAAGCAACTTTGACAGTTTTTAGAAAGACATAGAACACTTACACACCTTTTCTTTAAGCACCTCTGAATGTTAGCTTCTCTTCATGTCCTCACCCTCAAGCAACTCGGGTGCTGGGCGAGGGCCTCTTCAGCTCCCTGTGCCAAAATATGAGTTCACAAATTAAGATCAGACTGGTTTCCTGAAGTGATAGCAGTAGGTTCCAGCTTCAATCAATAAGACACATGAGCTATCACAGGATTTTGAGACACCTCAAAAGGCAAATCTAGACAGTTAACCAGTTATCGTCCCAGTTTTCTAGAAATCTCAAATACCACAGAATGACAATGGTGGAGGTCAAAGAGACCTCACGAGGTCATCTGGTGCAACTGCCTTCTGTTTGAGTACTTGAGCATCTGGTCATCTAGAGCCCGTTTCCCAAGACTATGTCCGGATGTCTTTGGAACATGTGCAAGGATGAAGACACCACAACCCATCATCTATGTCAGTGCTCAGTCACCTTTGCAATACAAAATGTTTTTGCCTGAAGTAGATGGTAGTGTCGTTAATGGTTGCGAGTGAAGTTTCCAGTGGTTTCTTCAAAGTCCCTTCCAATGTTCCCAATGTTCTGTGATTCCGTGATTCTTTTGTCACGGCAATCTTTTATTTCCACTTTCAGAAACATTTTCCTTTATGTGTGTCTGATACATCCCATCCAACATATATATTTTCATTCCTACAGAAATGCTCATTCTGGCTTTCCATTACAGCCAGAGGAAAAGCAAACAACAGGGGTTTCTTTTGCCTAGTCCTGCCTGCTGTGGCGACGGCCAACTCTTTTGCAAGAGAAGTTTTGTCTAGGCCAGCGATTACATGTGATCTTACCAAAAAAGGACAACAGACTACACTGACTTTTACCTTTGTCCTCTTATCAAATACAATTGTTGACAGCTTAATTTGGGTTTGCTCTAAGTAAAAAAGAGCAAACTATTGGCAAGTGTTCCTGGGATGACACTACCCTCACTGCTTCGTAAAGTTGTCACTTTGATTTCGGTTGTTTATTTGTGGAGCTTCAATGAAGATCAACAGCAGAAAGTACATGTCAGCTTTTTCAGGTGTGGAGGTGTCCTCTTGTGCTAAGTACCTTTTAAGTTTATTACATTTGAGGTAATAATATCATTACTATGGTAATGACATAATATGTGTCACTTTTGGGAATGAGAAATTACAGATAATTTCTATTTGCTTCAATTCTGTTTCTATAGTAACAAGACTAGTAATTCTCATTAATGACTAGGTTGTTAGCATTGTTATTTTTGGTAATTTCAGGTTATTAATGTCCTTCGTTTTTCTGAATCTTACTCATGACTTAATCTGAGTGGCTGTTAAATGAAAAGTGGGTCCACTTTACTAAAACTATCTTTCACAAAAATCACAGTATCCCTTGAAGCTAGTTTTAAAAATTGTCAAGAATTAAACTGAGGAAATAAAATTATTAAATTGTTTAAACTGGAGGAAAAATTCAAACCGGCTGGTAAACACAATTATTAGCACAAACCACAGAACACTGATGAAAGTGCTGACATTATCATTTAACATTTTAGTTTGCCAAGTTCATCTTTCCACTAGAAAACACATTTACCCTTAGAGTAACTCTGCTGTAAGAGCAACACAGCAGTGGTTATCATGAGCTCAATTACCACTGGGATTCGAGGTTAAAAGTTGCACCCAGATGCCACAAGGACATTGCTAATTCATGTTGGTATCTATATCTTCTGCTACATTCTATTATCTTTAAGGGCAAACAGCAGACGAAATGCCTGTGTGCTAAAGAATTACAAACATAGTCTTCTAACTATAGCACGTAGCAGGACTGCCTTTAGAATGTTTCTCTTCTAAAATTTGTACAGATGGAGTGGTGCAATTCCCTCATATAACTGAATCCACTTTATTGTCTCAGTGAAACTTTATAGGAAACTTGGTTACACCTGGCCATAGCTTCACCCAGTGACTCTTCATTTGAGTATCACAGAATCACAGAACTTTAGGGATTGGAGAGACCTCGAAAGATCATCTAGTCTAATCGTCTCCCCACTGCAGGATCACCTAGCTCCACTTGCACAGGAACATACCCAGGTGGGTTTTAAACATCTTCATAGAAGGAGACTCCAGAACCCCCTTGGGCAGCCTGTTCCAGTACTCTGTCACCCTCACCATGAAGAAGTTCCTTCTCATATTGATGTGGAACCTCCTGTGTTCCAGCTTACAACCATTGACACTTGCCCTATCATCAGCTGACACTGAGTAAAGCCCGGCCCCATCCTCCTGAAACCTGACCTTTCCCTATTTATAAACATTCATGAAGTCAGCCTTCAGTCTCCTTCTTTCCAATTTAAAAAGACCAGGCTTCATCAGCCTTTCCTCATCAAGAAAACGTTTCACACCCTTCATCATCTTGGTGGCTGTGCTGGACCCTCTCCAGCAGCTCTGTGTCCTTTCTTGAACTGAGGGGCCCGGAACTGCACATAACGTTCCATATGCAGTCTCACCAGGGCAGACTAGAGGAGGAGGAGGACTTCTTGATCTGCTAACCATGCCTCTTCTGATCCACCCCAGGATGTCATTTGCCTTCTTGGCCACAAGGGCACATTACTAGCTCATGGTCACCCTGCTGTCCACCAGGATCCCCAGGTCCCTTTCTCCTACACCGCTCTCCAACAGGTCAGTCCCCAGTCTATACTGGTAGCTGGGGTTGTTCTTGCTCAGATACAAAACTCTATACTTACCCTTGTTATACTTCATTAAATTTCTCCCCATCCAACTCTCCAGCCTGTCCAGATCCCGTTGAACAGCAGCACAGCCTACTGGTTTGTTGGCCACTCCTCCCAGCTTTGTGTTACCAGCAAACTTGCTGACAGTCCACCCTAATCCCCCATCCAAGTCATTAACGAACAGATTGAATAGTACTGGTCCCAGTACCAACACTCGGGGGACTCCACTACATACAGGCTTCCAACTAGTCATGTGCTAGAGTATCTGCAGAACCAGGAATGGTTTACCTTGCTGGTTTAATCTCACTTTTCTTAAGGAGACCTTCAAAATAGAATTTCGTGAAATTGACTTTGGAATACTTTTTGTTATGTGATGTTACAGGACATAGGGTGTTGCCGACACCCCTGCAGACTGTGCTGCCATTCAGCGAAACCTAGACAGGCTGGAGAGCTGGGCAGAGAGAAATTTAAAGAACTATAACAAGGGTAAGTGTAGAGTCTTGCATCTGAGCAAGAACAACCTCAGGTACCAGGATAGACTGGGGACTGACCTGTTGGAGAGTGGTGTAGGAGAAAAGGACCTGGGGATCCTGGTGGACAGCAGGATGACCATGAGCCAGCAGTTGCTCTTGTGGCCAAGAGGGCCAACAGCATCCTGGGGTGGATCAGAACACGGGTGCTTAGCAGATCGAGAGAGGTTCTTCTCCTCCTCTACTCTGCCCTGGTGAGACCACACCTGGAGTATTATGTCCTGTTCTGGGCCCCTCAGTTCAACAGGGATGTGGAGCTGCTGAAGGGAGTCCAGCGTAGAGCTACTAGGAGGGTGAAGGAAGTGGAGCACCTCCCTTATGAGGAGAGGCTGAGGGAGCTGGGTCTCTGTAGCTTGGAGAAGAGGAGACTGAGGGGTGACCTCATTAATGTCTGTAAGTATGTGAAGGGTGGGTGTCAGGAGGATGGAGCCAGGCTCTTCTCAATGTCATCTAATGATAGGACAAGGGGCAATGGTTGTAAGCTGGAATACAGGAGGTTCCACATCAATATGAGAAGGAACTTCTTCATGGTGAGGGTGACAGAGTACTGGAACAGGCTGCCCAGGGTGGTTGTGGAGTCTCTTTCACTGGAGAAGTTTTAGACCTGCCTAGATATGTTCCACTGTGACAGGTATGGGGGGATTGACCTGGATGAACTTTTGAGGTCCTTTCCAATCTCTAATGAGTCTATGATTCTATGATGACATAGTGATATTTTGTAATCATGTAGTAAATATTAATAAAGCTTTTATAACCTTTTTTAATTTAAAATGCTATCCTTATCTTCCCAGCAACATAAACCAGTAGAAGTCAGTGCCCTGTTTTACAGAATCACTCTGGTTGGAAAAGACCCCTGAGGTCATCAAGTCCAACCATCTACCCTACCTTACAAGTTCACCCCTAAACTGTACAGCTCAACACCTCATACAATCTTTAAACACATCCATGGATGGCAACTCAATCACCTCCCTGGGAAGCCCATTCCAGTGCTTGACCACTCTTTCTGTTAAATAATTCTTCCTAATATCAAGTCTAAAACTACCCTGTGGTAACTTAAACCGATTCCCTCTTGTTCTATCACTAATTGCTTGTGAGAAGAGACCAGCACCAACCTCTCCACACCATCCTTTCAGGTAGTTGTAGAGAGTGATGAGGTCTCCTCTCAGCCTCCTCTTCTTCAAACTAAAGAGCCCCAGCTCCCCAGCTCTTTCAGTCTTTCCTCATACAATTTATTCTTCACCAGCTTAGTTGCCCTCCTCTGCACCTGCTCCAGCACTTCCACAACTCTCTTGTATTGAGGTGCCCAAACCCAGACACAATACTCAAGTTATGGAGTCACCAGCGCCAAACACAGAGGGATGATAACCCCGCTACTGCTGCTGGCCACATTATTTCTAATACAAGCCAGGATGCCATTGGCCTTCTTGGACACCTGGGCACACTGCTGGCTCATATTCATCTTTCTGTCAATTAGAACCCCCAGGTGCCTCTCTGCCAGACTGCTCTGCAGTCACACCTCTCCAAGCCTGTAGCATTTTAGGGGGTTGTTGTGGCCCAAGTGCAGGACCTGGCTTCAGCTCCTGCCATTAACATTGTGCTTCTGCAGATGGTGATTCATTTCTTACGAATTTTGAATTTGAAAATCTACATTTGGGGAAAAATAGGTAACTTGGAAGAAAGGAAGAGGAAAAATAGTGAAAGGAAAATATTCTTGTCCCCTATTATTCCCATCTTAAGTTTGTCTGGACCAGACCTGTGATCAAGATTTTAGACTGTATCTTATGCCTCTGAATATAAAAGTTGGTTAATTCTGCAATGAGGAGATTCTGAAAATGAACTGTATAGCATAGTCTATACTGTCTTCTACTCATAGTCTACTAACACAGCTGTAACTTACAGTTTTGTGTGAACTTGCTACGGTGTCTGTTAGTTCTGATACACACACTTAGGTGAGTGTAAGTACTTACCTACTACATGAGGAAATCCAGTAATTGCTTCCATACATTACAAATCAACTCAGAGCTTATTTTTACTGCAGGCTACTGTACTGAATTTATGGAGCTGAAAAGGATAATTTATTTCAATTAATCATTTCCTATCCTAAATATTATTCATGTTAAACTTCTTTTCTTCTTGCATTAAAATATACATTTTAATATTTAAAATTATTATTTAAGATAGTATTTTAAATTCCTGAGGATGAATTCTTAAGCCTTCTGCCCCTCTTTGGGGAAACTAGTAAATTCACCCTAGAAAAAGGAGCTATTGGAGATATAGGAAAGACTGTGGCAGAACGCACAGTGCTACTTGCCAAATGACACTGTGGGTCAACAGCTATTTAGCATATATTAAAGCAGTGCGTAGGCTGCAGCAGTCTATGCCAAGACCAATGAATAACTCTTGCTTGGATGAAGAAGTCTGGCTCATGTGCAGTTCTTTTCAACCTCCTGTGCTTATGGCTTCCTATCACATCTAAGAATGTAGGAAGTGTCCAGGTTCTCTACAGTCAAAAGAGGATCAGTTGGCTTAAAGGAATCATTTAAGAGAGGGATCTGTGAAAATTGAAATGAAACAAAGTATCAGCATTTATCAGCTTTTTTTTTATGTACAAATTCAGATGAAATGCTGATGAAAATAAATCCATTTGTGTGAAAATACCTAATGTTGGAGCCGAAAATGTCTTCAAGTACATTTTTGCCTGTAGAACATAAGAAATTTGAAATCATATTTTGGCAAATTTTTAGCATGTGACACTGAGTAATAGGATGGGAATATTCAGCACTAGCATCTTCCCTTTGCTGTAGGCTAAGAAATGAACATCAGTGCTAGTCAGACATTTTCTGACAGGACAGATCCTAATCAAGTTTCGTCAAAACTGAGACCTTTGGTAGGAAGCTTTGCAGCAAGATGAAAGCTCTGATCAAAATAAGAGACAGGATCTCACCTCCAAACAGGCTGCTGTTTTCAGGGGACTCAGAACAATTCACCATCTTTATTCACACCACAAAATACCCTGCGCTTGTTTTACGTTTTCAGGATACAGATAACTAGGTGAGAAACATATTTCAAGGGGTTGGGAAGGGAGAGGAAGGAGGCCGCTGCTGCACCGGTGCCTGCACCAGCACCTGCACCAGCATCTGCTGGGACAGGGGCTGTGTGTGAGGCGCCGTCTTTGCCAGCCATGAGGGCCATCGCGGGAAGGGATGACCCGCCGCCTTTCCACGCTAAACCGACAGACGAGGAGGAAAGCTGGCGGTGCGGTGCCCGAGGAGTGCCCTAGGGGTGGGAAGGAGGGACGCCAGAGCCGGAGATCTCATGGTTCTTGGGTCCAGGTCCGGCCCAGGAAGGTGTTGATTTGGGGTCCAGTTCAGCATTACGAGCCAGATGGGCAACTGCGAGGGAGATGTTGAGCTACGCGTTTTTCCTCAATAAAAAACTCCCCAGTGTGACAGAGGAAGTACCACTCTTCCCCATTATGAGGGCTCATTATTCCCAGTTCCCACAGAGAAGCAGCGATATGGGAACTTCTTCCCAGTGAGGGTGACAGAGCACTGGAAGGAGCTGCCCAGGGCGCTTGTGGAGTCTCCTTCTCTGGAGACGTTTAAAACCCATCTGGACATGTTCCTGGGCGACTTGGTCCAGGTGATCCTGCTGTGGCAGGAAGATTGGACTAGATGATCTTCCGAGGTCCCTTCCAGTACCTGACGTTCTGTGATTCTGTGGTTCTGTTACTTTCTGATTACTCTAAACAAATACAGACTTCACAAGTTAACTCTACCTTGCATAAACAGGGATGGAGCTCTGGGCATGTTCTGTGATACATGCAACCTCATCTTCACCCACACCTACCAACATGCTCATGGGAGGAGGTCTTAGATATGCAACCCATTAGACTGCCTTTAGATTCAGCTCTACCTGTCCTTGTGGCACAGAAAATTGCTCCACTCTTAGAACACTTACTGCATAAATAGACATTCTTGTGTCTGTCCTGCCAGATTTGAAACTGAACCCCTTCTGATGGGAACAATATAACCAACAGTCCATTATTCTGTGCCAAAACTGATTAATCTTAAACTAGTAGTCCCTCTGCAGAACCTCTTCCTCTACGAGTAATAGTTTGTTCAAAGATGGAAACAATTTAGAAACTCTTGAGAGATTTTATTAAATTGAAAAATTACTTTTTCATCATCTGTACCTCTGCTTATTTATCTTGTCTGTGTTAGTATATAAAACAGAAAGACTTTGGAATTCACAGAAATAGCTCAAATATTGGAGGAACACATTTATTTTATCTTTATTCTCTTTCTACTGGTTTTCCTTTAATCACAATCATCATTATATTCACCAGCAAAGCCTTAAAAGTTTGGTAGCTGCCCTAACAGCAAAAACCATGTGCAAATGACATCAGATTATGCTAATAAATAATGTATGTCCTGTATAGTTTCCCAGAGTTTTCTGTTGTGTCCTTTGGATTTTGAGCTTTCAGTTAATTTTCCAGTTTAAAATAAAAGGTGGAAAACCTCTCTGTCAAAACATTTGCCATGGTAGTCTGTTCCCCCTCTCTTTACCAAACATTGTCTTAACACTTCAGCTATCTTCCCAGATTGCGCTCTGATATCACACTAATTTCAATATATCCATACATGCATGCATTGGTAATTCCCTAATAGTAGTAGACACACGCTACACAAGCTACATCATCCCCTTCCAAGATTTTTTGGTGGGTTTTGGATTATATTTTGTTCAAATAATTTAAGTATCAGTATTATTTTTAGTGGCTGCTAGCTCCACCGGTGAGCCCGCACTCACAGGAAATTGCTAGGATACTTACTGCTTGGTGAGACACCTTTATAGGGGTGTTGTTAAGACATGCTTCATTTTGAGTATCTTCTGAGGACAGCCAGGCACATCTCAAGAACATTTTCCAGTCCTGTCATATATTGGTCATATATTGGTGACTATTCCTGATTTCTATGCACTTGCATGGGTAAAAAGATATATTTAGGATGGAGTTTTTGGTTAAAAAGAGTGATAGTGGGGGAGGTATCACACTCCTTCAAGATGAACACACCACTTGTGACGTTTTGGCACATAACATTAATCTCCTAGCATTATGTCACTTGTCATGCCTTGAGATCTTCCATGGCCAGGACTGACATAATATGTCAAACATTTACAAAGCTTCATTTTCCAAGTGCTTTTAGAATGAACGATGTAGCACCATTCATTTAGTAACATCAGATGTCTTAAAGTAGCCTGCAGAGAAGGTGTGTTTGAGCTCAGTCCATATTTATTACTGTTTTACTCTGATTCCATTGTTAAATTGGATGTGGGTTTGTTGTTTGCATTTTGTTTCCCCAAGTCAAGTCTTTCCTCTGCCCGTGAACATAATTTCTGACTGTGCTCTCCCTGCCCTTTGTCTCAGCCCATGACCCTTTTGCTGAATTTTCTACTTCCCCATCCCACTGAAGGGAGAGGTAAAAGTAAATGAGGGGCTACCTGGTGCTTGGCTGATGGCTGAGCGGGCTCAAACCACAACAGTACCTCACATTCCCTATCATGCATCAGCCTCCAGGAAAACCAAATGATACAGTGGGTTGCTGCAAACAACACTGAAAGCAAAGGGTGGTGGAACTTTCAAACACTGGGATTCACCTTTAGCAAAAGCCACCTGGTTAGTCAGCACTAGATGATCTGCCAATTGGCTGCTCTTGCACGTGAGAATTATGTTGAAGAAGACAGTCTGGGATGTTTCTGCCTCAGGTAGAGGTAAACCCACCTATGGGCTTGCTTTTGCTCAAGAACCGGGATTTACTCAGTGCATAATGCAGGAGGATGTGGAAGTATGATGAGTACCTCAAAGGTATTTGGTGAGAATAGCTGATGAATTTAATTGCATAATGTTAAATGTTAAATAACCCTGTCATTGCACACCATCACTGTTATGGTTGCTATATAGTAGACTAACAGCATCAAATAAAATATCACTGAGGTTAATGAAGAATGAACTTTGATAGAGCCAGGACTGGTTTCAATAACTGGCACCCAGCAGCTTCCACAACATCAACAACAGAAATTACAGACTGACTTGCTTCTCTGCTGGCCAAGCAAATCCTGCATCATCTTAGAATCACAGAATCACTACGGATTGGAAGGGACCTCGAAAGATCATCTAGTCAAATCCGCCTCCAACAGTAGGATCACCTAAACCAAGTCACACAGGAACACATCCAGTCGGGTCCTGAATATCTCCAGTGAGGGAGACTCCACAACCCCCCTGGGCAGCCTGTTCCAGTGCTCCGTCACCCTCACCGTGAAGAAGTTCCTTCTCAGGTTGATGTGGAACCTTCTAATGTTCCAGCTTACAACCATTGTCCCTCGTCCTATCACCACATGACACCGAGAACAGCCCAGTGCCATCCTCGTGACACCCACCCCTCAAATATTTGTAGACATTAATGAGGTCACCCCTCAGTCTCCTCTTCTCCAAGCTCAAGAGACCCAGCTCCCTAAGCCTCTCCTCGTAAGGGAGGTGCTCCACCTCTCTCATCATCTTCGTTGCCCTACGCTGAACTCTCTCCAGAAGCTCCACATCCCTCTTGTACTGAGGAGCCCAGAACTGGACACAATACTCCAGGTGTGGTC
>VXBP01006176.1:0-55744 GCA_013400115.1 Rhinopomastus cyanomelas | reverse complement strand
CTGCTCAGAAGGGCCATCCCTTAAAATCAAGGAAGTGGGCAAGACGGGGTAGGGAACCGAAAGTGTGGTTCAAAGGGGCTGCAACCCCTTTTGGGCTGAGATTGCCAACCACTATGGCCCTTACCGGACCTCTTCTGAACCTGCTAGGGGTGAGTACCTTGGTCCTGACTATGGTAAATAACTGCAGCCGAGGTGTAGCCAGGATTAGACAGGATGGGTGAGCTCCCAAATTTTACTATAAACCAATGCCATAAGTATAAAGTATAACGTTCCCACAGTCATTAAAATTTTATTTGTAAGTGTAAAAGAATTTTAAACTAGTTGATGGTTCCGTGTTTAATACCCTGTTGTGTACATGTATGTGGTGTTTGTTGGTAACATGAATCAATTGTATAAAAAAAGAAAATGGGGGATTGTTATATGTATTTTGGTGATTCATGTACTTTGCTTTTAGTGTTGTTGTGTTATTACTATTAAGTCCTCTTTGCTACGCCACTTTGGAAAGGCGTCTTCCCAGACGCCTAAGGAGACCAAAGGACCCTCACACTCCTGGCACCTTCTAAGACACCTAAGAGACCATGCTACAACAGGAAGGACCCTAACAACAATGAAAAGCCCGAGTTCATTAAGAACTGTCCAATGATGTGCTGGCTTCTTTCCAAACAGGACACCTAGCCCAGTGAGGAGCCAGCGTTGTTTTTCTAATTGACCAATGACAGACAATGCATGGGGTATAAAAGAGGGGACTTGAGCCATTTTCGGTGTGCAGGAGTGCGGGAAGGACGGTGTTTAACCTTCCCCGTCCTGGCACCCAGCGCTACCCCTAGGAACCCTTAAGTGCTGTTTGCTTGTTCTTATTTAATGAATTGTAATTGGTTAAGAATAACCTGTTTTGGGTCAATTTACACATAACACTCCTTACTCAGAGCTTCCCACAAGATTACTGTACCCAAAGCAACTGAGTACTGTGTCCAGATCGACATACATAAACATGACAGGTACCCTTACGATGGAAATGGTTAACCATTCTTACCAAACCATAAAATTCCAAACTCCCCAAGATCGGATCTGAAAATTCCAATCCTCCGCTATTTCCCAGTTAAGGCCCCAGGACCGAGCATATCTCTTCCTCCCCCTATATCCCGGTTAGGGCTCCTAGGACTGAACCTATTGGTTCAGCACTTGGTTACCACAGACCGGAGACTTGAACCCGCAGACTGCTAAGTTGTAAGGCGGGAACCTTAACCACTAGTAGAGGCCTCTCCCCAAACTATTCCTTACAGGAACTAGAGCGTGTGCAGGACGTCTCCATGCAGCTTATCGCTTGTCCCGGCCACGGCACATCTAAAAGTTCAAAATTACCTGTTCCGCTCTTCTGGATGCAGGTCCATCTGCTCTCGCAGAGATCACCCCAGGTTGCAAAGACCCTCCGAGAAAGTCTCTTGGTGCCACAGTGAGAGAATCCGTTCCCTGTGGCGGTTCGCGCAGAGTAACAGAAGGGTCCTGCCCCGGTCACCAAAACTGACGCACGGAAAGACCCAAGAACTCTGTTTAGAGTTTTTTGAGGAGGTAATTATCGCCAGCGGGCACACTTCAAAATCATGCACGCCAAAGCACAGATTTCATCAGCTTATATACAATCTTCTCATGCATATGCATAAACAGGAGGGGATATTACAAGTAGTTGTTCTCATATTGTTCGTGTCTGCGTACTTGGTCTCGGGGGTCTCAGGCATGGTCTCTTGACTGACACTGAAGACCTTTCTCACAGTAACTTCACATCCTTGGCAAGACTGCCAAGCTGTTACAGACCCAAGTCTGGGAAAATAACCATGAACATCCTGTTAGTCACTTAGCTCTGCTGTTTGAAGATTAGTTGTTCTCTCCTCTTTATCTGTGCTTCAGGGCTGGCAACCAGACACTTCTGTTTTACTAACCTCCACATTCTTCACAGCCAATCTCAAAGCAAATTCCCCTTCTCCTGGTAAAGCAAAACTATGTTTCATAGCACATTCCTACACAATTCTAAATGTCAGTATATGAACCAAGCAGTTTACCTACGTCTTGAAATACTGTTCTGGGTTAGGAAAACAGTAAGTCTTCAGTATCACCATTCGCTTCCTCTTCTTTTCCCAAAATAGTATCTGTTACATTTTAGGCTGTAGGAGGAAGAAAAGAAATCCCTCACCCTAGGCAGCATTTTTTCATTTCTCAGGCAGGTTGAGTCATTAAGATCTATCAGCTCAGGGTATTCTTTTAATGGCTCATTTGAGTAGACAAAAGCCTCCAGCTGCTGCAGGAGCTATGAAAGTCCTGAAGCTGAAACCAAAGATTCAAGTGAGGGGGCTCTGAGGTTGGTTTAGAGGGAAGTGCCATCTACCTTGCACCCCGATAAAAGATTCTGCTCCAGGGTGAGAAGTCACACTTTCTCCTGCAGCCTGGCTGCACACAACCATGCAGGAGTTGGGATGCAACTGACAGAATGGAGTAGGGCAGTTCCAGTCCTGCTTTGCCCAGAGGCGGCTCTGACTACAGCTGAGCACAGTGACAGCATGTACTGTCTGTGGCTACAGCTATGGAACTGTGCCAGCAGAAAGCCTTTCCTCAGCCCAGGCTGCAAGGTGGGTAGGTACAATGAAAAACCACCAATGCTGAGTCCTCCCCGCATCGAGCAAAACAGGGCTAACCCAAGCACCATAAGCCTGGAGACATCAGAGCAGTGAGCTAACCTTAAAGAGGAAAAGCCCCAAAAGACCAGAGGAGAACAGGGGAGATCTCTACTGACTTTGCCATTGATGGAGTGAGCATCAGCTTTAGGATTATATAGTAACTACCTGTTATTGTTAAAAATCATAAAGCTTAACAGCTAGTATTATGTAGAAAGATAGGAGGCTAGGTGCACCCTGTCAAAAGAAGAAACTGATTGCTAAAATGCTGGCAGAGATGAGCTATACTGTTTGGACTGGTAACAGGAAACAACAAGGCATGCATGGAGTGAAGGGGTGAAAAACCCTGCAGAAGACTCTTACTTCACCACAAGATGGCGTCGTGAGCCTCAGAAAACAACCAAAGAGGAGACTTAATTAAGAGAAGAAGCAGGGACAGGTTATGCATATGTATAGGTGTATGGGAGTATCTAATCAATATGTATTATATTATAGCATATAATCATGGTTTTGAGGCCATCTTCGTGTGCATGTTTGTGGTGGCGTGAGCTCCCATGCACCTGCCGGAAAATAAATTACCTCCTCAAAAACTCTTAACAGAGTTCTTTAGTCCTTTCTGCACGTCACCATGCGGCCACCACCATGACACTCTCACCACATGTCCAGCCATGTGGCTACCACCGTCTTTAATCCACTGAACAGCAAGAGGAGAAACTGTGTCATTTTGCCATTGAGAAAACTGAGGATGCTTGAGTAAGCAGTAAAATGGAGCCCTGATGGGTGTTCACTTTGTTCAGCTGATGCAACTGCTCATGCAAGAAGCTGGAAATTGAAGACAAGCGTCATCTTCAGCTTAAAAAAGAGATTATTGTGGAAGGTAAACTACTTTTAGCCAGTGGAATGGTGTTGGTACCAAAGCTGTTAGCCCTATTCAACACACAAGTAAACACTAATTCACATTGTGTTGCAATAGCTTTCTCAAATTTGGGTGAGAACTATCTCACCAAAACAGGAAAGCAGTTCAGCTTAGATCTCAATTTTTGAAAAGTTAATTTACAAGCACCTAAAAGATCAGGCAACCATCCATTGCCAACTTAGCCCGTAGTATTGCAGGGGTTACAAACTGCAGGTGGTAAATGTGAACAGCTTCCTGATTAAGCACTTTCAAACAGTTCTTGCAGGTCTGTAATTTCTGCCAATATACATTTCTCAGATGAAGTCCCTAACTGTGTGGCACTTATTAATTGCTTTTACTGATCTCCTCTCAAAAGACACATATCTTGGATTTCACCACTCCTTAAGAGCACCCATATTCTTTTCAGGGATATGCTACATTAAGATTTGTAGTATTTTTCACAAGCCACCACCAGATGGCAAATTCTTTACCAGATGAAGAACAAGGACAGTACGAAAAGCAATATGTAAATGAGTTTCTATAATTGGAGAAACAGAATGATGAACTTTTTCCATTTCAAGGTGTTTATGGCACGCTTGAAACTATTATTTCTGCACCTGTGAAAAGGTCTAGCTACCATTAACACTGAGCATTTCCCCCCCCATCGAAGGTCTTGTAATACAAAGATGTCATGTTACTCCTCGGCTCTTGATTTGCAATTCACCTTGCTCTAAATTACCACAGACCCAATGTCTAGCAGCCAGGGCAGGCTCATGGACCCCTTTCTGCTGCTTGTGTCTGGCAGTATTCACACTGAAGTGGGCTGCATGACACGTACAGCAGTCATACTTTGCCTGTGTGGTCTGCTACAATGCTCACAACAGGGCAAAAAGCATCACTTCCACTGCTTGCGTGACCAAAATTCTGCTTGCTTCAAACTGATCAAAGATCACTTAAAAGACGTAGCACTCAGTATTGGAGGCAGATCACCTAAAATGAACTCACAGGTGGGTAGATCTGGCAATCACACAGTTCCAATGCACAATATTGTAACAGAATAAGCAGCAAGAAGAAAGAATCAACGCTGTGCCTCTGCCGAACTTGCAGCTCTGACATGACATGTCACTATGTGATGCAAAATGTTCAATGGAAAGTGAACTGGATAACTAATGTGTATACAGCTGGAGCATTAAAAGATTTGCAGCTCAGTAAATCTAGAATAAAAGAACATTGTGAGCTTAGACCTTCCATCAAACATAAAAGTGACATCGACATCCCTGAAGAAAATAAATCAGTTTAGGTTTACCTCTATAACATCCAATATTTTCCTAAACTCCAGGTATCAAATTATATAAATGATTCCACTATAATTCTTTAATCATAGAATCATAGGATCACTAGGGATTAGAAGGGACCTCGAAAGATCATCTAGTCCGATCCCCCTGACACAGCAGGATCACCTAGATCAAGTCACATAGGAACACATCCAGGTGGGTCTCAAATGTCTCCAGTGANAGTGCACACAAACTAGAAACTGTGTCATAAATGCCATTACACAATCTGAGAAAAAATGCAATGGGAGGTCACTATAGTTTGGGCCTTAGATCTTCTTTCAGTTTAGACACCTGGGAAAGAGAGCATGTCAGTCCGGGATGACCTGACTTTCTCAGCGCCCACATCTGCATCCCTCGGTGCAGCAGCAAGCAAAGAACCCAGTCTCTGTCTTTCGGATCCAAGGTTTAAGGATTCCCAAGTCCTTCTGCTCTCCTCAGCTAAGCACAAAGGAGCTCTCCCCCAAAACTTAAGCGCTGCCAGTCTTTTCTCAGCGGCAGAAACGACAAACAGCCTCTCTTCCTGCTGATCACTCTCTCCAGAATATCAGCGGCATAGCCGCGGGGCCCAGCCACGTGCGGGATCCAAGATGGAGACCAACCACATGGCTGCGTCAGCAGGGCTGCACCCCCTCCACACTCCACACATGGCCAAGAGGGTCTTCCAAAGACCCTCCCCTCTCTTCTCCCTCTCCTGTCTCAGCTCCAGGGGGAAGAGGAGTACCCCAGCTCACCGCGATGCTGAAGGCTGCCTGTGGGGGGGTTGTGATGGCAAATCTGTACCAGTCTTGCTCCTCCAGTCTGGGCGCGGTGTGGCGGCGAGCAGTGGCGGCGCCGCGTTGCCGCAGTGGGGGGCCGCTTTGGGTCCGGGGTGCGGCAGCATCCACGGCTTCTCCAGTCCGGGGCCGCAATGTGGCGGCAGTCACGGCGGCAGCACCACTTCGGGGCCGCGCACCTGCGGCAAGTTGCGGTCGGGGTCACTTCCGGACCACGCGGGGGCAGGTGCACGCCGGTAGTGAGGTCAGACCGGGTGTGGCTGGTTTGGAAGCCGTGGCCCTCTCGGAGCCGCGGTTCTCATCCCCCCCTCCAACCCATTCCCAGGGCAGTAGGGGGGTACTCCCTTCGGGGCCACAGTCCCCAAAGAGCAAGGGCAGAACAAAGGGTGTGCTCCAGTTTTTATAGGCTGACCTAGCCAGCCTTTCTGGGTAAGGTCCCAGGACAGACCCTTCCAGGGAAGGTTCCTGGGACAGTGTAACCTCCCCCAGGACAGGTAACCGAGGGAAGGGTTCCTCTTGAAAGCAACAACTTTTCTTCTTCATAAAAGCATACCTGAAAATTCTGGCAATTCTCAAGGATTCTCCACAACCTCCCTGGGCAGCCTGTTCCAATGCTCCGTCACCCTAACTGTTAAGAAGTTCCTTCTCAGGTTGATGTGGAACCTCCTATGTTCCAGCTTACAACCATTGCCCCTCGTCCTAACACTAGAAGACACTGAGAAGAGCCTGGCTCTCCTGATACCCACCCTTCATGTTTTTATAGACATCAGTGAGTTCACCCCTCAGTCTCCTCCAAACTAAAGAGACCCAGCTCCCTCAGCCTCTCCTCCTAAGGGAGGTGTTCCACCACCATCATCCTCATTGCCCAGGATACTGTTGGCCCTCTTGGCCACCAGGGCACACTGCTGGCTCATTGTCATCCTGGTGGCCACCAGAAACCCCAGGTCCCTTTCTCTTAAATTAGTCTCCAACAGTTTAGTCCCCAGCCTATACTCGTACCTGGGGTTGTTCTTGCCCAGATGCAACACGCTACACTTACCCTTGTTATACTTCATTAAATTTCTGCTTTTCCAGTATTTTCCAATATCCAGTCAAACCAAATACTCTGAATACTTCAATCTGAAATGAAACTCAAACATGATTAATTTTAATTTCTAAAACTTAGGAAAGTATCTTTTCATGTCTGAGAATCACAAAGCAAAAATTACTGGACACTGAAACATTTTAAATAGTCTATCTTCACGAGAAGATGCATTTTGAATTTTAACTCTGGCAATTTTACCACCTTAAATTACAAATCCAGACAATTTTCATACTCTGTTGTTTACATATACTGCCCTACATTTTTAGAGTATACTGTCTCAAATACACCGTCCTACAAATGCTAGGTGTACGCTTGCTTAACTCAGTAACAAGAGTTCACACACAAACAGCGTTAACAACTTACTCACTGTGCAACACTCCATGATATTAAACAGGCTAAACACATGGAACAAGATACCTAAGAAATCTCAAGTATGCACTAACTCCACGTACTAAAAAAAGACAATGTAAGAGACTAGAACACACTCTGGACTTCACCAAACTCTTAGGAACACCTTAATCTTGTGCCTTGATTACACAACAATTACTATCTCCCAAGTATAAAACAAGGCATTTATTTCAAGTAAGTTATAAAGTCAGTCTACAAATTTAAGTGAAAATCAATGAAAGAACTCAACATATCACTTGTTCATTGCGAGAAATGAAATATTAAGCTATCAAGCTGGAGAGATTTTTTTACTTCACCACAGAAATTCTCTCTATGGAGATCTTTTTACTAAATAAATTTTAAAACGTTAATATTTCAGAACATCTTTTGAACACTTCCATGAAAATACCTTGTATTAGCAGATCTAGATGTTAGGATTACTGGGGTTTTTTGGATTTAGGTTGGACTGGATGATCTTTAAGGTCTTTTCCAACCTTATCATTACCGTGACACTGTGATACTGTAAATACAGTAAAACACTCATTCTGAAGCTCTACGTATGATAAAAATGTGTTTCAGCATGTTTAGAGGGGTTTTTCTTTAGTAGGACAAAAATTCCACCTTCGAATTTGACCAGAACTGACATCACCATATACCCCATTCATGTTCAGCTCAGCACACAGCTGATAGAATATATCCCCAGCAAGACATCTACAGAACAATATGAACATTTCAACATTAATTGCAGAACTAAGAGTTCAAGCGCCTCAAAACTGAGGAAACCCTAAATACATTCAATCCAGTATTCAATAAAATAAGCTATGAAATCACCAGTTTTTAATTCTATAATTACTGTGCTTTGTAATACTTTAAGAAAATTCTAATAATTAGCACTTGAACATTGTCTGATTTGAATGTATTACTCTGGTAAATCTACATTTACATTTAATGTGGAACTGTTTTGCTGCTATGTATAAAAATCAGGCCAAGGGACACAAAATTCTGTATTCAACAGTCATCAATAATTAAGGACCAAATATTAAAAGAGTCCTTTTTTTTTTCCTACTTTCTCATACTTGCTATTACCAAAAATAGTAACAATA
The DNA here is from genome assembly GCA_013400115.1 of Rhinopomastus cyanomelas. Classification (NCBI taxonomy): domain Eukaryota; kingdom Metazoa; phylum Chordata; class Aves; order Bucerotiformes; family Rhinopomastidae; genus Rhinopomastus; species Rhinopomastus cyanomelas. The sequence continues at coordinate 47,502 of VXBP01006176.1, read as the reverse complement.
AGTCAGATAACTATTAAAAAACACTGACTAAAGGTTTTGCCTTTTATATAAAGCTGTAACTCTAAGCTTTTACATTAGACATTAGCTGTAACTCTAAGCTAACAACCATTTAATTACGTCTGCATATTTGTACAAAATATTGTTTCCTGGAGTCAGTCCCCAGGAATGAACTGTTCTCCCAAGCATCCTTATCTGCACTTGGCTAAAAGAAAACTATCAGCACGATTCCGTACTAAAATGGAGAGCAAGATAAGCATTGAATGGTAATTCAAGTAACAGAATCACACATCACTAGGGATTGGAAGGGACCTCAAAAGATCATCTAGTCCAATACTCCCACCACCACCACTTCAACTACTGAAAAGCAAACCATGCCTGTTCTTCTAGTGTCCTGTGTCTGGAAGGTACTTCTGTGAAGCAATACCATCAGGTATTAGCACCGTTCAAGTAAAAATAAGGATAAAAGCAAAACAGGCAACACAGTCTAGTGAGGGGTGTTCCTTCATATGGCAGAGAGGCTGGAACTAGATTATCTCCAAACTCCCTTACAATCTAAACCATTCTATGATCTTATGATTGTTTGCATCCTTGGTTCATTAAGAATGCGAATAAAATAACACTGTAGGTCGGAGGAACGTTTTATTGTTGCGCAAAGTATTGCACCGGAAAAAAACTGCTGGTTTAGAAGTCACCAGGCAACTTCAGTTGCTGCTGTTCCAATTGTCTTAGGAAAAAGTGTAAATAATACACTGTCGTTTAAAAATACAAAGTATGTAAGGCGTTTAGGCTCTGGGCTCACGCTTTTAAAAGCAAACGGAAATAAGTATTTTTTGTAACACAGACTAGCAAAAAACCAATAAAACTGTATATATACACTCATCATTTAATATCGCCGGTTAAAACCAACTGCGGAAGAGAGAGAGGCCGCTAATACGAGACTATTAATGCGGCACAATGACCCGATCCCAACGCTGACTCTGAAAGCTGGGAGCACGGTCACCGCCCACAGACTGCACGTGGAACCGGCGCTCCGCTGCGTCTTTTACTCAGACCACAGCTTCCAAGTTAACTCTTGGCATCTCTAACTCACAGAAACGCGTTGCTCAGCTCAGAAACAAGAAAGCCGCCACCAGCGCAAGTGCACTTCTACGGAGAAAAAAGCTGTTTGCGCAACCCAACAGTGCGGGGTCCCAACAACGCTGCCTATTTTCGCCCAGCCCGGGCACCCGCGAAAACTGCCCGACCTCCCAGCTCCAGCCGGCCGCCCCAACTCAAGAGCCGCCAAACACACGCGGGAGCACGACACGGCTCCCATCGGGGCACCTGCCGGCTTCTTTTCCTCAGACCAGTCTCACTGACATCCGCTCACTCGCAACGCTGAGGTCCGCTCCGTGTCCCTCCTGGCCGCAAGGTCCCGACTCCTCAAGCAGCAAAAGGGCGACCGCTCTGCCCCTAGCACCACACCCTCAGGCCCGGCGCGGTCCGGCCCCGTCTCACCACCCACCATCCTCTTCCCACCCGGGTCCTCCGTTACATTTCCGCGGCCCACGTGCACCTTATCCCCTCGCTTCCTTCTGCGCACCCGGCTCGGCCCCGCACCTGTCCAGGACCGAGTTAAACGGCAGCGGCGGGCAGAGCAATGACGTGCAGGAGGAAGGCGTACAGAGGAAGGCGCACAACAACAGCACGGCCCGAGCTCTTCTTACCGATGCCGCGCTCCGCTCGCCGCCGGTCCGTAACGCTGATGACCGCTGCCGCCCGTGCGCATGCGTGCGTACCCTTTTGGGCGGGGGGGCGCAGAACCTGTGATGGAAGAGCTTCGACCGCTTCGCGCACCAAGCGCAAGGCGACGGCACCAGCGCATCCGGGAGGTGTGGGGTGGTGGGGACCGGGCACGGCGGCGGGCAGGCAGTGGTTCTGTGCGGGTAACCTGGGAGCCGGGTCAGGTTGTCTGTCCCGCTCCACGGGGCAGTGACAGTGGTCCCTAAAGAGCCAGCCCAGCCCAGCCCAGATGTGCTTTTCCACCTGATAGAAGCGGCTTCACTTTACACTTTAGTTTATTACTTAATGCTAAAATCTTTTCCAGTACTAATGGAAGTAGAAAGAGAGGATTTTCTTTTTTTAAAGCAATATGCTGAATGCGCTCTCTTTGCTGTGCTCAGAGAGCAGTGAGATGTCCATCAAGCCTGGTTTTCTTCAGACAAAACAGCCCTAGGTCCCTCAGCTGTTCAACACGGAACGTGTGCTTCAGACTCTTCACCAGTTTCACTGCCCTTCTTACAATCCACTCCAGCACCTCCATTTCATGCTTGTACTGAGATGCCCAAAGCTGAACAGAGTACTGGAGGTGTGCTCTTGCCAATGTCAACCAGCACCCCCAAATTCTTTTTGTTAGAAAAGAGGATGTGATTCCCATTGAAACAAGAAATGTTATGTCACATGAAATGTTCTGAGTTGTGTTTAAAACAAGAAATGTTACGTGAGTTGGAATGAGACAAGAAGTGTTATGCAATATGATTCGCTGTGAGTTTGCATGGAACCAACTTGTGCTGGAGGTTTGAGATGTTGGTGGGCTCTCACATGCCCCGCCTAGTGTTGCTCAGGATCCAGGGGAGCAGGATGCCTGCCCTCACCCTGATGACCAATGCAAGACATCTGCCCTCACCCTGACAACCAGTGGGAAAAGGACACGTTGCGGAAGGAACTGACAAAAGCTTGAATGTGGCCACTTTCAGCGTGCGTGTTGGCAGAGCACAGACTACCCCCACATCCAGCGCTGTTTGTCTGTTATCTTGCAAAATTTTCCATCGGATTTTAATATAATCTGGCGTGGACGGCTCATTTATAATAAGACTGGCTCACATAACATTTTGAACAGGATATTTGCAAGCCACACTTCCCCAGGCCTGTAGCATTACACTGGGTTCTTGTGACTCAGGTGCAGGACCTTGGAACTTGTCTGTAGCAGAATAAAATACCAAACAAACAGTTGGTAAGGAATTAAAGGTTATGTTTGACCTAATAAAGTATAAGCGGTTGGAGATTTGAAGTGAAGGAGTGTGCTGCTATGGAGACAAGATTAGAAGAAGAAAAGAAGGCACAACTGAAGATTTAGGTATGGAAATCACTGGTACCTGGGCATAGAGCATTGTAAAAGATGTGCAAAATATGTAAACTATGCTTGCTAATTAATGTCACAGATGTGGAATAGTATAAAAAAGCTTCACACAAAGCAATAAAGGACTTTTCTTTTACCGCAAAAGAGGAGTCCCTGTCATCTGCCACTGCACTTGTCCTTGAAGCTCAACAACTGGCCTTGGCCCATTAATCTGTGCAGTCCAGATCCTTCTGTTGAGCCTTGTCATGGAGGGACCCATAAAACCAGACCACAGTAGCTATAAGAAAAATGCATATTTATTGCAAACATGCACAAGTTTGGATGTTGGTTGGCAACATATTACTGCACAGCACGACTCCTAAAATCTAAGGCACAATTTAAGAAGAGATTATCCAGAATATACAAGCACATACACAAGGGAGAATCTCCCTCTCAAGGGTACCCAAATCAAAGGTTACGCATGAAAGGTGGGATGAGAAACCACTTGGTCTGTGTCCCAAATTGAGAGGAGAGTCCCTGCTGCTCCAAGAAAGACCAGCTCCAAGGAAGACATCAGCTCTGTAATGGCATGTGACCTGGGGTCATTCTACATAGTTGAAAGCAAACACAGACAAAGCAGGCTGTGGGGCACCAAGTGAGACAAAACATAAAGATGGGTTGTTTGAGTGAACTCAGCGTCCTTGTCAGGGCCAAGGAGCCAGGGGCTGCTACAATCCACCCTGTGAGCTAAATCATAACTGGTTTTGTTGGAGTGGTGGTACTGTCATCTCTTGCCTCCAAAGTTAAAAGGAAGCACAGCCTCAGTGAGATGTAATGCTCACTGTGGATCATCATTCCTTGATTATTCTAATATACATCATGCAGACAGGTTTCAAGGAAAAATACCTGTCAGCACTAACACAGGTTTCACAACCATGCAGGTGATATGGCTTATTACAATGAAATTACAATAGTCATAACCACACCACCACTAAAGAAACTATAAATATATTGGAACTTTCCCATAATAGCTAAAACTGCTTCTGTGTTTTTGACAATTTATTTATCCTGTTGATGTGATCCTGAAGTGGCATTCACATGTTCATGTTACAGTATGAATATTACCAGAATTTTCAGATGTTTAGATTTGTGCTTTCATTAAGAAAAAAGTTATGTTGCTTTAAGAGGACCTCCCCCACCAGTGACCTGTCCTGAGGGCAGGTGACACTATAGAATTGTCCCAGGTACCTGCCCCTGAGGGATGGGCTAAGTGAGAACATAAAAGGGGTGAGTGATCTTTGCCCTGTCTCTTTTTGCTGAGGGCAGCTTTTTTACTTAATAGAATCTGAATGTCCCACATTGCAGTTTATATATTTGTCTTGTCTTATCACCGTGTGTTTCTAAGGAGGCTCTATGTTTTCTGTGCCTTCCCACAAGGTAATGGTTGACAGCAGTAAAATCTACCTGAAACCTACCTCTTTTAAAGCTGAACAAATCCAGCTCCTGCAGTTGTTCTTCACATTTGATATCCTGTAGCCACTAACAGCCTTGTGGCCTTCCACTTCATGTAGGTCTGTCAATGTCTTTTCCATACCAAGAAGCCTAAAACTGGACACAGCATTTCCATATTCTATACCAATTTCACGTAAATTGGTATAGAATATATAACTTTTGGTTTTGAATGTAGCTTATTTTCATGTTCTGAGAAAACAATGCTAAGAAATCTTTTCAGAATTGTAAGCAACACTGTTGTGTAACTTGACAGTAGAACAGCTACTTAGATTGAGGTCACTTTTGAGCCTGGAAGTTAGACTTCCAGTGCAATGCTGCTCCAAACGCACGAGATGGCAGCAAACACCAGAAGAAAAGCACCAGCCGACTCATAGAGTCATAGACGACTCATGGCTGGAAAAGACCTCCAGGGTCATCGAGTCCAATGTCTCCTAGTGTCTAACCGCTAGACCATATCCCTAAGCACCGCATCCACTCGTTCCTTACACACCTCCAGGGATGGTGACATCACCACCTCCCCGGGCAATCCATTCCAGTATCTAATCACCCTCTCAGTAAAGAATTTCCTTCTAACATCCAACCTGGGCACACTGCTGTTGTCTGTGAGACAGGGTTTGTTCTCTTCCTGATTTTATTCTCTAGACCGTGAGGCTTCCTGCAATGTCTTATTTTACTACTGTTTACTGGGTTATAAAGCAGAACATGATACTGGCTGTTCAAATGTAATCCTGACTGGGACTTCCCATAACATCTATGTTTAATTAGTTGTGTGCAATTCAGCAATGTTACGTTAATACCTGTTTTGTAGACTACAAAATAAAGAACTTTTTGGGGGGATATGACCTTTTCACAATTTTACATCATCATCTTAAAATGTTGATAGTAATATGTAAGCATGTCTCTTTTACAGTTCTGAAAATTCATTCATGAATCTTAGTGTTAAACATTTCAGTCACATGAAAATTAAGTTAGAAGTATTTAACCTGGGAACAAGCGACAGTAAAAACTGCAACAGTACAGAGCGTTTACTCAGTGATGTATTTGGTAGGTAGATTTCCTCTGTTATTGTTGTCATATCCAGATCAATTGCTCTGATGCAGAAGTTAGTGGCTTGATGAAGAAATTCCTGGAATATCTGTACCTGTTACAAAGGCCAAACTCCATAACAATAAATAAAACTTAGAACTGAGATTCACATTATGAATTTTTTGAAATTATATTTATGCTTGACTTTTCATATTAAACAGAAGGAGAACCATGTTGTGTTTAATATTGGTCAGTTTCATTACAAAGTTTGCCTATCCAGACAGTGTTCCTTTCAGCCAATGACTTTTTTTGTCAAAAAATTGTCAAGACAAAATAGAGAGGCAGTGCACAACAAGTCATGGAACAATGCTTTGCAAGTCTATTCTAAGCATCAAGCAGAGGCCCAAGTTCCAACCCCACCAGCTAGTTCAGTTTATTTCTCAAAGCAGTCAAATGCTCTTTATTATCTAAGAGCAAATGTTAAATGATGTCGTATTGTTTTGTGAACCTAGATATTCCTCTTACCATGTTCTTAGTGTCAGTCTAAGGAAAAACACTAGTACTGGACAGGTGGTCAAGAATCTTGACTGTACTGAAGGGGTGAAATTAAATTGACAACACAAAATCAAGGCACCTTGTCTCACCTCTGTCACTTGTGTTCTTTTCAGTACATTTATTTGTCTGAGCTATTTTTAATTCTAGGTCTAAGTTTTAACAATAGCTGACTATTTTCTCTGCATTACCGATATGACTTCACTGAGCTTTAGGTGTTATGTGAATTAAAGATGATGCAAGAATAATAACAGAGTGAAGGCAAACATTCAAACAACAACAAAGCATGCAGAATTCTTTTCCTCCACTGTAAATAAATTAAAATATTAAGGTATGTAGGTTTGTCCTAAAGAGGATGCAAATACACCTTGTAATTAAATACGTCTCTGAGCTACTTTATGCCTGCTATGAATTCAATTTGCTGATGCAAATATCCACTGAAATCCAGAAAAGCTTTTCATATTCTGCTTAGTTTCAAAGTTGTATGTAGTCAAAACCAAAATAATTTTATTGGGAAAGTGATAAACTTGGCTTGAGCACTGAACTGAGGGCAAACAAAAGAAAATACTTCTATTGTAGAGCATTAAACAGCCCCTGGAAGAGAAAGTTCTGTCAGGAACTGTAGGAGGCAGTCTTTGTTTGCCGTTTGTCTTGTCCACAAGTAGGTACCAAGTCTTTTCCTTAACACAACGAAAGCGTAACAGAAACACAGCAAGGCCTGGTTCTGGCTGTATTTTAGTGTTTGTATTTCAACTGTACATTTAACCTCTTTAAACTGTCCACTTATCTACCCTGGCTGTAACAAACATGAGTCTGCATTACAAGTAGCATTTCACCATCACTGTCCTTTTTGGCAGTTGTCTGATTTGCAAGCCAGACTGAGAAAAACTAGCTGGTTTCCTTTGTAAACCACCTAATCCAGAAATGCACTTTGTCCTGTATAACTGAGCACCTGAAAGAGGCAGTTTTTTTCACTGTTATGTTGAAGTTTTTCTTTGCCCAAGAAAGGTCATAGAGGAGCCACAAGGGAAGACTAGACAGGAACTGGGCATGTACTGACTGCAGGATACCATACAAGAGCTAAAAATCTATTTTGTCATGTGTTACCACTGTAAATTATTTCAAAACATGAAGATAAAATGGTTTGTATGCACTATTATATTTTCTTCCAGAAGCAGTACAAAACCTGCCAGTTTTAAACCTTTCTCTAATCAAAAGAGATATCTGTTGGCCTGATGCAGGGAACAGTCATCAAACTTTACTTTTCTGAGTTGGGAAAGCCCCAATATGTGACAGACATCGACTCTGTCTTAGGCTGACTATGAAGAAAAATTAGCCTGAAGAAAACTCTAGAGTCTCTGTGATCCTATCTGGAAGTCAGGAAATCTTTGTAAAAAAAGCAACAAAAAATCCAATAAAGACTGTTCCCATCACCTAGATGCCCAGTATCTTTTGTCTTTAAAACTTATTTATGTAATAACACAGAAAATAGCTGAAATACCTTTATCTGCTGTTTATCGCACTGAACAAGTATAAAGAAAGAAAATTAACCAAGTTTATAAAGCTCAAAGCATTGCCTCAGAATACTATATTCCAGAATTTTCTCTGAGTTTAAACTTCTTGAGAAACAGGAAATTAAATGTAATTTGTATGAACTAGGAGTTGCTACATATCTAATTTTTCATTAAGTTCTAAATTGCAGTATCTTACTGGAAAAAGTAGAAAATCAGCATTTGTAGAAGAAAGGAAGACCAAGCTGGAAATTTATCTTTTGCCTTTGACATCTTGTTTCAAACATCAAATAATTTGGTTTCAATAGGAGAATTTCTAGTTAACTTAAGTTGACACATGTAGAATGCTTTAGTAAATAAGTTGTGATATGTAAGCCGTCATAATGAACATGAAATGGATAAATCTTACAACTGAAGTTTTAAAGACTGACAATTTTTGAAGTTAATGTAACATAAACAAATACTGAAATACATACTTATTTTAGTTTAGTTTTTACATGATAATTTGATTGCTTTATTGTAAGTTTAGATGTCTACAAGGATTTTTGAACCTTTATTTTAATGACATTCAAAGCACTGAGGCTTTTCCAGCTCTGAGGAGCAACATGAATTCAGAGCCCTTGAAGATGTTGGAAAACACCAACCAAGTAACTCTTGAGTGTACTTTTTTGGCTTCACATATGAATTCACAAAGCCTTTGCTTTCCTTAGACTTTGCTATGTTTCCCATTAGTAGTGCTATAGTAACACCTACAACATCACATTACCTGAGGAAGTCTAAGTATATGCTTATTAACTTCACCTAACACCTTACTGAATTTTTTTAATGTTGTTTTTTCCATCTGTAAAAAAATTAATTTTGGTGTACAGCATTTGCTGTACTGGAATCAAACAAGGAGTAAACCAGTAAAGTTTATCACATGTGCAGAGTATCATTCTCATCCTAGTACATTTTTACTTTAATAAAGTAAAGTGTGAAAAGTCACGCAAAGTGCTAAGGAGTAAATACTAGTTGCAGGTCGGTACATTTGATTTAGAGGTTATGAAGAAAAGCACATCCAGGAGGCACGTACATTATTAATACGCTTTGTAAGGACATTAACATGCCTGGTTCCTTTTTCTGATCTTTCCTTTCTCACAGCATTTTAAAAACTCAGTTTCCTATGATGATAGCTTTTTTTTCCTTCCATTTCAGTACACCGATTCTGTGTCTTATTTTCAGTCACATTATTTCTCCTTCCCATGCAAACTCCAAATCGTGACAAGAGATTGTGAATCCTCCTATGCCAGTTAGTAGGACTAACTGTAGGACAGGATTCTGTAATGATAGTAAGTTGGGACAGAGGGTAGAGCTTGGGGTGGTTTTATTGTTTGTGTTCCCCGCAATGTACAATAGTGGAATACGTGTGCTTCTCTGCTGGATGTTTACGTGACATACATCAACATATAACATTTCCAAAGGATAAGCTCTTGATTTTTTTTTCTCTCTTGTTTTTTATAACTTGAAGGGACTTTCAAATATGTGCCCAGGTTAATGATGACATTTTAAGAGACAATAGTCCAAGGTTTTTAACTTGAATGACATCAGTGACAGCTCTAATCCAGAGGTCATCCAAGGCAAGATAAGAAAGGGTCAGAAGTTCCACAAAAATGAAAGTCTTTCATCAGCTTAGTTGTCTGCCTTTACAGCCAAATGTACAAAATGTGACAGAGTACTAGTTTAGCTTTAAATTCCAATTTGCTACTCAGTGAAATGTATTCAAAGCAGAAGGCAGTCCCTTTGTCATGGATATAAGTAAAAATCCTGACAATATGTTGGATGAGTTCTGGGTTACCCTCCCAGAACAGATTTTGAAATAAGGAAGTTCTACAGCAGAAATGTGAATTTACTGAACTTCGAGAGGTTTATACGCATAAAAACCCACCTCGGGGTAAGGACAAGGTGAAGATAAATATTCAGACAAGAACAAATAACATGTTTTTTTATTTATTTGTTTAGGTTTGGGAAAGCGCATTTTATTTGCGCTTGCAGAGCTCACATATTTCTCATTGTTTCAACCAGATCAAAATCTTACAATATCATAAAATTAGTTACAGGACCAGAATATCAAACTATAACTTGAGTTAAAATGAGTAATTCAGCTGGTTATGCAGGTTTTGGAAAGCACATGTTGCTAAATTAGTGTTACTGTGCTCACGCCTTTTATTTGATTTTTAAAAGAAGCAAATTCATCTTTTAATCTCTGAGCATACAAGCAATATTCTTCTCCAGCTAAGCCACAGCCTAAATGCCATTTGTTAATTTTATTTGTGTTTCTTTTGTCAGAAGGTGAAATGCATTTGGTCATGCCATGTTGCCTGTTGATTATTTTGTGCGCTGTGGTGCTAGCTGATCCCCGTTTTTCAATTGCTGCTGTGTTCTGTGCAATCATATTCATGTGGTTTAGTCATTATACTCCTAACAGCTAAAAGTCAAACACATTTGGCTTTGCTGATAATTAATAACAAAAAAGAAACATTTTACCTATCATTTTACACAGAAATAAAATCTTTACAAATAGTAGAAATAAAGCTACATTGGACATCATATTCTAAAGAGTACATGCTCTAAATAAATTTGATTTAATTTAATTTGAATCATTAAGACTGGAAGACACCTATAAGATTGTCCATTCCAACCATCAACCCAATGCTACCATCCCACTAAACCATGTGCCCCAGGGCCACATCCATTTGCCTTTTGAACACCTCTAGGGATGGCAACTCCACCACCCCCCTGGGCAGCTTGTTCCAATAATTGACCACTCTTTCAGCAAAGAATTTTCTTCCTATGTCTAATCCAAAACTACCCTGGCACAACTTGAGGCCGTTTCCACTTGTTTTATCACTAGTGACTTGGGAGAAGAGATCAACCCTCACCTTTCTACAACCTCTTTTCAGGTAGTTGTAAAGAGCTGTAAGGTCTCACCTCAACCTCCTTTTCTCCAAACTAAACCACCCCAGCTCTCTCAGCCACTTCTCATAAGACCTGTCCTCCAGGCCCTTCACTAGCTTTGTTGCCCTTCTTTAGACATCCTCCAGCATCTCATTGTCCTTCTTGTATTGAGGTGCCCAAAACTTAACACAGTGCATGAGGCGAGACCTCACTAGTGCCGAGTACAGACATGTCATCATCTCTCTAGCCTGCTGGCCACACTATTTCAGATGCAGAACAGGATGCTGTTTGCCCTCTTGGCCACCTCGGCATACTGCTGGCTCATGTTTAGCCATAGATGCTCAAGTATACTTGAAAAGGTATTTTAGTAGAAAGACGAAAGGGAAGAAAAAGTGAATTACAGAGGAGCAAGCAACGTTAGTGGAGGTGAGAGATGTAGGAAGTGATACATGATATTGCAGCAAATATCCTCAAATACTCTTTCAGCCCAAGACTGACAGTATGAAGAGCGCTAACCTGGGATGGGAAAGGAACTGTGCTCCTCACTTACCTGTAGCATCATTGAAGTAACCTGATCAGAATACAACAGTAAGATTAGTAAAACATCATGCAAGACCACTCAAATACTGTGTTTCCCAAAGTCTACCTTGATAAAAAAAAAAATAACACTCTATACATTTCAAAGGCATAACCAAACAGAACCTGATCCTTTCCATTGAATGTGGTAGGCAGTGAGTGGCATTTGTATCAAATACAGGTTATTTCTCCCAAGAAAACCTAGGTCGGTCCAACACCCTGATCCTGCTGAGATGAGATTACATTTATTTTATACATATACACATGCCCCCACACCCCCCCTCCCCCATCCTTCTATCACTGGCATCACCCCACAAGCAGATAACTCCATCTTAACAGATTCAGTTTATTAATAACATTTTTTTAAATAGACTTTTCTGATAAAGTGCATAGAAGGGTCCTTCAGTGCACGGTGATGTCACAAGAGCACTAGGCACTAGTGTGAACCAAAGAATATGGGAAAAGTCTCATTTTCAATACTAATCTGTTCAAGCAATCACTGATTATATGGTTTTCATTGCCCATCGGTTCTCATCTGCATCCTTTCATTAGTAAAACTTTACACTTGTTTGTGTCTTAAACTTTATAAAAAGATTAAAAATAGATTTTAAAATAACACATTTCTGAATAATTTCTCTTCAAATTAAAGCAATTAAACTGTCTGAACAAAGTGAGAGACATATGATGAATGAAAGAAAATACGGTCACACTTTACAAACACAACTGGAGAAAAAGAAGCTCAGTCCCATCACACTTGTAGCCTGTGTTTCTCTGCTTTCCAGTTTAAAAGGCATTCTGGGAATTCCTACATTCTTTAGAAAAAGCACCGCTAACAGTATCCAGCTGTGGATGGAAATACCTTTCTTCTCTTCCTTTTTTGGTGTTCTTGCTGAAAGAGATGTCACATGAATATACTCTGAATTTATACAGAAATCCAATGAACTGCTGTGAGCTTCCCATTTTCACTAGCATCCTACAGCTACAAGCATTTTTAACCAACCTGTCAGATTGCTGTAAACACTCCTAAATAATAATAGTTACTATACCCTGCAACGCTGCTATTTGCAGTTGCATCTACACAAAGAACTTGATGTGCCAGCTCTTTGAGAAGAGAGGAAAGCAATCTTACACACAAGTGGGACACTGACAGGGCACCGGTAACCTGGTGTATACTTTGTAAGATCTTGCCCCAACATTTCCAGAAGGGAATACATTCACACCAATCTGAGAAGGAACTTCTTAACAGTGAGGGTGGCAGAGCACTGGAACAGGCTGCCCAGGGGGGTTGTGGAGTCTCCATTAATGGAGATGCTCAAGGCCTGCCTGGATGAGTTCCTTTGTGACTTGGTCTAGGTGATCCTGCTGTTGCAGGTGGATTGGACTAGATGATCTTTCAAGGTCCCTTCCAATCCGTAGTGATTCTATGATTTTTATGATTTCTATGATTACATTCCCCTACTCCAAGGCAAAATAAAATACGTTAGTTCTGACAGCTATGGCACCCAGATCTCAAGAGTGCCACTACTGCACACTTACCAGATTTACAGTAGTAATCAGACTCCACTAATTGGCAGTGTAAGAGCAAATAGCAAGATGTAGCTTACGGTTTTTTACAGTATGTTGGCATGAATCTGCCTTATTTACGTATATTTCTATTCCTCTAGGAGTAGCAGCTGGAGCACCTCTCCTGTGAAGACAGACTGAGGGAGTTTTTGTTGTTCAGCCAGGACAACAAAAGGTTTGGAGATGACCTTATAGCAGCCTTCTAGTACCTGAAGGAGGCCCACAGGAAAGCTGTAGAGGAACTCTTTAAAAGAGGCTCTAGTAACAGAACAAGGGGAGTGCATTCAAACTAAAACGGTAGGATTCAGACTATAACTTAGGACAGAATTCATCACTGTGAGGGGGGTGAGGCACTGTAACAGGTTGCTTACAGAAGTTGTGAGTGCCTCCTTCCTGGAAGTGTTCAAGGCTAAGTTAGATGGGGCTCTGAGCAAACTGGTCTTGTGAGAAATGTCCATGTCTATGGCAGTGGGGTTGGAACTAGATTGTCTTTAAGGTCCTTTACAATTTAAACCATTCTATGATTTTATGACAAAACCAATACTTGAATTACTCATACTTGTTTTTTATATCTTGTAGGTAAGCATTTCCAGATTAATGACATTCAAGTGATTGAATACCTGACTCTAGCAAAGTAAAAACACCTGAACAGTGAAGTCCATTTTCCCCACTCCAGACAAACTTTTGAAAGACACATCAGGTATTTTAGGTTACTACTGTATGTAGTGTTTCAGTAAATTGAAATCCTAATGCTATTAGTGCTATTTCAGTAGATAATCTGTGGATTTCTCATTTTGAGACAATCCCACCACTTACTAGACTTCTTTGTAAGCACTTCAAAGCCAAAAACAAGTCCAGACAAAGAAAGACTGATTCCTGCCCAATTAGCAAGATTCATCATCCAAGGAAGAGAAAGAAACATGAATGAGAACAGAAAAAGAGAAGGGAAAAAGGACAAGTAAAGTTTCTTCTTTCTTGACAACAGAGAGATCCTGCAGTGCAATAGATAAGACTATTTATGTCCTATCAAAAATATCCTACAGTTGCTTGAAAATATATGATAAATTATGTATAAAAATATTATTATTGTACTGTAGGACAGTAAAGCTCGTTTTCCCAAATACCAGTGAAATCTAATACCACAAGCAGCATGAGAGGAAGATAGTAATCATAAGTAGTCTTGCTTGGTATTGCTTATTATTTGAAGGGGTTTTTTAAAAGCAAAGAGCATAGTTAGTTCTATAGAGATTCATATGCATTAAAATTCATGCCTGTGGTTTTGAAGAAAAGGTCTGCTTAATCAGTGTCACTGTTTTGATCCATACAATTGGAATAAAAATGACTACTAAGAAGTTTATATATAAGGATGTAAAAAACAGAAGATTAAATGGAACTATAGTGTGCACAGTTGTGCTTAATTAGGTTATAGACCAGTATTTCTGCCTATGAGAAGGAGGAAAGGAGATAAACATGATTAAGCTTTGAAAAAACCTAAAAGGAAATGTGCACAGCAGAGGAGAACTGAGAAATGAAAAGTATCCTTCCTGTATTCCTGGGTAGAAATTATTAAATCCCTGGGTAGAAGTTATTAAATCCCTTCCTTTCCTAGTTAATTTATTCACATCTTCCCATTTTCTGTTTGTTAATCATGGCAATTTTTAATGCCTTCTATGGCTGTTTATTTTTTGCCATTTGAAGTTCAACAAACTTGAGCGAATAAACAAGTCCATTCAGAGATACGTATCTTTCACCAAAACTTATGATCACTGGTAGAACAAAATGCTTCTCTTAAGAACAAATGGGAAAAGTTTGATCTTACAAACTTAGACAGCTGTGCATTCTGGTAGTAATCTCTTTTGACTTGTGAGAACTGGAAACACTTATTTCATTGCACTCTAGCAACAACCATTGGATGCTTGAGTGATCTAGAGGGCTAAAGAGAGGTGGGACAACATAGAATCATAGAATTATCATGTCTGGAAAGGACCTCCAGGATTATCATGTCCAGCCCTCATCCCAACATCTCCCTAACCACTACACCATGGCCTCAATGCTCTGTCTACTTGTTTTTTTAAACACCTCCAGGGACGGTGACTCCAGCACCTCCCTGGACAGCCTGTTCCAGTGCCCAACCACTCTCTCAATAAAGAACTTCTCCCTGATATCCAATCTAAATCTCCCCTCATACAACTTCAGGCCATTTCCTGTCACCCTATCATCAGTAATCTGGGAGAAGAGACAAGCAGCAGCCTCGCTACAACCTCCTTTTAGATAGTTGTAGAGAGCAATAAGGTCTCCTCTCAGCCTCCTCTTTGCTAGACTAAATAATCCCAGTTGCTTCAGCCAGTATTCATAGGGCCTGTTTTCCAGACCTCTCAGCAGCCCCTTTGCCCTTCTCTGGACCTGCTCCAGCACCTCAATGTCCTTGTTATACTGTGGCACTCAAGACTGGACACAGTACTCAAGGTGTGGTCTCACAACTGCAGAGTACAGGGTGTACAATGCAAAGTGTAGACATATAAGCCATCCTTTATCCTCTACGTTATGTACCATGGTTCTGTAACCATGCACGTTACAGAAGAATGTGAAGGTATAAAAGCTGGGGAAAATGAGTTGCATTTGGCCCATGAGTCCATCATAAGAAGGGAGATACTCACATGTTTACTTCTTATTTGTTGGTAAAAATAGTATGTTGGTAACTGTCTGTGAAAAGAAAAAGATTCTATTCCATACAAATTAAAAAAAAAAAACAGAATTAGTGTAAAAATTCTCAGTGCTGTAAAAAGCATCTGAGCTATGGCAGCTAGGATGGTAATTATTTCATTTTCAGATATTTTTCTAGCGTAGTGGTAAAAGAAAAGCATTTGGCTAATAAATACTGGTACACTCTATAAAATACGCAATCTGTATCTATTTAACAAAAGTTGGGGTCATTTAACAGTCCTGCCTAAAGGAAAACCACAAATTATTGGCCTCATTTCAGAATTAATTTGATTACGTTTGAAGAACAGTCAGCATTAAAGTAGTGCTTTTCGTTGTTGTTATTTTTAAAAACAGCTATGTGACAAACATTTCTCACACCGTTTATTATTACTTTTAAATCTGGCATGGTATCTGTTACAGTTCTGTGAACTATTCATATGTATCTCTCAATCAATGCAAAGTGACATGCAAATTTAACATTTCATACTGTTACAAGCCTGGACACACACGTAATATTTACTCACCAGGGAAGCTGGCAAAAGCCCTCCTTTGCTCCATCCATGTTTACGAGTTCATTAGGAATTTGTAAAATATTGGATACTGTAATCAATTGCAAGTGGCCTTCCCTGCCCTAAGACTGTCAAAAAGTGATACAGACATTTTCCAGAAGGCCATGATCATGAAGAGGATTATAATTTATTCAAACAGGAACAAGTGTACAGGAAGTAATTTATAATTCAACAGCATTTTGCTTCTAAATCCAGTATCAAAACAAGTCACCAAGTTCTGCAGGGGAGAGGAGCATATACTGAGGCATGACAGAATCACAGAATCACGGAACAGAATCACAAAATTCAGAGGCCCAGAAAACGCCTCTGAGATCATCAAGTCCAGCTTGTGACCTAACATCACCACATCGACTAGACCAGTGCCACATCCAGTCTTCCCTTAAACACCTCCAGAGATGGTGACTCCAATACTGCTCTGGGCAGTCCATTCCTGCGATCACCCTTTCCATGAGAAAGTGCTTCCAAACCCTCCCCTGGCGCAGCTTCAGCCCCTGCCCTCTTGTCCTCTCACTAGTGGCCTGGGAGAAGGGCCCAACCCCTATCTGAATAGAATCATAGAATTATTGAGGCTGGAAAGACCTCTGAGGAAAGAAAAAAGAGGATCATTACAGCGGGGACAGAGACGAGGTACAAGGAGATTAGATTTTACATCACCTTTTTACTTCTTGTTAGGAGCTTATGTTCTTATGTTCTCTCTTAGGTGCGATCATGTGACTGGCAGGACTTTGGTCAATGCTGGGTTTTCCTTAAGCAAGGAAGAAGAATCTTATTAGTGAGAACCAGAAAATGAAAAGGAGTCTTCCTTTATTTGCTAGCAAATAATCTACTTCTTATTTAACAGGGCAGCAAATAAATTTATGCAGCTGGCTTAAGGTAAAACTTACATGTGGAACATTGTGAAATGTTTTGTGTTCTTATGGAGGTATCTGCATTGACTGAGGGGTGACCTCATTAATGTGTCTATAAATACCTGAGAGGTGGGTGTCATGAGAATGGAGCCAGGCTCTTCTCAGTGATGTCTGGTGATAGAACAAGGGGCAATGGGTGTAAGCTGGAACATAGGAGGTTCTGTATAAATATCAGAAGGAACTTTTCCCAGTGAGGGTGATGGAGCAATGAAGCAGGCTGCCATGGGGGGCTGTGGAGTCTCATGGAACAGGCTGCCCAGGGTGGTAGTGGAGTCTCCTTCGCTGGAGATGTTCAAGACCCACCTGGATGTGTTTCTGTGTGACTTGGTCTAGGTGATTCTGCTGTGGCAGGGGGATTGGACTGGATGATCTTTCGAGGTCCCTTCCAATCCCTAATGATTCTATGATTTCTACATGGGACTAAAACTTCAGAGAAGTACATTATTTCAAAAGGAAACAGAATCTTAAAGCTAAAAGGAAGAAGAATCTCAGGGGCTTTTTTTTTTACTTAAACTGACTGTTATAATTTCTCCATTTTTTACTGGACAACCATGTATTTCATTAAACATTTAGTTATTGTGTTAATAAATTTTACTGTTTATATATGTTGTCATAGACAAATAACTCTTGTTTTGCAGCTCATTATACTGCTTTGAAATCTCACAATTATTTCAGGGCTTTTCATTCATTGGTTGTTTAATTTTTTTATTATTTTCTTCTTAAATTTTATTGAAATGTTCAGGTTCATTTATGAACAAAATTTCTTAGAGAAATATGGCATGTTACTACCTCATACTGGTCAGAAATTTGAAATGCAAAGTAATAATTTTTCAGAGTTTGCTATCTGCTTCTTAATAATAGGTAAGTTTAAATCTTTAATTATTTTATATATGACTAAAGGAGTTAATACAATGACATATGAGTAGGCAAACACAAATAACCTATTCTTTGTGCTTCATTGCCACTATTGCATTTTATTACTTTAAGACCTTCTGAGTACTAAGTCCCATTTAACAGTGCATGTTGCTTACCTTGATTAAAAATTGCTTAGGCAGGAAGATCCAGAATGCATTAATCAATGCTCTTTGCACAGTGTTTTCCCTACAAATGAGCCTACAGTGTTTCTCTGAAAAGACTTATTTCTGTCTTTTAATTATATCCTAGACTTGCTGTTGATCATCAGAGGGCAAGTGAAACAGAAAAGAGGATCATGGGTTTTTTGTTTCTGGAAGCTCCTTACAATCACATGGCAGAGGTTACTGTGGTAACAGACACAAGCAGTTGTCATCCAGATGAAGAAGTCAGATTGTATTCCTTCTGTCTGCAAAATTATGTATTTCAGCTTTTTAAAAAGATTGCCAAAGGCAGAGTTGCATAATGCCATTTTGCAATTGGTAAACGTAAGCACAGAGAAGACACATATTAAATATTTGTGCTTAGGCAGGCCAATATAATAGCACTGCTAGGAGATGATGGTCTCTAGTGTTCTTGTTACTACACTGATACATTAATAGATTGCTCTTAATTAGCTCAGTGGAAAAAATTCAGATCAATCCATGAGTAACAGGCATAGTGTTCCATACAAGCAGCTGTAATATGGAACAATATAATTTTCAGATGCTGTACTATGGGAGTTTCAAATCCCTCATGATTCTGTTCATCTATTATTAAACATTTTACCATGTGATTCTTTGAGACAATGTCTGTAATGAGAAAATTATCCACAAAGGGATTGTTAGTAGCATCTGAGAGTTTTCACATTCCTCATCAGTGTACGCTGCCATGCTATGTTAGTTATGGATTATGACCTACCTGATGTATCTTACATTCAGACAAAAAGAAGCATTCAAATCATAAAATTAATATTTAGTATTTCCTTTGCAGGTTTAATTGGATCTAGAGACACACATATTAGCATACATTTTTAGAATAAAGTCACTGCTTTCTCCTCAGGACATATATTTTAATTACGAAATAAGTAGTTATTCGAGTATTGTTTTCTTCGGCACTACGCTTACTATTATTCCTAACTCTCTTCAGTACTTTTGTCTTACTCTTTGCTGCTGATCAGTCCTGTCTTGATCTCGGCTCTCGCCAGTTATTTATTCCCTCATCCCTCCTTCCACATAAACCTGAGGTAGTATTTTGCCTCACCCCACTGCGCCAAATAACAAATTTCTGAATCAGTTAGGCTCTTCATCATGTTAAAGAGTCCTGTTAAGAAGCAAAAGATGTTAATATGGCACCACACTGAACCAACATTATTGCATGGCTTTTTGCCAGAGCTGCAGAATCATGACTACACAAATCAAGTGCAACCCCTAAGGCATTCAGGGAGCATAAATGAATGGTACGTCACGGTCAGATCATGCCATCCCAAGCATGGTTACTCTAATTGGGATGTTTAGTACGGTTACATCCTAAGAAGTTTCCAGTAAGGGCACATGAACTGAACCTTCTAAGAGCTTATATTTTAGCCGTGTTGATAGTTTTACTTTCCGTGTTCTTAATAGTAGCAGCAAAAGAATACCCAATACCAGACCTAGGCCATTACAACATTTCAAACCTTTTCTAAGTTATATGTTAACTAAGACATTATGTAACATTAAAGTATTTATTCAGTTTTGATTTCAAGCCGGTTTCTTGAGCGCTGATTCCATCTTGGTCTATGTTTACGAGTTCATTAGGAACTTGTAAAATACTGGATACTCTAATCAATTGCAAGTGTACTTCAGGAAGACAGCTGAACTAAACTTAGCAGGTGCTGATTAGCTATCAGGTGAACTAGTTCCATTTCTTTTACTCCACAATCCTGGTTGTGCAGCTCTGCTTCTTGCCTAGTACTGACTGCAGTATTCATCTTCTACGACCCTTCACCTCTCACCTTTTTCAGCCAAGAAAAACACTCTTCATTTTAGGCTGAACTTGATAAATGTTTAGATTGTTTCCATCAGAAAATTAAACCATATGTCCAGTCATATGGACAAATCTATGTATATGTAGATATAGTCAGACTATGACAAAATAAAATGCCATAACTGATTACAGACCAGCTAGAAAATGCCAGAGAGTGTGTTTCAATGATCACTACTGCTTTCACAGAACTAGTTTGAGCAAATCATTACAGGTCTGGAAGAGCAGCAGTCTTTAAGCAGATAGGGAGTCAAAAACTCTTTTAGAAGCTTTGCACTGTAAGGGACTGCTGGAATCCAGGATTCTTTATTCTGAAATCTATTCTGACCTGCAAAAGGACAAAAGGGAAAGAGGCATGCTGTTGTTGGATCTTCCATGATTTATAAAGTGGATTTAATAAACCTATCCCTCAAATAAAGCAGAGGAAAATAGAATCATAGAATCATTAGGGATTGGAAGGGACCTCGAAAGATCATCTAGTCCAATCCTCCTGACACAGCAGGATCACCTAGACCAAGTCACACAGGAAAACATCCAGGCGGGTCTTGAACATCTCCAGTGAAGGAGACTCCACAACCCCCCTGGGCAGCCTGTTCCACTGGTCCATCACCATCACTGTGAAGAAGTTCCTTCTCATATTTATGCGGAACCTCAAATAACTTTGGAACTGATTTGCTATTGCTAAGGGAACTTATCCAAACTCTGGAAAAGTCCGAAACACTGAAAAATGAGGAGCTATGCAAAGAGGCAAGGGGGTTTTATTCAGTGTTTTTCAGGCTAATGTTTGATCTCATTAACTCCTGAAACTGAAATTTGGTTTCATTTCAGCCAGGTTGAATTGAAAATCCAGACAGATACCTGGGATCTTATTTTTTTTGTACGAAAGATTTTGATTTTGCTGAAGCTGTCATCTCAGCAATTTGTATTGTTGTGCTATTTGAAGTGCAAACGTTATAATTTAATTATATTTTACAAAATACATGTTTACAAAATAAACCCCCATGAATATGCATTTGAAAAATATTTTAGACTTCCTGAATTTTCAAAATCTACGTATGCTGTTGCATAACACCTTTATCTCTTAGGTAAGAGTGAGAGAGGACAGATGTTTATTTCCCAAAGACTATCTCAGTACCTTGTGGTGACAATACACCTGTTAGGGTCAGCAGTATACAGTTCTTTCTGTGCCAGAGAGAACTTTTTTATTGCCTAATAAAACTAGATTGGGCAAGAGAAATTCCTGCAATGCAATGCCTAGTATGTAGATATTCATAGCAGATAACATCTACTGATATAAAGTATTGGCATAGGCAATGTTATAATCATGTATCGATATTCAGTACTTAAAAGCCAATGGACACAAATAGCATGATAAGGGATTTAACATATCCAGTATTAAGTAACTGGATTTGCATTCAAAGCCTATCAGGCTTACCTTTGAACCAAGTTTACAAAAAAAGCAAGTAACAAACAATAAATAAATGCTTGAATATCACCTACTCAGCAGCAAGTAATTCTGACTTTGCAAGAAATCCAGTGTATATCCTCCTGACCTTCACCTTTGGAAGGTTCACAGAGGGCAGTGGCAGGCTTTTTTGGGGACTGACAATAGATTTTAAGAGACATATGTGTTAGGAAAAGCAGTGATAAGAAGGAAAAAACCAAGATAGAACCCACACGTTCAATTGTAATCCTACCTGTTTCAGGAAGGAAAGGTGTTCCCCATGGAAATAAGGCAGCAGTTATCCTTGTTGGCCACGTGTCACAGAGATGTTTGTCAGTTCAGTTAGTCACAGCACGAGGAAGCAAGTTGGCAGATGGAGAACAAATGAGTAGGTATTTGGAGTTAATACTCTTTATCTCTCCCGTGCAATATCAAACATAACAGAAGTTAAGTAGGAAAAACCAGTTTAACTTGTGATGAAGTGCTAAAGCAACTTGTTTATCCAGAGTAGTTGAATCATTCAAGAGTTTTTAAAATAAATAAAAAGCCTGTGAGCAAAGCAAGGATACAGAGCCCATACAGGAGAAATTACAGAAGAAATTAAGTGCAGGAGAAATTAAGAAACAGAGAACCTATGCTCACACCTAGGCCCTTAAAAACCTTCAGACACTTGCTGCCTTATTTGCCCACACAAAAAATGGGGTTGGAAGGGCTTTGCTCCAAGGTTAATACTTAAAGAAACTCAGATGTGCTTTTCTTCCACATATCTCTTCTCTTGAAGACTTGGGTATTTAATTTTTTTTTTTTCTTCTTTCCTTTGCAGCCCTGGACTTCTTTATCAGACCTTCCTGTGNACAAGCCCAGCTCCCTCAGCCTCTCCTCATAAGGCATGCCCTCCAGCCCCTTCAACAACTTGGTTGCCCTTCTTTGAACTCATTCCAGCTCCTCAGTGTCCTTCCTGTACTGTGGTGACCAAAACTGGACAGAGTGCTCGAGGTGCGGTCTCACAAGTACCGAGTATAGGGGCACAATCACCTTCCTGCTCATACTGGTCACACCGTTTCTGATACAGGCCAGGATGCCATTGGCCTTCTTGGCCACCTGGGCACACTGCTGGCTCATGTTCAGCCGGCTGTCGATCAATATCCCCAGATCCTTCTCTGCCAGGCAGCTCTCCAGCCACTCTTCTTGGAGACCATCCAGAGGGACCTTGACAGGCTTGAGAACTGGGCCTGTGCAAACTGCATGAGGTTCAACACATTCAACTGCAAAGCTGAGTCTGCTTGTGGGTTTGGGCAACCTCAAACACAAGGACTTGCTGCGTGTTGAATGGATTGAGAGCAGTCCTGATGAGAAGGCCTTGGGAGTGTTGGTAGATGAGAAGCTCAGCATGAGCTGGCAATGTGTGAGTGCAGCCCAGAAAGACAGCTGTGTCCTGGGCTGTATCAAAAGAAGTCTGACCAGCAGGTCAAGAGAGGTGATTCTCACCCTCTACTTTGCTCTTGTAAGACCTCACCTTGAGTACTGCGTCCGGTTCTGAAGCACCCAGTACAAGTACAAGGAACTGTTGGAACTCACCCAGAATAGGGCCACAAGCTTGATCAGAAAGCTCGTGCACCTCTCTGGTGAAAACAGGCTGAGGAAATTTGGCCAGTTCAGCCTGGAGAAGGCTTCAGTGGGGGTCTTTTATAGCAACCTTTCAGTACCTGAAAGGTGCCCTACAGGACAGCTGAAGAGGATCTTTTTACAAGGGACTGCAGAGAAAGGACAGGAGGGGATGGTTTCAAGCTAGAATAGGGTAGATTTAGATTGGATGTAATGAATAAATTCCTCACTGTGAGGATGGTGAGGCACTGGAACAAGTTGTCCAGAGAAGATGTGGATGCCTGCTCCCAGGAAGTGTTCAAGGCTAGGTTGGGTGGGGCTCTAGGCAACCTGGTCTAGTGAGACGTGGTCCTGCCCATGGCAGAGCTGTTGGAACAAGAGGATCTCTAAAATCCTTTACAACCTGAGTCATGTTATGACTCTCTGAATTAATGAAATTCTGCTGCTTGTCTATCAAAAGAACAAATTATGAAACTATTCTATTACATCTAGGGATACGGAAAATGGGCTGGGCACATATTGCAGCAGTTCGTGGTGCTCTTAAATTCTACTTTTGTAAAGGGAGAAACAATGCAGCCAGATGAAAATTCAGCACTCACTCGGTAAATACTGACCTATGGAGATGCACAGGTGAGGTGCAATTTTCTTCCCACTGGTAGGACCGTTAAATTATTGTAAAATAATTATGATGTATTAGTACTTCACTTAAATAGTAATTTTAGGTTGTGTCACAACCTTCTTTACGTTATGACAGTCATATTGCTTTTCGACTCTTGCTTTAAGTAGCAATTCATGCTACAGATTAAGTGTTTCATGAAGAGAAAAGACTGTGATAGAAGTGCCTACAATTAATTGGTAACAATGCTTATACTACAAAAGCAGGAGCTACTGTAAATTTTACTTTTTACTCTATATGGACTAGAATGTTATATTATATAATAAGCATTTGTATGAAATGTGCATTAAAATTGTTTGCCATCTCTTTGTATTTACATGTTTATGGATTGGTGGTGATATATTACATTGTATTATATTATAGTATGCCACTTTGTATTTACATGTTTATGTATTGGTGGTGATATATTACATTGTATTATATTATAGTATGCCACTTTGTATTTACATGTTTATGTATTGGTGGTGATATATTACATTGTATTATATTATAGTATGCCACCCTCCAAACCATTACTGGTAGAAAATCAAATCATCTTCAGCAGACACAGAAAGAGGCACTCTACAACTCTTGTGCCCCTGAATTTTCAGATTATTCCATCTGTCTGGACTGACACTTAAAATAAGCCTGGCCATTAAGAGACAATTTGTCAGGCTTTTCTCACCTGAAAAGATAGAGACTTTTGAAAATGGTGATGATTATTTGTAATTTACCAGTAGTGGTAATTTAAACTGCTGGATCATTTATTTTTGTTGGGAAATTTCTGCAGAAAAAAATCTTACATTGGGACTGAAGTCAGTGTAAGTTGGAGTCTATACTGATGGCCATGTGATTTGTTGTGTTTCACTTACTGCAATGTGAGGATTTTTCTCATTACTGTAAGAAATAGTAGGCTGAGAAATACAGTGCCAGTAAGTTAATAATAAACAAGGAGAAATAAAGGTTTATAAAGTGACTGCTTTTGAACAATAAGCTGTCATATTTATTCCACTAACAGTTTGCACAGATTCAGTTGGCAGGTGATTAAATTGGGAGGAAAATCACATTAAGAACTTCTCTATGCAGAAATCCCAGGGTGCAAACTGACTTTAAGTTCTGCACATCCTTTCGTCTTAATCTTGCACTGTTCTGTAATTGGACAGCATCAGAATCACACAGAACCACAGATCCATGGGGGTTGGTAGGGACTTTTGAAGATCATCTAGTTCAACCCCTGTGCAAGGGCAGGATCACGTACAGTAGATTGCACAGAAACATGTCCAGATGGGTTCTGAACATCTCCAGAGATGGAGACCTGACAACCTCTCTGGGCAGCGTGTTCCAGTGCTCTGTCACCCTCACAGTGCAAAAGTACTTCCTTACACTTAAATCGAACCTTGTAGTTCCAGTTTTGCCTTGTGGCTTGTCATTAGACACCAGTGAGAAGCATCTGGCCTCACCCTTATCAGTGAAGGAGACAGCAGAAATAGGCTGTTGTTGCAGGTAACACTGTACTCCAACACAGTCTTTAGGTTTCGTGATATAGTGGTGCCAAAGTTTATTAGCTGGAACAGACTTTCAGCTTTGTGTGACATTAGAGAACTGAAGTGAATCCTAACAGAATACAACAAAATTTTCTTATTGGGATAGTTTGTGACTTAAAATGAGCAAAGAATGGTGGTTCCAACACCACTCATAAAACTTGTAGTATTAGAACTGCGATAGATTTTTTTAATTAAATCACAATTGGAGTCAATGCAAATGGCAGGGTTTTGTCCTTACTACAGCATTCAGACAAAGCTAAAAATTACCAGTGTTAGAAGAGCACATACAGCAATGACACATTAGTTAAAATGATAGATGGCGTGCATCTTAAAATGTTTTGCTTTATCTAAGAAAACTCACATCCTGAGCAGCTACACAGCAAGTCATGTGATGTCAGCTCATCAGGCCAAGACATATGCACCTCTCAGCTTCAGGCAAATAGCTGAAATAAGAAGATACTACTTTACAGTCCTCCTCCACAAACGCTCCTTCATTTTCCTGATGAACATGTAGAAAACAGCTGGTTAACTGGCTCTGTATTTTAGAGTGTTTGATTTATAAGAAACTACAAGATTAGCTAGGTTTTCTTGATGTGACATCAAAGCATTATTCACATTTGACACTAAAGCTCCATTTTCTGTCACACCTCTTGTACAGGACTACTGTTTTGCCTGATAAGCCCATAATTCAGTTTTTGGCAGTCAGCTAGAGAGCTGGCTAGCTGATGAAGCACATAAGCCAGGCTTACATCCCTGCTGCTGTGATTGTGCAGAGCCATATTAAAATGAGTCTGTGATTTTTTTTTAAGGAGAAAGCTTTAGCCATGGAGCAGTTTAAGAAAACACTGCAGAGGTGGTGCTTTCCAGATGAAGTAGGCATGACATGACACTACTGCCTTGCCCAGTGGCACATCTCTCCAGCCTTCCTCTTCCCAAGCATAGTTTCCAAATGGAACTAAAACTGCATTTAGTTCTAAGAAAGCCAGAAATGTGGACAGCAAATCCATGTTTGGGGATGTTTACAATGCTGTCTTCCCTCCAGACCTAGCTTCCCATAGCACTACAGGCAGCAATAAAACTCTGGCCCCTCACTGAAGAAATTAATCTATTGTATTACCATTGCTGATGAGGTGACTCTAATGGCTTATTCTGTGTGAGTGATCATCCCAGTATTACTCATCAGAGAAAAGGGATGTATTTTTAAGGAATGCTTAAAATTCTGCAAGAATATTTGGACAGAATCTGAAGATTTTGGAAGTGCTTGAAAAAGAAATTTGTTTAGGTATAAATAGAAAACAGGAATTTATTTTTTTCCCGACACGGTTTAAGATCTAACATCCCTGTTCACTCCTTGATACATCGCCTCAAGTTAAAAGCCATACCAAGGTTCTCATTTCTTTCATGTTACTATCACATTTTTAAAGAAGCAAATTACAGATTAAAAAAAACAAAATATAATTAACTTTCACCAGCAGTCTGTTAAAATCAGGACTGGGTTACATCACAAATCCTTGCAACATGAACCTTGGCTGTCTGAGGTGAGTTTTGTCTCAGATTATGTGTAATATGGGGCTCTCTCATTTTGAAACCAGGGACTTAAGTCATTACTCCAAATATACGCTGGGAGCCTATTCTGGCATATACTAATAATGGAGTACTGTAAGTAACTCATACAGCATCAGAGGAGTAATTTCATGTTTGCCACAGAAACAGATATCTTGTATGAGTCAGTGACCTTTGGTGCTGAGTAAATCTAGTTTTCGTTTCAGAAGCAGCAATCAGTTATTAAGTTCAGAAGACAGAAAGTAAATGTCACAATTAAGATTAAATCAGTTTACATCTTGGGAATACCTTTACATCTTCCATTGTGACTGTATTTAAAGTAGATGCAAACACACTTCCCCGGTATTGCTGAACTGGGTAACTGAATCACTGACTCACACAATGGCAGCGGTTGGAGTCTGAAGATCACCTAGTCTGACCGTTCTGCTGGAGCAGGATCAGCTAGAGAAAATATCACACGGGAAAGGGACCGAGGTATAACGAGACAAGCCTGTAACTCTGCTGGTGTTATCCTCAGAGACGCAGAACCAATAGAGAGGAAGAAGTAGTCTGCAGCAGGCCGTTCTGCTCTCCAAGACTAACATTACCAGAAGTTAAAGCAGCAGCACAGCTGACCCAACCGCCGGCAACGGCTATAGAAAGTGTCACGCGTTACTCCTCCAGAGACAGTCAATTGAAAGTAACTCCACGCTCTGCTGCAGA
The DNA here is from genome assembly GCA_013400115.1 of Rhinopomastus cyanomelas. NCBI lineage: Eukaryota > Metazoa > Chordata > Aves > Bucerotiformes > Rhinopomastidae > Rhinopomastus > Rhinopomastus cyanomelas. Next base: position 20,125 of record VXBP01006176.1, on the reverse strand, counting down.
AACACAGAAACCTCTTTTTTTCACCCGAGCGGGGCTTTTGTGCAGGAAAAGCCCATATCCTAGGAAAAGCACCACTGGGGACTGCTCGGGCGGGCGGAGGGCACCCCAGGGCCGCTGCAAACGATGCAGCAGCCCGAGCCCAGTAGACGGGTCAAGGCCGAGCGGGGCTGCCCGAGGGCGGTGGGGGCAGGTGGCGGCGGGGCGGGGCGAAACCGGCACCGCCCCCGGGCCCCATTGGCGCCGGCCAAGGGGGGCCGCACCGCCCCGCCACCGCACACAAAGTGTGGCTGCACGGGGCCAGCGGAGGCAGTGGTGGGGCCATGCAGAGATGTGGGCGCTGGTGGGGGCGGCTGGCAGCCGGCGGGGCCCGGCGGCACCTGCGGGCGGCGGGGACGGCGATGCCTCAGCGGCGCTGGGGCGGCGGCGAAGCGGCGCGGTGCATCGAACAGCTGCTGCCGCGGCACGATGACTTTAGCCGGCGGCACATCGGGCCGCGGGAGCGGGACAAGCAGGAGATGCTGCGGGCCGTCGGAGTGCAGGTGAGTGCTCGTGCCGCGCCTTGCCGTGCTGGGCGGGGGTGCGGCTCTGCCGGTCCGGGCTGTGTTAACGGCGGTGTGCGGTCGTCTGTTTGTAGAGCGTCGAGGAGCTGATGGATAAAACCGTCCCGGCAAGCATCCGTCTGCGGCGGCCGCTGAGGATGGATGACCCCGTGTGTAAGTGACCACATGGCCCGGAATGCTCCCGGACCGCCTCTTCTCCCCCTCCCTTCCCCCTCCGCCCCCGTCTCCCCCGGGGCAGCCCTGTCTGTCCTTCCGGCGGCACCTTACAGACGGCGTTGGGGATGGTCCCCCCCAACACAGCCCTCAGTGTCCGCGCTGAAACGTGATAGGAGCACATCGCCCCGCCGAAGTGAAGTGCGAGATGAACAATAACGTAGCAAGACCATCGCAGCACTTGAATCTTCACAGAGTAACTCGTCAGAGTGCTGACATGGTCGGAAAAGTTTGGCTAAAACTTGTCCGCTTAGTGTGGGCTGTATTACTTGAAAGTGCCAGTGCTTTTTATTTTCTTTAACATTTCTGCAGGATTTCTTTATTGTTCCTCTGCCCGCTAACAGTAACCTGCACGTTCAAACAACGTGCAAACCCCATGCGTTTGTGTAACGCATACACAGCGGCTGAATGGCTAGCGTTTTAAACGCCGGGGCTATTAAACATCAGAGCAACTGCAGCACTACAAAAACGGATGAGATAACTGCGCAAAAGATGATGTGATCTGACGAATCTTTAGACATTCACATTTTTGAAAGTTGGCAACTAACAGCACGAAACTTCTGTCGGTGCGATGGTGCTCTTGATTTCTGTGAACATTGTGATGGAGCTTTCTTAAACTTAGAAATGCACCTACTACACAGTTCCTCTGAAATTAAAAGCTCAGCAGCCATTCAGATAGTGGAATCAATTATATCAGCATTACTTATATTTGTGTCAAGATGCTTTGTCTGATCTGTAGAAAATTTGATCCCCCTAGCTGGCTCCTTTTCATTGCTCATCAGTGCACTGTAATTTGAGTGTAAACTTAAGGCCTGCAGCTCTGGTGAGGTTCCTGGCCAGTTCAATCTGGTTACTCCAAGATGACATCACATGCAAGAGGCAGTGCCACAATGAACTGCCAGGAAAACTAGAGCCTGGAAAGACAGATTCTAGCCAGGAGAGACTGACTGAAAGTTTCTACTTTAAAACACTTTATTAGTACAGTGGTATTTAAATATTTGATAACTTGACATCCTATTAAAATGGAAAGGAGGAGCAGAAAAGTGGATTTTAATCACCACTTTCTGTCTAAGTGCTGCAAGTATTGTTTGGCATACTTTCCTGTAGTTAACGTACTTGAATCAAGTACATTAAGTGCGATTTGTGCCACTTATGCTGAGAAAAAAAAGAACCTTTTAGATTACCGTATTCCTTCAGGCCTGTAAAAGTGGTTAAGTGTACATTGTCACTAACTTAAAATCCCTTCTGAGCTTCATTTTGAGGATGATAGCCTTGGACATCCAGTCTGGCATTAAAATAATTGTATATTAATGAAAACTGAATTTTTGACTTAGGTGTCAACCTAAGTCAAAATCTTGATGCAATTTTGTGTGTTTATGCTGATTTGCATAGTGGTTTTCAAGTGGGTGTTTCCTTCCATGTGATGCATTAGTAGGTGTTCTGTTGTGTTTGAGTACTTGCTGTGCAACAGCAACGTATTAGCTAGCAAGGTATTTAGTTCACTGGCATTTTTCTCCACTTGTTAAGAAGTTCCTGTTCACTTAAGAGTTCAAAAAATGTAACAGTTATGCAGTCACACATTCCACAGCATTAACTGAGTTTTCAAGAGATGTATGCATTATATACAGAAAACTTTCCTTCTGTACACTGATGGTTTTTCTTCTGCAGCCAGTACAATGAACTTACTGACTTGAGCAATTTAATAGATTTTTATCACTAGTTTTTCCGCTGCATTGGCAGCAGGAAACTTCACAACTTGTAAAACACAAGTTAAAAGCCTCAGCTTCCCTTTGACCATCAGAGTAAAACTTGTTTCCTTGTATATGAGAGAAAGCACCCAGCACAGCATATGATTTATTATGCGAGTATGCTGTTTTGCTTCTCAATCATACCCCTCTAATGCAAAGGGAAATAGCAAAAAATAGTTCCATGAGAGCTGTACTGTATTTTAAACAAGTCCTTTTTATTTATCTGAAGACAATCTTATTCCTACCATCCCCCAAAGTCCTAGGTAATGAGAGAACAGAGCAAAGGATTCAAAATGTATTGTGCAACTGAAGCATTTATTAGGCAGCTCCTACTGATTGAAATACACACTCCCACTTTTCTGTTCAATTTCAGTAAAAAGACAGTCACAAAAAAAAGACTCCACAGGTCACTGTGACCTCAGACTACTGCTTTGTATTAGGAATCACGTTTAAGCTTGCACTGAAGTCTCAGTGATGTTAGTGCTGACAGCTAGAATTAGATATGAAGTCCAAGAAAAACATTTCACGCACCGTGAGTATTTGCATCTGGGGGTGAGTGTCACAGGTCTCTGCAATTGTGTTTGTGGGTTTTGTTCTTTTTTTCTTTTTAAACTCTTACAGCTCTAGGCCTCAACTCGGGTGTGTACATATTCTTTATAAGCATATTTTCAAATTTTGATTAGGCATAGCAGTAGGAAAGGTCTTGCATTACAGATCCTCACCTTGGTAACATAGTAAGTTGTCCAAGAGAGAAAATCCCTCTGCTATTTGTATCCAGTAGCAGTGGAAAAAAAATTTCCTCCTGTGAATGCACCTTGTTTTAAGAGCTGTTTTAGACAGTACCGCATCTTCGGCTGTTCATAAATAAAAGCCTCTGATTACTATAGAAGCTGTTAACCTTCCTGTGCTTTTGTTGTCTTTCCGAGACATTTTAGCATTGTGCAGTTGTGATAATCAAGCTTCCCTACTTCCTTGAGAGACATAATGTACTGAGAGAAAGACAGCCTTAACTGTACATTTGTTTTGCTTACGCATGAATGGAAAAGCCATGCTGGTAAATGCTGAACTCTGCTGATACAGATGCATCTGTGCTAGAAATACTAGTTTTCCTGTATTGGTAAATCTCTTGTGCAGACACAGGCATGGAGGACAGAAGGATCGTAGCTTGTGCTAACATGTTTCTGAAATCAGTTCTTTCCTTTTTGTATGTAAAATGATAGAAGTATCTCTGTCCCTTTTCTGACCAAAACCCCACATTTTGTAAGTTCCTGCTGCCGTTAGCCCACTGACAGTGTTGCAAAACCAGCTGAATTTGCCTCTGAAAGCCGGTGGATGGATGAAACAGAAAAATCTCTAATTTCCCTTACCAGGAATTTGCTAATTCTGGAAGAGATGCTTTTTTTAGGCTTAGTTTTTTTCCCTGTAGATACAGTTAAGGGAGAATGTTACCTTGGCTTGTATCTTTTGTTCGGTCACTATTTACAACAGGGTTGGACATCTGTTACTTAATTGTGATCAGCTGCTGTAGAAAGCTTTTTTTCCAAATGTCACAGTAAGTAGACTTTAACAATAAGCATTTCTTTAGTTATTGAAGGTGTTTTAACAGGCTCATAGTGACTGCCCCATTTGAAGTAAAATATCATACATATTTTGCTTTTAATGAAGTAAAATTATCTCACATATAAATATATGTAAGAGTAATCCCACCAAACCTGCTGTCACTATCATAGTTACCTCTGCAGAGCCACAGTGGTATGCCCATCTTTGTTTAATGGCTTGGCTTTGCACATGCACCTTTTGGCTTTTTTGTCTAGGATTGTAATAAAAAAAATAAGTCTACAAATTGATTCCCCCTGCCAATATTCCCAGTTCCATACTCAATTGTAGAATTCCTAAACATTAGTCTATAAAATCTGCATAAGGAACTAATTTGGTGTCCGGTTTACACAATTTTAGAAACAGCATTGCTCAGAAGCAGTTAAATTGTAAGAATGACTCTTTCTCTCTTCAAACTTAACTGCTTCTCATGCAGTTCAATCTACTTTATGATTTTGTGTTTAAAATGCTGCTTAAAAATTAATTCTGTATGAGATTATAATCGATTCCTAATGTCAGATTTTCGTGGCTACCCTGGTCTTTCCAGGTTCCCTGCTGCTGGAATCCACACTGTACACTTCAGATGCCGGTAGCAGTGGTAATTGTTGTCCTTAGAGTGCAGCCACCACAGAACTACAGCCAGGAGCCTCAGTGAATTTTCTCGGCAGTACTGTAAGACCAATGAACTTTATTCTGGGATACTGTCTTTGATCATATTATCTAATGACCTGATGAGTGGAATAAAGATCAACTGCAGCAACTTAGCTGGCAACTTTATTTTTTTGCTGAACAAGACACTTAAAGAATTTATAGTATACATACACCCAATAAAATTAACTTGAGATAAAGTTTTCATAGAAAACTGCCAATGAACAGCTGATAGTGACAGCTTTCCAACCATTTCTTAACTGGTAACTTTTTAAAGTTCAGTTTTATTTCCCCAGTTTGGGTATTGTTTCTTTATTTCATCAGCTGCTGGGGAGAATGTGAAAAAATACTGCCCCCCACCAACAAATAACCTGACACAATATATTGGAAACTGTGCTTTTTCAACCATATGTATTGAAACTTGAGGTTGGACTAGATGTCTTGCAAGGTTGCCTTCCTATCCCTAATATTCTGTGGTTCTTTGAGTTGCCGAAATACTAGTCTTTGTATGCTTTAGCTTTAAAAAAATTAAGTATTTACAAGGACATGCTGTTTCCACTGCATATACTCCAAAGCATGTATTTTAGGCACCTTATTAAGTGTACCTCTACACCATTCATTTTCAGGGCTTCTTGACACTCTTTTTGACCTAACTTGACACTGAGCAGTTTCATTTTTAATTTGAAAATTAGTTTTTAGGCACACTTGAGATCATTCTTGTAGTTAGCAGTACTCTGCACTTATGCTAGTGTCAGTTATTTACAGAGTGACCAATGAAGTGTTAGAGCCCTTTCACAAATAATATTATGTGAATACACTGTTAACAGCAAGGCTTGATGGAGTGGGAAATACTCACACTGACATGGGATCCTGTTCAATCTGGTGGGAACCTGGGGAATAAAGGTTCAGACCAGGCTGCTCAGGACTTCACCCAGCCGGAACATGAAACCACCAAGAATGCAGACCCAGCTCCACCACTGGATTCAAAGGGAAAAGACTTCTTAAGTGTGAGCCTTTTTATTTCATCTTGTGCTACTGCCTCTCACCTCTGAAAGAGCCTGGCTGCATATGCTGTTAAGGGCATATGTTAATGGCTTCATTCCCTTGCTCTTTGAATCCGAACATATGAGTTAATTTCCCTCACCCTCGTCTACCTTGTCAGTTTTGCTTAAATTCAGAACCACATCTGTGTAAAGCAAATACAGAAATAGAGAAAATAAACCCCCAGAAATCCACAAGGGTTTATGTTTTGTCTTAGTTAGGCCGGACTGTACAGAAGAAGGAACTACTGACTTCAGTTACTTGGAAATTGCAAGTCTTTGGTCAGTCTTCCTAAGACTTGTTATGATGAACTTGCAGTGTTCATCCCATGCCTCTTCAAAAAAGACATGCCATGTATTTGAGCTGTAGTGCTGCTGTTGCTTTTGTAGTGATGGAAGGAGCGGGGTGAAGTGAAGTAGGGCTGGAGGAAGTGTTTTCTCCAACATTTTGTTGCCCTGACTGTTGTAGTGTAACTGTCTTTACACGTAGCTCATGTGAAAAGTGTAATGATTAAAAAATACAGTTAGTGTTGGAATCTACCAGCACAGCTCTTGCAGACAGGTTATGGTTCTGCTTTTAAGCGTAACTGCTACCTAAGCTGCTTATAGTCTCACTAGGCTTTTCACTTTGAGCCTTGAATCATCTTTGAAACTGGTTTAATTCAGAGAGGTCTTGTGCAAGTTTAGTGTTTCATATGGTAGTTATTAGCTGTACTTGCTGAGAAATAACTCCAGTCAGGCAAAAAAGGGAAATGTTATCTGGTGAACATAGTAGAGTATTTGTTGTATATTTTTACTGCAGAAATTGATTTTTTTTAACGTTGTTTTTGTTGTGATTTTGAGCGAGTGAGCAAGTTACATGATACTCAGCTTCAGCCTTAACTGTATTCGGAGTTTAGCAAATTCATTACCCTTTCAGAAAAAGTAATGGATGTTTGAATTATTCTGCAAGAATACAGCTCTTCCCCTCATACTGTACCCAGACTCTTACTAAACAAATGGTAGAAGAAGATCTCTACAATATTAGAGTTCTCACTTAACCAAGTGCATCTACCTGGAGTAAAATGTGTGGGAGGCGTATTGGGAAGTGCAGCTGCTCACTGTGCTTTAGAAACTTTGCTCTGGATATCGCTGAGTTCAAGTGTGATAAATGTGACTGTAAATGCTTCTAAAAACTTACTATTGTAGCTAATGAAATAAAATGTGCTTTGCATAGTTACTCATCTTAGCCATCTGTCCATCTCGGCACTGGGCTGGGCTGCCCAGGGTGGGGGCTGAGTCCCCATCCCTCCGTGAGTTTAAAAGTCGCTTAGATGTGGTGTTGGGGGATCTGGTTCAGGGGTGGCCTTGTAGGGCAGGGTTCATTTTGGACTCGATGATCCCAGGGGTCTTTTCCAACCTGAATGATCCTATGATGTCATAAAAAAATTGTGGCTTACTGAAAACAAGAAATTAATCTTTACACATAAGATTTAATAGTAACACCAAGAATAAATCAACGCTGAAATGACCATGGAAATAAAAAGCACTTTGTGGGAGCATCACATCACTGGGAAGAAATTAACTGAAAACTAGAAGATTTTGTGGTCTGTTTTTTTTTTTTTTCAGTGCATGCAATAATGCGTAGGAAGATGAATATGAGCCAGCAGTGTGCCTAGGTGGCCAAGAAGGCCAAGGACATCCTGGCTTGTATTAGGAATAGTGTGGCCAAAAGCAGTAGAGAGGCAATCATCCCCTTGTATTAATCACTGGTGAGGCCACATCTTGAATATTGTGTCCAGTTTTGGGATCCTCAATACAAGAGAGATGTGGAGGTGCCGGAGCAGGTGCAGAGGAGGGTAACTAGGCTGGTGAAGGGAGTGGAAAACAAATCTTACAAGGAAAGACTGAAAGAGTTGGAGTTCTCTAGTTTGAAGAAGAGGGGGCTGAGAGGAGACCTTGTCACTCTCTACAACTACCTGAAAGGACATTGTGGAGAGGTTGCTGCTGGTCTCTTCTCACCAGCAATTAGTGACAGAACAAGAGGGAATGGGCTCAAGTTACAACAGGGTAGGTTTAGACTAGATGTGAAGAATTTTTTCACAGAAAGGGTGATCAGGCACTGGAATGGGCTTCCCAGGGAGGTGGTTGAGTCACTATCCCTGGATGTGTTTAAAGACCGTTTGGATGAGATATTGAGGGATCTGGTTTAGGGGTGAACTTGTAAGGTAGGGTTGGACTTGATGATCCCAAGGGGTCTTTTCCAACCAGAGGGATTTTTTGTGGTTCTGTGAATACACTAATAGCCATTAGAGTAAAAGGAAGAGGATAGATGAGTTTTCAAATCACAGCTAAAGTTACAATGTCCTTGCTTATGGCTGCAGAAGAAATTAAAACCTAGAGAATTATTTGCCACCAGATTCGAGAATATTAACTGTTTTGACTTAATCTCTCCTGATTAAGAAACAGAACATAAAGAAATAAAATACATTTTGAGATGTCCAGGGCTCAGGCTATTCTGCTTTGGTTATTTGTAGCCTTATATTCCAAAGTCTGCTTTTCAAATTGCAGTTCAGAATGAACAGAACCTAGTGCAACAGCCCCAGTACAGCCATTACTGAGCTCAGACTGAGGCACAGAGTCACAGAATGTGTTGGTCTGGAAAAGACCTTCAAAGGTCATTTAGTCCAAATGCGCTGCAGTGAGTAGGGACATGTTTAACTGGATCAGGTTGCTCAGAACTCCATCAAGCCTGACTGTGGTGGGGCGGGGGGGGAGGAGAATCCTTTCCTCTCACCTAGGAAGGCTCATGTCAGATTCCACCCAGATCTGTTAGGTTGGACAGGCCTTCCCGTGTAATCTTAGTCAACCCACTGACAGTCTTCATGCGTCCTCAGGTACCAAACAATATCCTGTGACTCCACGCCTTTGGCAGATGCTGGGTGATGTTATTCATTGACTAGTAGGAACAGGATGACTGAAGGTAGTTTTTGCACAGCCTTCAGGACACTGCAAAGTACGTAGAGGCAAGACCAAAGGCCAAACTATGGCTGGAGAAGGCAGGGAGTGCTAGTGCTTTCCAGCTGAACAATTAACAAACATTCTGTTGTAATCTCTCCAAATTAGATTGGCAGACCCATTTAAAAAGTTTGTCTTAAATGGAATATCTTAAGCTAGAGATACTGTATTTAGACTTTTATTTTAAATAAACTGGTGAAGCATACTGACATTGAATTAAAAGAACTGTTAACTTTTTTAAGCTACTTAGGGAAAGTGTACTCTAATAAATTTGTTCAATACTAAGAAATTACTCTTGGGTGCTTTGTCTGAGCCCCATTTGTGCAAGCATGGCCCTGTTTAGAAATGTAAATCATAGTTGTGGTTGACTGTGGCTTCATCCAGAGCTGAGTCTGCAAGGTTTGGCTAATTAAAGGTGCCTCCTGAGAAACATCTCAATGCATGTGCAAGAGATACAGAATGTACCTTGCGGTAGCACAGGAGCCACTTGCCTACAGTTGTTTTGCCATGGTTCTCACATCGGTTAAAGTCCTGCTATTATGAGTCTATGGTTTATTTTTTGCATTTTCCAGAATTTGGCAGAATTTAATATTTCCCAGCTTATTATTTATTATTATTAATTATTAATATCATTATATTAATATCTATGAGCTTATTATTTAAACTTTACTGTACTTGTCTAGTTGCTGTTCTTTATATCAATGTTGCGGGTTTTTTTACTCCGAAGTAAAAGGTATTTCAGATGAAGGCTGTCAGCATCATATGTAACTGTAGTTTTATGACGTAATTTGTTTTCATGTAGGTGAAAATGAAATCCTTGAAACGCTGTACAACATTGCGAGCAAGAACAAGATCTGGAGATCTTATATAGGCATGGGTTATTACAACTGCTCAGTGCCTCAGCCTATTGCACGGAATTTGTTGGAGAATGCAGGATGGTAACGTACCACGTCTTTTAAAATGCATATGTATGATTACATGTTTGTGGCTTGTATTACGAATGAGCATGGACAAATACACCCTGAATCTGTATCTTTTTACTAAAGCTTTCACGTATTTCATACTGATGTCTGTCCCAGTGTATAGGAGCAGCTCATACTGAAACTGAATGGGAGGGAATAGTTTTGACTTTAGAAGATGCTTTTTTCTGCAAAATACTGCACTGATTTTTGTGACTGCTATTCACAGCTCCTGTTTATTACAGAATTTAAAAAATAGTATTTGCTTGCTTTAAGGAATTATGCAGACTTAACTGCTAAACCAAACTTACTCTTTCGTAAGTCCCACCTAAATTGGAACTGGCTTTCTCCTCCCCTGGTGTCTGCAATTCTGGGTGGAGGTAGTTAAATACTGTGCAGTACTCTGACGCTGGTTTTCATATGAGAAAGTAAGCCTTGGAAATATTAAAGGTGTTTCTCTTGGTATTTCTTTCTTAATTTTTTTATTTCTTAATTTTTTTATTACACTTCAAGAGTTTAAGTGTGTATCCGTAAAGTTTGTTCTTGTCTGATCAGCTAATCGTCTGGTGCCTGAAAATAAGTAAACAGTAATACTTGAGAATGCGTTTATGAACAGTCTAACAATGTTGTGCTTTGTTCTCATCACCCAGATGATGAGACAAGATTTTTGGGACAAGCAGGAGAATAGCCTTTCTAAAAGACTTGAATTTGGATGTTTTTTCATTTGGCAATGTTTTGGGATTTGGGTTTTTTTGGGGGGGGTTGAGTTGATTTATGGGGTTTTTTTCAATTAAATGTAGAAGGGTAACTAATGCATTGATATATTTCTTATGAACAACATTAGTCAGACTGATGTATAGCAATGGGGTTTTGACTCTTGATCTTGACAGGCTATAGTTGCCTGCCAGAGGTACTAAGGATTGATAATAAATACTCGCTTTGCACAGACACTTCTTTAAAGAACTGCAGCTTAGAAATGATGCAACAGAAAAACTATAAAATTGAGGCGTAGTCCCAGTTTCAAGCAGATTGAATGCCATTTTTCCCCTGCATTGATTTATTTGGCCTAGGGTTTGGTTATGTCGGAACAGAGTGTTAAGATCAAGTCCAGCCATTAACCAAACTACCAAGCTGACTACTGAATCGTGTCCCTAAGCTCCATATCTATGTGCCTTCTATAGTCAGTAACATTTTTTTTAAACTGTACTAAATACTGACCTTTGTTCTAAAATAACTGGCTTATTTAAAGATTTGACATACACATAAAAATAAAAATCTGCAACCAACCATCCAGAGACACGAACAAGTTAGTGTAAAGTGACGTTACTGCTGACATGTTGTCTTTTGTGCTTTGGGTTGTCGTAAATGAGCCTGTGTATCTGTAGACCTCCACTTGTCTGCTCTGTTTATACCTCTAACTTTTGCACTATTTGGACTCAAGGATTTATGTTCAGTACCTCTGTGAACAGTTTTGTTTGTCCCTATCCCAGCCCACGTTTTGCAACATACATAATCTAAATACTTCAGAAGTACGAAACAAATGATAGCAGCTGGTAGAGGCAAAACCAGGAATAGTTGAAAATTAGGTGGCTCAAATTTATGGCATATTTTTAATAGTAAAAATTACCTAGAGCTAATTGAACAACTGGTAGAGTCTATCCAGAAATCTGTACGGGGAGTGTCAGGTTAGATGGCTACAAGCTAAACTTCTACGTGGTTGAAATGAAAGCTAAAATGTTTGTTGGGGAGAGGTATTTTGTGTGCGTGCATGTGTGTTAAAGCAATTATACTGACTTTATAGAAAATGTTTTAAGAAATCAAACCTTTCCTTATGCTTCCCATGCTAATGCACTTCACATTGCAGCTCTAAGGGAAACACTGCAAGCACAGGCTCATTTTTTCTGACATTTCTGTCACGTGACTTGTAGTTTCTAATTGCTTGGCATTCATTAGAAAGGGGCTTGCACTGACATACAGTTTATAAAAGATTGTAAGTAAGTTTATAAAAGATTGTTCATGACAAGTCTGTGAACACCAAAGTGCATTTTTTTGGACATTTGGGCACGCTAGGAGGAGGAGGTAGGAAGCAAAGAAGGCGATTTCAGGAGGAAACTGCTTAGAACAAAACTTATTTTCTTCTGAAAATCAGACAACTGAGCCACACTGCTTTGTCAATTCCCAGTCTCAGATTCCATTAAGAAACTACTCAACATTGTTGGAATTTTAATACTCTTTGAAGTGTGTGGATAATGATCTGTAATTGTTCAGAATAAAAACTGAATAGCTTAGTTACTGTGAGATAGAACTGTTTGACCAAAACTATGCACTAGTAAGTGCCTGGAAAGTCAGAATGAAGGGATTTCCTGAACTGGTAGCTTTAGAAAAGCTTGGTTGTCCTTTTAAGTCTGAACACTTATTTAACTACTTCTGGATTCATGAAAGAAGCTACTTCAAAACACTTGGCCTAGATGCTTTGCAGATAACTTTTTATCCCAAGAACACTTTGAAAGTTGTGAGAACAAGCAGAGTAATTCTGTTGTGGATCTCAAATGCTGAAGTTAAAAATCCAGTCTTTTATGTGAGAGGTTTGACTTAGTCATAAAACATAGAGGATAAGCATCCCTTATTTCTGATACTTGGTTCACTTTTTGCCTTGGTTACTGGCTGCTAACACCTCCTTGTTCCTAGTAGTCTTGACTAACAATTCTGTGCTAACGTGTTGTGGAAGTCACAGAAGTATTTTCCATGCCCTACTTAGCTGATATTAAAAAAAAAGCCTGTTATTTTCCATCGAATATATAGCAGCCCACGGTGTGACATCCTTTAAAACAGATAAATGAACCCTAAAAATGCAGGACTGGCTTTGGGGCATATGATCATTTATGTGACTTTCAGCAAAGACCCCTCAAATGTCTGAATACCTGTCGTGTGGCTGCAGGTGTAGAGGCATAGCCCTTGTTCTGCTGTACCCCATATTAACATATGCATTACTTTTTTTCACACACAGTGCGCTGAGCTCTCTCCCTGGTAGCATACCAAATTAAACCAGCGCCCTGCAATGAATATAAATGAGTAACTGAAGATGTGAAGAATATCTGGTTTCAGAAGTACATTTACATTACTTCCTATTAACTTACATATATATAAAAAAAAATCTTGTATCCGTTTAGGGGGGCTTAATTTTGTACAATAACTATTAGGCCTTTAAAATCAAAAAGCCTTTGAAGTCACGCTAGTATCTTACAAAACGGGGCGTGATGCAGAGGTCTCCAAAATACATCTCATGGATTCTTTTGCTCCCAGGCATGAAATGTGTCAGAATAAAGAACCTGCACGATGGGCATCTGCAATTCTTATATCAATAGTGCAACTTACTAAACTTACTAGTGTTAGCACTCAGCACTCATACGTAGCATTCTGAAAATTACTGCATGCGATGCAAAAATCTATGTAAGCTTTGCACAGCTGGGTGCTACTTGTAGACCAGATCCAGAAGGCTGCACCAGCAGCTACAGCGCATGCTGGTAGTACAGAGCATTACTGTTTAAATTGGCAGCAAACTCACTGTTTATTCTTTTAGTGGAAACTGGCCCATCTCCATGCCCTATCATAAGACTATCCAGCTTTCTCAAACCCATGGGTAAGACAGTGTTTTAGAAGACCCTTACAACTGCTCTTCTGAGATACATAAAGTGCCAAGTGATGCATCTGGAACTTTAAATGCAGCGTGGCATTTGGAATTTTGCAGGCAGAATGGAAATGCTTACAGTTGGGCAGCTCCTAGGTGTACAGCTTTACTTCAGTATCTCTCTACATCGCACTGTTGATGCATGTGCATATTTAAATGAAATACACTGTTTTGTTTTGTTTCAGTTTTCACCTTCACAGCAAAGTCCAGCCCATAAAAGCCAGATAATGCACTCATGACTAAGATTCAGTCTCAGTTTTCCAAAGTTACTGGATGTATGAATTATCTTTTTCTGTGATTTATGTATCATGGTTTTAAATTTTACTAGTGGTCTGTTCTTACTTTGTTAATTTTGTCTTATTCAGCATTAGCTTTCAAAATTATTAATCTATATAACTGGAAATAAAAAAGAAATCTATTTCTGCTGTTGCATGAAATTAATTGTGCAGATGTCTAAAATCGCACAAACCTGATTTAAAACAAGATCAAAATACTGTGTTGATTGTGAATGTGTTACACTTCCAGAGATTAAGTCAAAGTACAGAAGAAACATAAAGGTATGTGGTGAGCTGTTTTGGTAGAATTTTCCATATATTAAGACATAATTTAAACTTATTCATAGGTCTTATTGACTGTAAACCTGCAAATCACAGAAATGTTACAGGTTGGAAGGGACCTCAAAAGATCATCTGAGTCATACCTGTAGAAATTCTTGGTGTTCCCTTTGACCTCCCTGGCTAGCTTCAATTCAAACTGTGCCTTGGCCTTCCTAACCAGATCTCTAGCTGTTTGAGCAGCTTCCTTACATACCCCCACTTCTAGCATCCTCCCTTCCACTCCTTGTAGAGTTTCTTTTTGTGTGACAGCATGTCCAGGACACAGCGTATCATGATAGTCTGTCTTAATTACCTTGGAAGGGTTTGTCTGCAGAAGAAAGTATGACTCAAGATGATATTTTCCTCTTAATTTGGTTGAACAAGGGGTAGTTTGTAGTTGTATTTCTTACTGCAGTAGTAGTTCCGGTGCTGCCTAACATCTTTGTTAATGACATGGATGTGGCATTGAGTGCATCCTCAGCAAATTCATCAATGACACCAGGCTGTGTGGTATGGGTGATGCCTGGAGGGAAGAGAGGCCATCCAAAGAGGCTTGAGAACCAGGCCTGTGCAAACTGCATGAGGTTCAACAAGTCCAAGTGCTAGGTTGAGTCTGCTTCTGGATTTGGGCAACCCCAAACACAAGTGCTTGGCTGGGTGTTGAATGGATTGAGAGCGGTCCTGACGAGAAGGCCTTGGACGTGTTGGTAGATGAGAAACTCAGCATGAGCTGGCAGTGTGAGAGTGCGGCCCAGAAGGCCAACTGTATCCTGGGCGATATCAAAAGAAGTGTCACCATCAGGTCAGTAGAGGTGATTCTTCCTCTGCTCTGGTCTTGTGAGACCTCACCTGAAGTACTGTGTTCAGTTCTGGAGTCTTCAACACAGGAAGGACATGGAACTGTTGGATCTTATCCAGAGTAGGACCACAGGGATGATCAGAGAGCTGGAGTGCTTCTCTTGTGAAGATAAGTTGAGAGAACTGAGCCTGTCTAACCTGGAGAAGAGATGGCTCCAGGGGGAACCTTATAGCAACCTTCCAGTACCTGAAGAGAACCTACAGGAGAGGGACATTTTACGGGAGAGGGGATTTTGTTTCAAGCTAGAAGAGTGTAGATTTAGATCGGATGCAATGAATAAATTCCTCACTGCGAGGGTGGTGAGGCATTGGAACAAGTCGCAAAGAAAAGTTGTGGATGTGCCCCTGGAAGTGTTCAAGGCCAGGTTGGACAGGGCTCTGGGCAGCCTGATCTAATGAAGGGTGCCCTTGCTTGTGTGAGCGCTGTTGGAACTAGATGACCTCTGAGGTCCTTTACAAACTAAGCCGTTCTGTCATTCTTCGCTTTCATTTCAATGTCATTGCTACTGGACTTGAGTTACGTGCAGAATAGCCACTTGAACTAATTAAAGCGGAAGGGAAGGGAGGGGTCTTTTGAATGAGATTTAGTGTGCTTTTTACAAATATGATTTATGTGAACATTTACTTTAGAAACTTCTAAAGAGTTGCTTTTAAGTTTAATATCATATTAAGTGGCAGTCATTTAACATGTATAGACTGAAGCAGAAGTCCGAGTGCAAACTAAAAGTCCTTTTTAATAGGATCCTGTGTAGCTGATTTGGGTGATCTACATCGAGTCATTCATTGCAAAATCTGACACTAATTCTGTGAGATGAAGTCTTAAAAAAGAGCATTCATATCAAGTGGGGAGCTGTGGATATTGTTCCTGTCTTACGAAAGCTGCTTGGTCTTTGAAAACAGTTTTCCACCACATAAACAGCTATGACTTTAATGTCCTTTAATAAAATTTCAGCAAAGTTTGTTGTGAGTGGTGCTTCTCTAGTACTGTATTTTTCTTTCTTATCTACCTCACAATTTTGCATCAGTCCCTAATTACTAATGGTTTAATGAAACAATGTTTTGAAATGAACAATAAATCCAGTGTACTCAACTTTAATCAAAACTTCAGTTCTGTTAACTGGTTAATCTAGCAGGTACTAGCTAATGGTTCTTGGTTTTTTTTTCTTCTCTTGCACAGAGCAGTATGTATCTAATGCTTTTCCATTAATCTACACTGATTCTTATTAATCTACTAATCATAGTTCCTCTTGCAAGGTGCATTGCGAAACCAAAAATAATAACTTTAGCTGAAATAAATGAGAAAATAAGATTGTTAAATTCAAGTACAGAAAAGCATCTTTCATTAATAATTTTGTGCATGGCCAAGCCAGAGAGTTTTACTGGCTGGAGCTGAGTCACTGGCTGTGCACAAGCAGTGTTCCTCAGGGCTCAGTGTTGGGGCCAGTCTTGTTTTAACATCTTTGTCAATGATCTGGATGAGGGTATTGAGTGCACCTTCAGCAGGTTTGCAGGTGACAGCGAATTGGATGGGTGTATCAATTTGCTCGAGGGTAGAAAGGCTCTGCAGAGGAACCTGGACAGGCTGGATGGATGAACCAAGATCAACTGTGTGAGATTAAGTAAGACCGATTGCCAGGTCCTACACTTCGGTCACAACGACACTGTGCAATGCTATAGGCTTGGGAAAGCGTGGCTGGAGAACTGCTGGAAAACGACCTGGGGTGTTGATTGGCAGCTGCCTCATTTGTCTTTATACTAAAATACCCTTTCAAGTATATTTGAGCGTGTATGACAGAACATGAGCCTGGAGTGTGCCCAGGTGGCAAAGAAGGCTAATAGCATCCTGGCCAGCATCAGAAATAGTGTGGCCAGCAGGACTAGAGAGGTGATGGCACCCCTGTACTTAACAAAAGTGAGGTCTCACCTCAAGTAGTGTGTTAAGTTTTGGGCACCTCAGTACAAGAAGGACATTGAGATACTGGAGTGTGTCCAGGTAAGAAAAACAAAGCTAGTGAAGTGCCTGGAGGACAGGTCTTATGAGGAGTGGCTAAGGGAATCTGGACTATTTCGCTTGAAAAAGCTAAGGGGAGACCTTATCACCCTTTACAAATACCTGAAAGGAGGTTGTGGAGAGGTGGGGTCAATCTCCTCCCAAGTCACTAGGGATAGGACAAGAGGAAATAGCCTCAGGCTGCACCAGGAGAGATTCAGATTAGACATTAGAAAAGATTTCTTGGCTGAAAGAGTGGTCAAGTATTGGAACAGGCTGCTCAAGGAAGTAATTTAGTTACTGTCACTGAAAGTGTTCAAAAAACATGTAGATGCGGCTCTTGGAAACATGGTTTAGTGCCCATGGTGGCATTGTGTATATGGTTGGACTTGATGATATTGGAGGTCTTTTTCAACCTTAATGATTTTGTAGTTCTTCATTCTGTGAAACTCATTGTCTGTGCTAAGAAATAACTTTTTATTGGTGAAAGTAGGCCAGAAAACAAATACTCCCAGATTGTAAGTTTTATCTGACAAACTGGAAACTGTTTGGCAGCCATGGAGGGAAAAAACCCAAAAAAGCGATTGAACTGAGCAGTGTTGCTTGCAGACCAGGACATGACCTCACTTGTGAACCCTCCAGTCAAGTATATGACAATAAGTAGTCCAGTGTTGGACTTGGCTACGAAGCAGGGAAAACCTTCAATTTTGGGGAAAGTAATCAAAATTTATCTAATTTGATGTATAGTCTCTGTATATATGAATATGTAAGAAATGTAAGATAAGATATACAAGAAATGAATATGTGAGAATACGTAGGAACGTGGAGTAGAAGTATCATTTAACTAGAATAAATAGTATTGTGTATTCCACTTTGTATTCACTTACTTAGTATGTCATTTTTTTCTAGCTCTTCCAGGACTTTCTTCCTACCTTCTCTTTTGCATTGCTTCTCTCATTGTGCTCTATACCTCAGGATGTGTATTGTCTTCTTTACCAGTGTTTGTAGCTTGAACTTCCATTAACTTCCATTACTAGAGCTTCAAATACGAATCTCTCTATGCATTTTTTAAAGCTTTGGGCTGACTACCACCTTTTTCCTTCCACTGGTGGGCCACGAGTGCTCCCACTTAACATTTGTTTCTGGCTGCTACTGTGGATTCAGACTGGCACAAAGACTGTTGCAGAATCCAGTACCCATAGCTCCAGCAGTGAGAGGACAGTCTGATCTCTGCTTTTCATCCCAGAAAGCATTCTGTCTTATTTTTCTTCATTGTTGTCCTTAGATCACTGCTTTTTCTAAGGAATTGCTTATGTTACCTGACTGTTTTAGTTCCCGAATGGCAACAGATAAAACATCAGCCTCGCCATTCGGTAATCTGTATGGAAACTAATTTCAGCAGCGCTTACATATCCTGAGCTTGATCCTGTGAAATCCCAGGTGCCTTTCTGTAAGAGTGCAAAAGTCTTGGCGAGTAAAGGGCTTCAAAAGCAGTGTTGAAAGATAACTACAATGCCTGGATGTGATTGAACCGAACATTTTAATTTGGATATTATTATTTGAGTCAGTTCTCTCATACTTGGCACCGACTTCTGCAAGATGCATTCTGATTTTAAATTAATTCATGTTTACAAAATGAAGAAACATGATTATTCTCCTGTAAAAAGCCAAATCAGTACCACAAGAGAAAATATTATCAGACTTCCAGGACAATCTAAAACCAAAATGTTTCCTAACAAAGTTTCATGCTTGTGAACTGTGCTTTACAATTTATTTTTCCTGTTACGTAGTTCAGTTACATATTGGTACAATTCAGGAACAGGTTGCCCAAAGAGGTGGTAGAAGCCTCATCTCTTGATAATGTTGAAAGTCAGCTTAGATGAAACTGAGCAACACAATCTAGCTGAATATGTCCCTTCTCACTGCAGGGAGGTTGGGCTAGATGACCTCTGAGAGTCCCTTCTGACCCAACACATTCTGTGATTCCTTGTTTCTGTAATAATTCTGTCACACATCTGTTTTCTGATACCCAAACTCAGAATTCTTTCCTTACAGGGTTACCCAGTATACCCCTTACCAACCTGAGGTCTCCCAGGGCAGGCTGGAGAGCCTGCTGAATTACCAGACTATGGTGTGCGATATCACAGGAATGGATGTGGCTAATGCATCTTTGCTGGATGAAGGAACAGCTGCCGCAGAAGCCATGCAGTTGTGCCACAGGTACTGTGCTTAAAGGTATGGTTTAATAACAGGAGGATTTGGGAGTTTGACAGGCATCTCTCTTGTGTGGACATCAATAGGTGAGTAGGTTGAAGCTGAGTTGGCCTTTTCATTGTGAGGTTAGAGAATACTTGAGGAAACTGGCCATATGTGAATCTGTGGACCTTGACGTGATGCACGCTTGAGTGCTGAGAGCTGCCTGCTCTAATTCTTATTATCTCGATTATCTCTGAGCAGTCTTGGCAACTGTGAAAGGTGCATCGGCACTGAAGGAACTATGGCAAGTCAGCCTCACTTTGATTGCTTGAGGATGACTGAACAAATGCTAGTCCTGGAAAACATGTGTGAAAGACAAGAGGGTGATCAGGAGTAACCAGCCTGGATTCACACAGGGAAGGTTGTGCTTGACCAACTTTGTAACTTCTTACAATTAAATGGCTGGCTTGGTAGATGAGGGGAGAGCACTGGTGTCATCTACCTTGAAAAGCTGCATTAAATCTTCACAAAGAGGGTGAATAAGTATGAACTGAATGAGAAGGAGGTGTATTGAAAACTGAGTGAATGTCTTGGCTTAAAGAGTGTTTAGTTGTGAGCCAGTTACTAATGGTGTACTGCAGGAGTAACACTGGGTCCAGTTAATAATCTGGATGATCACCAAGCTTGCTGATGACCCAGAATTGAGCAGAACAACTGACAGACAGAGGGTTGTGCTGACATACAGAGAGACATTGACGGACTGTAGAAATGGTTTGATCAGAACCTTGTGAGGCTCAGCAAGGGAAAGAGCAAAGTGCTGCACCTGGCCAGGGACAATCCCAGGTGTATGTGGTACAGCTGGGTGCTGGAAGGCCAGACAGGGGCTTTGCAGGGAAAGCTTTTGAGAGTCACAGGGGACGTTAGAGTGACCACAAACCAGCAAAGTGCTCTGGTGGTAAAGACAGTGAGTGTTGCCAGCAGGTTCGTGAAGTTGATCCTGGTCACCAGGGTGACTATGATATAGTCGCCATTTCAG
>VXBP01006175.1:281092-461093 GCA_013400115.1 Rhinopomastus cyanomelas | reverse complement strand
CTTTAGTCTAGAGAGAAGGAGGCTGAGGCAGACCTTACCTGTCTTTACAACTACCTGAAAGGTTGTAAAGAAGTGGGTGTTGGTCTCATCTCTGTAGTAGTACGTGATGAGACTAGAGGCTGCCAGCTGCACCAGGGACGTTTAGCCTGGATGTTAGGAAGAGTTTCTTCACTGGGAGATGGGTGCCCGTGGCAGTGGCATGGTGGGGTCTCTGTTCCTGAAGGTGTTTAAATGAAGAGTAGACCCGGGGCCGTGGGTTAGTGGTGACCTGGCAGTGCTGGGTCAAGGGTTGGTGCTGATGATGTTGAAGGTGTCTCGCAGCGTCTACACGTCTGCCCAGCTGAAGCCCTGCAGCGCGCGGTTCGTCAGTGCAGTGCAGGGCTTCTGCCTCTTTCTCCTCACGTGTACTGCAGAGGGTTGTTCCAGTGAGCAGGCGCTGGCTGTAGCTCTTGAAAGGTGGCTGCAGGGGGTGTTTAGTGTTTGCAGAAATGCCTGTCCTGGGCAGTTTGTCAGCTGAGAACGTTTCTGAGGTTCCGTCTGCGGTCGTTCCTAGGGCAGAACGACCGGCTGTTCTGAGGGAGGCCTTTGCCACAGCTGTGCTGCAGTGGATGTGTTCCGTGGTAACGGCACAACCCAGCTGTGTTCGGGCTGGGACAGTCCTCAGCGTTCAGCGTCGAGGAAGTACGTGTGTGCACCCAGATGTTGTTTGATGCTTCATACATGGGTCTGAAAGTCTGTGGGCATGTCGTCACGTTCTCTCCAGCTTTTGAGACTGAGGGGTTTCATGGTTCAGGAAGGAGATGAACAGTTTTGCAGCTGCTGCATCCCTGCAGCATCCATCAGTGGGAACCGTCCAGAGCCAGGAACATCACGTGAACGAGCCTCTGGTCTTGAAATTGTTGGCACAGGGAAGGGAATTATTTCCCTGTGCTACAGTGTCTTGGCTCTGCTCAGGGGCACCCAGTGACAGGACAAGGGGCAGCAGGTGTGAGCTGGAACACAGGAGGTTCCCCATCAGTGTGAGAAGGACCTTGTTCCCAGTGAGGGTGCCAGAGCCCTGGCAGGGGCTGCCCAGGGGGTTGTGGAGTCTCCTTCTCTGGAGACATTTCAAACCCTCCTGGCCATGTTCCTGTGAGACTGGATCTGCTGTGTTGGGGCGATGGGACTGGCTGATCTTTTGAGGTCCCTTCCAATCCCTACAGTCTGTGATCCTGTGAAGGTAATTAAGGCTTCGCTGCTGTGGTGTTGATTGGAAGACATAAAGAGAACCAAGTGCCCGTGCCGTTTGGTCCTGCCTTTAGCAATGCCTCTGACAGAAGGCTCAAGGAGAAGTTGTTCCCTGAGCGCGTGTCTCAGGGCAGAACTATTTTGGTGAGGAGATGTTGTTATCAGTGCACTCAGCCCAGTCTGGCTCTGGGTACGCCTCTGTGCTTCCTGCAGTCAACAAAAGAAGAGCGGCTGCGTTTCCAGATCCGCTTACTGATTGTTCCTAAGCCAGCTGAGGTAAGGAATGAGAGTGTGTGTTGTTTTCCATTAGGATGGCGTTTGGCTAGATGCTGCTTAACCCGCTGCAGAGCTGCTGCTACCCTGTGCTCCATCTTGCCAGGCAATTCCAAGTGGTTTGGAGGAGGAGGAGGGAGCATGAGGGTTGGTAACCTAAGACAAGGCTCTAGGTGCTGACTAGAAAGGACCTGCATCAAGCTGAGAGATGTCTCATCTCAGTTACAAGCAGCCACTTCTGCCTTCTGGTTGAAAGCTGTGGGTTTAGCAGGGCTCCATTTCCATCTTCAGCTGCTCTCTCAGGCTCTCTGGGTAAATTTTAACTTGCTGGAAGGTCCTTGGTCTGTTCTGGAGGCACAGGGGTGCTCTGAGGAAAACGCCTGGTTAGCACCTAAAGAACTCGAGCTGCTTGCTTCTCTGCTTTGCTCCAGAAAGTCACCAGCTGTAGCCACCTCCCAGGGAGGCGGTTGAGTCCCCATCCCTGGGTGAGTTTGAAGGTCGCTGAGGTGCGGTGTTGGGCACAGAGTAGGGTGTTGGTTTAGGGGTGCAGAGTAGGGTTGATGGTCGGACTCGATGATCCCGGGGCTCTTTTCCAACCTAGTGATTCTGTGAGGTTTTGGCATCACCACCGTCTCTTAAAAATTGTCTGTCAAGAGAGAAATAAAATCCAAGTGAGGCATTTTCACTCTGAAAAACCAGAATCATGCGTTTTCACTCTGCTCGTTGTGCAGCCAGAGCGGCCTGAGTGAGCCAGCTGGTGTTGAGGGATGGGGGGATAGGATGCTTGTTGTTCTGATGGCTTTTCCCTTCCTCCCAGTGAGGGTGACGGAGTCCTGGCAGGGGCTGCCCAGGGGGTTGTGGAGCCTCCTTCTCTGGAGACGTTTCAAGCCCTGCTGGCCCTGTTCCTTCCCAGTTAATTTGCAGTAATGACTCCTGAGGTTTGTGGTGGGGCTGGTCAGATGGCACTGATGCAGATGCTCCCTGTCTCCACTCCTTTGGCTTTTGTTCTCTGGAAGAGTGACTTCTGTGTTCCCTTCCTGCCCCGCCACAGCAGGCCCAGGCTGCCTGTGCTGTGTCCCGCTCTCTCTCTCTTGCAGGGGTGGGTGGCAGAAAGGGCAGCCTGCTAGAAGGTCCCTGTTCAGCTCCCAGCAGAGAGCTCTGGAGGCTGGAATGCCAAGTATGTCCCCCGGCTTCCGGGCCCTCCGCTGCCCGCCTGCCACACGGTGTGTCCACAGAGCAGAAGCCTTCGTGGGTTTGATTCTGGGGACACGCGTTACCCACGTGGAAGGAAGAGTCCTGCTGTCCGCAGCACCCTTCAGCCACTGCGCGATGCGGCAGCCTGCGGGGAGCCACCACGGGGTGCCGGGGCCAGATACGGACCTGCAGCGAACCAGAGCGCTCGCTGTTTGTCGGGAGGGCTCTGCTCTGCTTCTCTGCTGCCTTGGTCAGCGGGGCTCCTTCAGTTAAGTGCCTTAACTGTGTGATGGCTCGGGGCTGTGCCTTTCAGTGTCATCTGTGCAACGTTCACAGCTCCTGGCTGCGGGTCCAGCACAGCCCGAGGGGCCGAGGCCGCCTGGCTGCGGTAGGGGATGGCTAGCGGCTCACGGGGAGGCCGCTGCCTGCCCTTCCAGCCCGTGAGCGGCGTGGTGGATGGGTTGTCAGGAACAGTGCTGGAGCAGGGCTCTGTGCATCCTGCTGCAGCTCTTCTGAAACGTGAAGGCAACTCCCAAAAGGAAGGTGACTCACGGAGCGTCCGCGCTGCCAGGGCTCGCGCCACTTGTCTCTGTGTGCTCCCCTCCGGGGCGCTGGGGGCCATGGCGGGCCTGCGCCTGCGGGGACTGGCAGCCTCCAGGCTTTATCAGCGCCGGCAGGATCGGCTCAGCGGCCCCAGGACAGACACAGCGGCTGGGATCTGTGGGTACGTCTCGGAGATGAGGGGAGCGGTGCTGCCGGAGCACTTTGATAGCTGTGGGGCTGTGCGGGGGGGGCTGTTTTGTTTGGAGCAGGGGCTCTCTGCTCACGGCCGGCCAGAGCTCACCAAGTAGAGTGCAAACAAAAGGACTTTGTGATGAGAAAGCTTTGGGTTGTTAACAATAGCAGGAAGGGAACAATGCAGCACCTTTCCCGTTCCAGAGCAGGGTGCCAGGCTGGTCGGAGCCAGCCGCAGGGCTGGTGGTGCTGCTGTGGCAGGGTCGGCTCTGTGAGGGTGAGGAGATGGTGAATGCAGTCGAGTCTCCACGTGTTAGTGAAACTACTTCTCCTTGATGTTTAGGGCTCAGCAGGGACCGACCTGCTGGAGGGCAGTGTAGGAGAAAGGGACCTGCGGGCCGTGGTGGCTAACAGAATGTCCAGGAGCCAGCAATGGGCCCTGATGGCCAGAAGGCCACTGGCATCCTGGGGTGGATCAGAATGTGGGCGGGTAGCAGATGGAGGGATGTTCTCCCCCTCTGCTCTGCCCTGGGGAGACCACATGTGGAATCTTGTGTCCAGCTCTGGGCCCCTCAGTTCCAGAAGGACACAGAGCTGCTGGAGAGAGCCCAGGGCAGAGCCACAGGGGTGATGGAGGGAGGGGAGCATCTCCCTGCTGAGGAGAGGCTGAGGGAGCTGGGGCTCTGGAGCTGGGAAAAAGGAGCCTGAGGGGTGACCCCATGGGTGTTGATCAATATGTGAGGGGTGGGTGTCAGGAGGATGGAGCCAGGCTCTGCTCAGGGGCACCCAGTGACAGGACAGGGGGCAGTGAGTGTGAGCTGGAGCTGGATGTAGGGAATCATGCTGTGTCAGGGGGTTGGACTGGATGATCTTTGGAGGTCCCTTCCAATCCCTAATGTTCTGTCATCCTGTGAAGCCCCATGTTCTGGTTGGTCTCAGCCGGCGACGGTGCTGAAGGTTCCACACCATCTGGGAATTTCATCCCTGCATCATTTGTGCTTTATCCACAGTTTCTGAACTACTGGTAACTTTTGCTCCTCACTCTGGACAGGCCCCGAGAGCTGGTGTCCTGTCCTCGGGCAAATGAGAGGGATCCAGACAGTGCTGCTGCTAATGGTTTATTTACTCGAGAAACAAAGGGAAGGGTAGTTGAGGGCTGTTTGTCAGCAGGAGTTCACGAACTGAGTCCCTTCCTCTTCCCTTTGCGAAATGAATCATGGAGTCTGGCACCGTCCTGGCAAACACTTGTTTTGCTTTGTCAGCGTTGGGACTCAGGCTCAAACCCGAGCGATGGTTTGTCTTCCCACCGCTCTGAGGATGGCGAGGAGCCCCTCTCTGGACTGCTCTGTTTGTTATCTTGGCTACTGGCATCGGGTACCAAACAGACACGAAGGGAGGGGACCATCCCCCTGCTGAGGAGAGGCTGAGGGAGCTGGGGCTCTGGAGCTGGGAAAAAGGAGCCTGAGGGGTGACCCCATGGATGTTGATCAGTATGTGAAGGGTGGGTGTCAGGAGGATGGAGCCAGGCTCTGCTCAGGGGCACCCAGTGACAGGACAGGGGGCAGTGGGTGTGAGCTGGAGCAGAGGAGCATTGCAGAGCAGTGCTGGTACTCAATAGTAAATTCCTTTCTGAGAAGCCAGAGCCTGAAGGACTCCCCTGCACATGATGGTAAATCACTGGTTTCTTCAGACGTGGGCACTCTGACACTGTGGCAGAGACAGTTGGAAAGACACAGCCCGTCGTCACTGTTTGAGCAGGAGGGCTTTTGTTGGGTTGCCCAGGACAGGATGACCTCAGGATGTTGGGCTCGTCCTGCCTGAATAGCCCTTCCTGCCTTTGTGTCACCAGGTCATTGTTAAAGCAGAGGAGGACTCTGTGTGCAGCTGGATTCCAGATAACCGCGGCAAACAGAACACTGGAAGCACGGGGTGCGGGGGGCTGTCTGCGGGGGCAGCCCTCACTTCTGAGCAACTACAGCCTGAAGAGAAGCCCTGCAACAGGCTGCCCAGGGGGGTTGTGGAGGCTCCTTCTCTGGAGACGTTTCAAACCCTCCTGGACTGTTCCTGTGGGACTGGCTCTAGGGGACCCTGCTGTGGCAGGGGGAGCGGACTGGGTGATCTCTCGCGGTCCCTTCCGACCCCTGATGCTCTGTGACTCTGTGACTGGGGCTGTGGCCTCTCTCAGACAGCTCAGGCCGTGTCACCAGCACCTGTGTTTCCCTAAAGGGCAATTCTGTCAGCATCAAACAAATCCTTCTAGTTAGAGCATTTCCAGAAGTTCCGTGATGTTTTCCAGTGTTTGAGCTGCTGCCTGTCTGCAAGGTCCCGAGCGGTTGCCCGCTGCACATCTCACTGTGTTGTTCCAACAGCAGTGGGACATCTGGAGCCGAATCCCACCCCGCAGAGTCAGGCCTTTGGTACCCTCGTGCGTCAGCAGGGCAGTAAATAACCTGCTGGGACTCGCGAGAGGCTCGTGCTTTTGCAGACAAGTGGGGTGAACTGAGCTCTTCAGGCTTGAAAGTGAACTCCGGAGTTGTACGCAGGGAGGGCAGAACAACGTCGCGTTTGTCTTTCGCTGCGACTTCCAGTTTCCCCAGTAGATGCTGCATTGTTTAAAGGGCAGGATTTACCGTGGGGTTACTCTGTCCTGGCAGCCCCCACAGGCTGGTTTCACAGTGGAGGCTCCTGAAAACCTCATTTATTCTTCTGGGTGAGTCCCAAAATGGTCATGAACTTCCTCACCAGCACAGCTGTGGGACTTGTGTCAGGAGCTCTGCTGGGATGAGTGTGTCCGTGGGGTTTGGTGTCAGCTCTCACCCTGGTGGACTTGCCCTGCGTTTTTCCCTTCGAGTCCAGAAGGACACAGAGCTGCTGGAGACAGGCCACAGTGAGGGTGGCAGAGCCCTGGCAGGGGCTGCCCAGGGGGTTGTGGAGTCTCCTTCTCTGGAGACATTTCACACCCTCCTGGCCATGTTCCTGTGTGACTGGATCTAGGGGATCCTGCTGTGATGGCCAGACTGGACTGGGTGATCTCTCGAGGTCCCTGGGTAGCGCTGTGTCACTTGGAGCTCGTTTGTCGGGAGCGCGGAGGCATCGGGTGCTGTCGTTTTCTAGTGAATCTCGTGCACATAGGCTGCTGGGTAGAGGGGAAGTGCCTGCCCTGAAGGGGACCCTGCTGTGGGGTGTCCTTCCTGCCCTGAAGGGGACCCTGCTGTGGGGTGTCAGTGCTCCCTGCACATGAGAAAACCATCCTGGACCATAGGTCCCAAGAAGTCAGGACCAGTGTGTTTGCTGCTCGCTGAATTGCTGGTGTGTGTAAGAGTGTGGGTGTCCGGTGCGAGCCGTCAGCGGGACGATGCCGTGGGGGAAGGACCGGTGAAGCAGCGTGGGGCCTGCACGAGGCAGGTTTGCCGCTGCCTGAGCTCCCTCTGCCACGTGCGAGCGGCAGGAACATGATCTCTGACTGATGTCAGCGCTGGGCTGAGTCACTGCTCTTCGGTTCCCCCGTGGAGGGGAGTTCAAGGCAGTGGAAGTGCTGCGCTGGCCGATGCTGGGGCGTTGGGATGGCTGGCTCGTGGCCGTGTGACCGCCGTGCCGCGCTCACGCCCCTCCTCTCGCCTCCGCCGCAGCAACATGTCCGATGCGCTGGCCAACGCGGTGTGCGAGCGCTGCCAGGCCCGCTTCGACCCCGCGGAGCGCATCGTCAACAGCAACGGGGAGCTCTACCACGAGAACTGCTTCGTCTGCGCCCAGTGCTTCCGCCAGTTCCCCGAGGGGCTCTTCTACGAGGTGAGCTCTCGCGCCGAGCGGAGGACAGGTAGCGCCAGTGAAACCCAAGGCACCGAGAGACAACACGGATTTCCATCCTTGGGCTTTGGTTTCTTGGCCCTAAGCCCTTGGTTCTTGAGGGGCTCCCGACACCCTTCCCTTGGTCTGACTGTTCCATCCTCCCTCCTTCCATCAGGAACAACCCAGCGTGTGTGTTGCCCTTTGGGTGAGAGACACCGCGGCAGCAAAGTAGAAAATGATCCTTAACATTGCATGAGGCAGCTTTGCTCTCGATCCTCAGAGATTCTGAACCAGGCTTTTCCAGCTGGGCGGCTGGGATTGGTGACCCCGTTTCGTGGGTGTGAGGAGGATGGAGCCAGGCTCTGCTCAGGGGCACCCAGTGACAGGACAAGGGGCAGTGGGTGTGAGCTGGAGCAGAGGAGGTTCCACATCAGTGTGAGAAGGACCTTCTTCCCAGTGAGGGTGCCAGAGCCCTGGAAGGGGCTGCCCAGGGGGGGTTGTGGAGTCTCCTTCTCTGGAGGCATTTCAAACCCTCCTGGCCCTGTTCCTATGTGCCTGGACATAGGGGGTCCTGCTGTGGCAGGGGGATGGGACTGGATGGTCTTTTGAGGTCCCGTCCAGCCACCGATGTCCTGTGAGTCTGTAGGACGAAGTTGCAGTGGTTTCACGGGCCGCGCGTGAGCACGTGGTTGGATATCGCGTGTTGTGAACACGCTGCGTCCTCGGTTTGCCGTGAGCTTCAGCCACCTGTGGGAGCATCAGTTCTGCGCTGTGAAACAAGCTGAAGCAATAAAGACATGAAGTCCAGCTGCAGGAGAGCAGCTTGGGACACCTGATGGTTCCACTGTCCTGTAGCAGCTTTGCTGCTGGTTTAGCTGTTTGCTGCACAAACTCGCCAAGAGGCTGAGGACAGGCCGGGACATGTGGTTAGAAAAACTCCTTGGGAGCTTGAGAACAGGTGAGGGGGGCTCCCTGGGAAATCAGACTGACCTGCACCAAGTGGTTGTTTAGATGGGAAACTCCTGGGTGATCCTTCGAGGTGCCTTTCGGTCCCCAACGCTCTGCGAGTCTGTGGCTTCTCAAAGAGTAGTTGAGCTGCTCAGGGGGCTCCTTCTCTCCTGTTCTGCCCACAGTTTGAAGGTCGGAAGTACTGCGAGCACGACTTCCAGATGCTGTTTGCTCCGTGCTGCGGGGAGTGTGGTGAGTTGGGATGCGCCCCGCACCGCGCGGGAACGCTTCCGCCTCGAACCTCCCGCCGCTGCGCTGGCATCGGGCCCCGGGGTGGGGCTGTCGGGTTGTTTGGAGGAGCAGCAGCTCTGCTGGGACAGGAGGGTTGACCCCAGCAGTGGTTGGGGGGTCCTGCTTGCGGGAATAATCGTGAGGGGTTCTCAAAGCTGGGCCACTACAGGTCTTGTGGAGTCGCAGCGGGAGCCCCCTTCCGACCCCGACGTTCTGTGCTCTGCGAAGGGCGTTGCTAAGGCCGGGTCTGCCGGCGTCTCAGGAGGCTGCTGTTGTTTTGCAGGCGAGTTCATCATCGGGCGCGTCATCAAGGCCATGAACAACAACTGGCACCCAGAGTGCTTCCGCTGCGAGCTCTGCGACATCGCGCTTGCTGACCTGGGCTTTGTGAAGAACGCTGGCAGGTGAGAGAGCAGCAGCTCTGAGGGTTTTCCCAGTGTGAGCCTGAGGGGTGACCCTGTGGGTGTTGATCAATATGGGAAGGGTGGGTGTCAGGAGGATGGAGCCAGGCTCTGCTCAGGGGCACCCAGTGACAGGACAGGGGGCAGCGGGTGTCAGCTGGAGCAGAGGAGGTTCCACATCAGTGTGAGAAGGACCTTCTTCCTTCCCAATGAGGGTGGCAGAGCCCTGGCAGGGGCTGTCCAGGGGGTTGTGGAGTCTCCTTCTCTGGAGACATTTCAAACCCTCCTGGGCTGTGTTCCTGTGCAACCGGATCTAGGGGATCCTGCTGTGGCAGGGGGTTGCACTGGATGATCTTCTGAGGTTCCTTCCAATCCCTAATGACTGGATCTAGGGGACCCTGCTGTGTGGAGGGGATGGGACTGGATGATCTGTCGAGGACCCTTCCAGCCCCTAGTGCTGTGTTGAGAGTGGTCGGGTAGCTGTGCGCCGAGAGGCAAACCTTGCCAAGACACCAGAGGAGCCTGGAGGAGCAGCCTGCTAGGAAAGTGGGATGAAGAGCAGCGTCCTTCACCCACTGAACGCGCGGGAGGCAGGAGCTCACGGTTCAGTAGCTAGAGGATGGGTTAGGGAGGAGGGATTCTGTGGCCCTGGGCAGGC
The DNA here is from genome assembly GCA_013400115.1 of Rhinopomastus cyanomelas. Taxonomy (NCBI): domain Eukaryota; kingdom Metazoa; phylum Chordata; class Aves; order Bucerotiformes; family Rhinopomastidae; genus Rhinopomastus; species Rhinopomastus cyanomelas. Next base: position 451,577 of record VXBP01006175.1, on the reverse strand, counting down.
TGTTTGCCAAGGGAGCTGCTCAGCCGGCAGTCGAGAGGCAGCCAAAGGCCACGAGAGAACACGAGGGCAGCAGTTTGGCCTGTGGTTCTCCACGTCTTTGGAAACCGTTCCGTTTGTCTGCGGAATCGTGTGGATGAGTCCCAGAGGCTTGGTTAATGCTTTTAATGAAGAAGGAAGGACCAGAGGCAGGAAGGGGAGCTGGTGCAGGAGCAGGCCGTGGTACAGAGACCAACCCCCCGCGGCTGGCAGCTTTGTCGCTCACACGAGTCACTGGTTCGGTCGCGCCAGCTAAACAGGGAGGGCGTTGTGCTCGCACCCTGTCCCGCAGGGAGCCTCTCGGGTCCCTCTCTTCTTTCCACCCTGCGTGCAGCGCCGGCCCCTTGGCTCCTGGAGCTGCGCGGAGCTGACTTTGTTTTGACACCTCAGCCTGTCCCGGGGAGCCCCGCTCAGGCAAGCTGAGGTGTGGCTGGTTCCCTGAGCCGTGGGCCGCACCTGGAAAGGTCAGGAGCTCGTGCCCAGCTGCACACAGGAGGGACCTGCATGGCTGTGAGCCTGTGCTTTGAGAGTGTGATTCACCCAGCTCATCTAGTCAGCACTACTGGAAACTCTGGGTGCTTTTGCTGCTTCTCATGGCTGGATTCGTGGAGGCAGTTGGGGTCACTGGGGATGAAGGGGAGGAAGGGTCTTGCTAGGGGAGGTACAGAACCTAATTCACACGGGCAGAGCAGACTTCACGTCTCCTTGTCCTCACTTTCATCGCTGCTGCCCGTGGGTTCGTGTTTTTATGGTTCAGTACAGAGCCTGAGGGTGGTCAGGACGGCTGGTGCTGTGCAGGGGGCTGCTGAAGGAGCCGGTGGATTCAGTGTTGTCCGTGCTCTGTCTGTGGCTTTCGAGGCAGCGGCAGAGGGCTGGTTCAGCAAGGGCAGGGGAGAGGCTGGCATCTGGGCAAGATCAACCCCAGGGACCAGGGTGGGCTGGGGACTCACCTGGTGGAGAGCAGCGCAGGAGAAAGGGACCTGGGGGTCCTGGTGGCCACCAGGATGGTCAGGAGCCAGCCGTGGGCCCTGGTGGCCAAAAAGGCCGGTGGCATCCTGGGGTGGATCAAAACGGAGGTTAGCAGATGGAGAGAGGCTCTCCTCCTCCCCCTCTGCTCTGCCCTGGGGAGACCACAGCTGGAATCTTGTGTCCAGCTCTGGGCCCCTCAGCTCCACAAGGACACAGAGCTGCTGGAGGGAGCCCAGCGCAGAGCCACAGGGGTGCTGGAGGGAGGGGAGCATCTCCCTGCTGAGGAGAGGCTGAGGGAGCTGGGGCTCTGGAGCTGGGAAAAAGGAGCCTGAGGGGTGACCCCATGGATGTTGGTCAATATGTGAAGGGTGGGTGTCAGGAGGATGGAGCCAGGCTCTGCTCAGGGGCACCCAGTGACAGGACAAGGGGCAGTGGGTGTGAGCTGGAGCAGAGGAGGTTCCACATCAGTGTGAGAAGGACCTTGTTCATGGTGAGGGTGCCAGAGCCCTGGCAGGAGCTGCCCAGGGGGGTTGTGGAGTCTCCTTCTCTGGAGCCATTTCAAACCCACCTGGCCATGTTCCTGTGCGACTGGATCTAGGGGATCCTGCTGTGGCCAGGGGACTGGACTGGGTGATCTGTGGAGGTCCCTTGCAGGCCCTGATGCTCTGTGGTCGGGTGAGACAGGAGACAGGAGTGCGACGCCCAGCGCTCGTCACCCGCTCTGAGTGCGGCGGAGGCGTCACAGGGCTCAGTCCTGCTCTGCTGCCAGCCCAGGCTGGACGCGATGCGGCGGCAGCGGCGGTTTGTTCTCCCCAGTGCTGAGCACGGATGTTCTGTTGGCTGTGCGTTCAAACGCGTCCAGCTCGGGCTTGAGCTGAGGAGCAGGAGCCTGCTGGCTGTCCTCAGGGGGATGGACAGTGCTGGGACAGTCGGAGATCGGCCGTGGGAGCTGTGCAGAGGAGGAGTTGCCACCGGCCGCGTTGGGAGTTCAGGGCTGGTTGGGCTTTGCCTGTTTTGGCTGGGGCTGTGTAGCAGCCTTTTTGCTCCCTCACCCGTCCCCCAGCGTCGAGCCCTCTGTTCCACACCGTGTGGCCCCCAGAGCTGTGCCGTGGGCAGCTCCAGCAGGACTGTGGGCTCTGTGGTGAGAGGGGCTCTTGCCAGTTGCAGTCTCATGAAAGCAGCAGAACTCCCCTCCTCATGAGGAGCCTGATGCTGTGCGGAGGCTCTCGCGGCGCGTGTGCACGCGGCTGGTTTTGGCGGCGCAGGGTGTCCTCCAGTCGGTGCAGGGACGGGGACGGGGTCGCGGTCACAGGTCGGACCTCGCGCTCAGGGAGCTCTCGGTGGTCTTGCCCTCGTACGCGTGAGGCAGCGCCGCGGCCTTCCTGACACAAGCCAGGCTGCACAAGGCCTCGCGGAACTTCTCGGCCACAAAGAAGTACATGACCGGGTCGAGGGCCCCGTTGAGGCTGGCGAGGCAGGAGGCGATGCGGTTGCCGAGGGCTAGAACACGCTGTGTCTCGCAGGACGTCTGGGCCCCGTTGTAGTGCAGGATGTAGACGTAGCGGTTGACGTGGTAAGGCACAAAACAGATCAGGAAGATCATCAGCACCACGATGATCATTTTGATGGCCTTGTCCTTCAGGTGCTTCTCCACCCTGTTGCCGCCCTTCAGGCTCCGGATGATCAGGAGGTAGCAGGTGACGGTGGTGACAAACGGGAGGGTGAAGGCCACCGCCAGGGACGCCAGGGCGCGGCGCGAGGCCTTCTCCCTGTAGAGCTGCAGGCAGACGGTGGTGTTCCCCGTCTGCACGGTCTGCACGCTGAGCAGCAGCGGGGCCATCGCAAGGCCCACGATGGCCCACAGGCAGGCGCAGGCCAGGTGGGCGTAGAGGGGCCTGCGGAGCTTGATGGACTTCACGGGGTGCACGATGGCCAGGAAGCGGTCGATGCTGATGCACATGAGGAAGTAGATGCTGGCGTACATGTTGAGGTAGGAGAGGAAGCCCGTGAGTCTGCAGGGCATCTCCCCAAACGGCCAGTGGTTGCCAGAGAAGTGGTAGACCAGCCGCGTGGGCAGGACCAGCACGAAGCACAGGTCGGCCACCGCGAGGTGCATCAGGAAAACGTTGGCGGGCGTGCCAGACTTGTGGTCCCGGACGAACAGCCAGAGGGCCAGGGCGTTGCCCACGAACGCCAGGAGGAAGTCCAGGAAGTAGAAAGCAGAGAAGAGCGCGTTCTCCAGGGGGGTCTCTTTGCCACAGTGCTCGGACGTCTCCAGAGGGGACTGCGAGTCATTCGAGCAGTTGAGCAGCAGCCCTGAGGGGTCTCCTGGGCCGTTCATCTTCCACCACAGCTTGGAAGGAGAAAGGCCCAAACCCTGAAAGAATCACAGAACCACAGACCTTCAGGGATTGGAAGGGACCTCGAAAGATCACCCAGTCCTGTCCCCCTGCCACAGCGGGGTCCTCTAGATCCAGTCACACAGGAACAGTCCAGGAGGGTTTGAAACATCTCCGGAGAAGGAGACTTCACAACCCCCTGGGCAGCCCCTGCCAGGGCTCTGCCACCCTCCCTGGGAGGAAGGTCCTTCTCACACTGATGTGGAACCTCCTCTGCTCCAGCTCACACCCGCTGCCCCTGTCCTGTCACTGGGTGCCCCTGAGCAGAGCCTGGCTCCATCCTCCTCACACCCACCCTTCACATCTTGATCAACACCCATGGGGTCACCCCTCAGGCTCCTTTCTTCCCAGCTCCAGAGCCCCAGCTCCCTCAGCCTCTCCTCAGCAGGGAGATGCTCCCCTCCCTCCATCATCCCTGTGGCTCTGCACTGGGCTCTCTCCAGCAGCTCTGTGTCCTTCTGAAGCTGAGGGGCCCTGAACCAGACACAAGATCCCAGCTGTGGTCTCAGCAGGGCAGAGCAGAGGGGCAGGAGAGCCTCTCTCCATCTGCTCCTCCCAGCCTGTGTGAGTGCCAAGACCAAAGCAGAAGCTTTCCCAAAGAACCCAGTCCTGCTGCAGCTCATGCTGAGCGATGGGGAACAAGAGCTTTGGCTCCGCGGACAAACTCCTTCAGGATCCCGGCTCGTTGTCCAGGAATTGCCACTGGGACTGAGCCCTTGGTGCCCTGCAGACACTTGGTGAGTGAGGTGTTGCTGAGGAGGGCCCTGCCCTGCAGGGAGCCGCTGTCCCAGGCCTCCTGGGCTGGCTCTGGTGGGGCTCAGCTGCACGCTGGCCGTGTTTTGCGTCCCATCCTCTCCTGCTGGAAGCAGGGCAGAAGCAGTCTGCAGGGCTGCTGCGGTCGGCGCAGCCGGAGCGCTCCGTCCGCAGGCGTACAATGAGGCAATTAACAAGCAGCAGTATTTAGGTCGCTGCAAGTTGTCTCCAGCCCCCGTCGCGGTGCCCGCCGCGCACGAGTTTGGCCCCTGCGTTAGGGGTCGTGCTGGGCGTCCCACATTCCTGCCCCAGCGCTCGGCTGCAGCAGTCTGGGTTGGGGCTGCGCTGCTCTGGCCCCTGGCGGGCGCGTCGCTGGCCTTCGTGGCGAGTGCTGCTCCTCAGGAGTCGTTGTTCTCCTGAGAACCCCTCCCTGCTGCGCGTCCCACCCGGGGCTGCGGCACCTGCAGCAGTGTCGGTGAGCGCCGGGGGCGCGGTGCCCCCGGCACAGGTGGGTGTCTGCTGGGTGCCAGAGCTTGTAAACGTTGGTGCTTGGAGGAGAGGGGTAAAGAAGGCGGAGGGTTGGGCTGGACGGGGTCCCTCCCCATCCGCAGTGTTCTGGGAATCATGGAATCTCTAGGGGTTGGAAGGGACCTCAAAGATCATCCAGTCCAATCCCCTGCCGCAGCCGGATCCCCACGACCCTGCGATTAAGAGTCCCATGCTCTGCCAATCCCCTGTGATTCTGTGATGAGGGGGTGATGCTCTGAAGTCCCAGTCTGCTGCCTGCTCTTGGCTCTAGATGTTTCCACTCTGTTCACCTGCCCCGGGAGTGTTTCTGCACCTCACCGACACCAGCTGCAGCCGGTGCCCCGGGACGGCCCCCTCAGTGGATCGCCAAGAGAAGCTGCTCTCTTACCTCTTCCCGGGGCAGTCCTGCGGGTGGAGAATGGGGTCCTCTTGGGGGAGGTCTCCAGCGGGTCCTTCTGATGGCAGCAACCCAAGGGGAAGCGGCAGTGGTGAGGAGAGGATGATCCAAGGGGCACGCGGGCGTGGAGTGGCCGAGGGAGAGAGGGGAGCCCCTCTACACAGAGCCCTTGCGGCTCCGATAAGGCGCTATCAGCTCAGCCGCGCGGCGGAGCAGGGGCGAGGGCGCCCCAGCACCGAGGAGCCGCGGTCGGCGGCCCCGCTGGGCGCTTGGCGCTGCGGGTGCTGCTGCTCTGGGGGCTCCGAAGGCGCCGTGTGAGCGGCGCTCGTGGTGCTGCCCGCAGGCTGCTGCTGGGCTCCAGCCCCCAGCACAGGCGCCTGGGAGCCCCCCGATTATTCTGGGAGGGTGGGGGGAGCATTGTCGGGGGGGAGCCTGGTATTAATAGACACAACAGGACGTTTCAGTGGGATCGTTCCGTAACGGGGGCAGCGGGGAGGGGGAGAGGAGAGAGGGGCGGCTGCTATGGCAACGGCCTGGCCCGTGCAGCCCTCCCCTGTGCGGCCATAGACAGGGCCTGTGGGCCCGCTGAGAGGGCTTGTGAGCGGGGAGGGGCCGCGAGGGGCTTGTCAGGGCCCGGGGCTGAAGGCCTCGTATTCAGCTGCGCGAGGGGTCTCTTTCAGGACACTCGCTTCAGGGTCCCCGCGTCCCGCCCGCATAATTGCGCCGCGTTTGACGGGGCCGGGCAGAATCGAGGCCTTTATGCTGAGACCAGCACAGCTGCCTGTGCCCCTATAATGGGGGGCTGTCTGCGCTCGCCGGGCTCTGGCTGGGGCGACGGGGCTCCCAGCCCTGGGCAGACACTTGCCGACACCAGCGCTCAGACTGGGAGAGAATAATGGTGATGCTGAGCGCCTAGACAGGCGCCTGCCCGCGGAGGTCATAGTGTTGGGGTCCCACAACAACATCTGTGCTGTGTCCTCCTCCCCTTCACAGACCTGAGGGCGGGTGAGTCATGGAGCAGCATGTGGGGAGGGGGCTGCAAGGAGCCCCCTTTCTTCCGCCATAAACCTGCCCCATCCACTGGAACTTCTCCTTCTGTCTGGTGTCTGTGGAGGGGCAGCTGTGTGTCTCAGCACGTGTGTCGCAGGGAGTGCAGCAGCCCCTGGAGGTCCTGCCTCTGCCCTGCCTGCTCTGCACCGTCCCCTCGGGCTGCTGCGCTGCGGCTGGAGGGGTGGGGAACTGGCGAGGGAGCGGAACAGCTGCTCCCGAGGGCTCCTAAGCATTGGGGTGAAGCTGGTGGCCCAGAAGGCCAACAGCATCTTGGGGTGGATCAGAACGGGGTGGTCAGCAGATGGAGAGAGGTTCTTCTCCCCCTCTGCTCTGCCCTGCTGAGACCTCAGCTGGGATCTTGTGGCCAGTTGTGGCCCCTCAGTTCCAGAAGGACCCAGAGCTGCTGGAGAGAGACCAGTGCAGAGCCACAGGGATGGTGGAGGGAGGGGAGCATCTCCCTGCTGAGGAGAGGCTGAGGGAGCTGGGGCTCTGGAGCTGGGAAAAAGGAGCCTGAGGGGTGACCCCATGGATGTTGATCAAGATGTGAAGGGTGGGTGTGAGGAGGATGGAGCCAGGCTCTGCTCAGGGGCACCCAGTGACAGGACAGGGGGCAGTGGGTGTGAGCTGGAGCAGAGGAGGTTCCACATCAGTGTGAGAAGGACCTTGTTCCCAGGGAGGGTGCCAGAGCCCTGGCAGGGGCTGCCCAGGGAGACATTTCAAACCCACCTGGCCATGTTCCTGTGCGACTGGATCTAGGGGCTCCTGCTGTGGCAGGAGGACAGGGCTGGGTGATGTCTCAAGGCCCCTTCCAGTCCCTAATGCTCTGTGCATGTGGAGGGAGTATCCTGAGGAAGCACAACGCTGTGACTCCCCAGCTGGACTGACCTTCCTGCGTAACTGGTGTGAGAAACAGCTGCTGATGTGAGTCACGTCTGCCCTGGCCTCAGAGGACACTGTCCCTGTGCCCCAGTGCCCATCCTGCCGAATGCACTGTGCAGCCCTGTCGGGGAAGGGATGTCTGGATGTCTTCTTTCCTTGGCTCAACAGGCACCTGTGCAGGCCCTGCCACAACCGGGAGAAGGCCAAGGGACTGGGCAAGTACATCTGCCAGAAGTGCCACCTGATCATTGACGAGCAGCCGCTGATGTTCCGCAACGACTCCTACCACCCCGACCACTTCAACTGCACCCACTGCGGGTAGGTCCTCGCGCTGCCGCCTCTGCGGAGGGAGCGCCCTGGCCCTGGCCTGGGCTGCCCGGGGTGGCGGTCGGGTCCCCGTCCCCGGGTGTGTCGCGAAGTCGCTGAGCCGCGCCGTCGGGGGATCTGGCTCAGGGGTGACCTTGCGGAGTGGGGCTGGTGGTTGGACCCGATGGTGCCGGGGGTCTGTTCCACCCTGAGCGCTCCTGTGGTTGCGAACTGTGATGAAAGGCAGGGACAAGGGACAGCCAGCAGAGCCCCTGCTGCCAAGGCCCAGACTGCTGCCTTCGCTCTGCTGAACGACAATAGAAGGTGTGAGGAGCCAGCGGGAGGCATCGGAGCCTGCGGGCGCTCGGGTGTTGCTGCCCGCGCTCCTTCGTCCTGGGCTCGGTGCTGCTGCTTTGTGCTGAGAAGGAGGGAGGCTCCTGAGCCCCAGCCTCACCCGAGAGGCTGGGTGCAGGCTGCGCCGTGGGGTCAGTCCTGCCTGAGCGGGCGGCGGGGCTGAGGAGCGGCGCAAGCAGCTCCGTGCTGGGGCTGCAGGGGTGCAGCCCAGGCCCTGCGTGGCACCGTGCTGCTCCGTGCCAGGGCGCCGCTGTTTGTGCCAGAGCATCCAGCCGGGGCGTGACGTTCCCAAGGGCCCTCTCGCCCGTCGGACGGCACTTGGAAGGGTGAGGTGGCAGGAGCAGCCCGGTTACAGGGCTCCATCTCGGGGGTGAGCGCGGCCCAAGGTGTCGTTTCATCGGGAGCGTTCAAGAGCTCTGCTGGGTCTCCTCACTCTGGGGGCCCGTTTGTGCTTCCAGGAAGGAGCTGACTGCCGAGGCCCGGGAGCTCAAGGGGGAGCTGTACTGCCTGCCCTGCCACGACAAGATGGGCATCCCCATCTGCGGAGCCTGCCGCCGGCCCATCGAGGGACGCGTGGTCAACGCTCTGGGCAAGCAGTGGCACGTGGAGGTGAGGCCGCGCGGCGTCAGAACTTGCTTCGGGGGCGAGTCTGGAAGAGAACAGGCGCTGGCTGGAAGGTGCAGACGTTCCTGTGACCTGTGGTGCATGAGCCTGGGCAAGAACCAACTGGTTGTGTTCTGGTTGTCCTTGCCACGTGCGAGGGACTGAGTGTAGTGGGGCCATCCGAGAGAGCCCAGTGCAGAGCCACAGGGGTGATGGAGGGAGGGGAGCATCTCCCTGCTGAGGAGAGGCTGAGGGAACTGGGGCTCTGGAGCTGGGAAAAAGGAGCCTGAGGGGTGACCCCATGGATGTTGATCAATATATGAAGGGTGGGTGTCAGGAGGATGGAGCCAGGCTCTGCTCAGAGGCACCCAGTGACAGGACAAGGGGCAGTGGGTGTGAGCTGGAGCAGAGGAGGTTCCCCATCAGTGTGAGAAGGACCTTGTTCATGGTGAGGGTGGCAGAGCCCTGGCAGGGGCTGTGCAGGGGGCTGTGGAGTCTCCTTCTGTGGAGACATTTCAAACCCTCCTGGCCCTGTTCCTGAGGGACTGGATCTGGGGGCTCCTGCTGTGTCAGGGGGATTGGACTGGCTGATCTTTTGAGGTCCCTTCCAATCCCTGATGCTCTGGATCCTGTGAAATTCTTCACTGTGAGGGTGGTGAGACACTGGAGCAGGTTCCCAGGAGACCTTTGGGATGTCCCCTGCGTGTTTCTGGATGAGGTCTAGCGGGAGGGGCCCCTGCCTGTGGCCGGCCCAGAGAACCAGGGATCTGAGAAGGTGCCTTCCAGCCCAGGCCCTTCCGTGAGCAGGTGTCTCGTGTGGCGCCCCAGTTTGTAGCCAGCCCGGCTTGTCCCTGGCGCTGGAAGACTCGTGCCGCTGCCCCTGAGCGCCTCTGTTTTCTCCTGCAGCACTTTGTCTGCGCCAAGTGCGAGAAGCCGTTCCTGGGGCACCGGCACTACGAGAAGAAGGGGCTGGCTTACTGCGAGACCCACTACAACCAGGTTCGTCCTGCCAGCCGGCGGAAGGGATGGGCTCTTCCCTTGCACCCTGTGCTGGGACACGGGGCAGGGGGTGGCAGCTGGAGCACGTCCTGCGCTGGGACACGGGGCAGGGGGTGGCAGCTGGAGCACGTCCTGCGCTGGGACACGGGACAGTGGGTGGCAGCTGCAGCACGTCCTGCGCTGGGACGCGGGGCAGAGCATGGCAGCTGGAGCACATCCTGCGCTGGGACGCGGGGCAGGGGGTGGCAGCTGCAGCACGTCCTGCGCTGGGACGCGGGGCAGAGCATGGCAGCTGGAGCACATCCTGCGCTGGGACGCGGGGCAGGGGGTGGCAGCTGCAGCACGTCCTGCGCTGGGACGCGGGGCAGAGCATGGCAGCTGGAGCACATCCTGCGCTGGGACGCGGGGCAGGGGGTGGCAGCTGCAGCACGTCCTGCGCTGGGACGCGGGGCAGGGGGTGGCAGCTGGAGCACGTCCTGCGCTGGGACACGGGGCAGGGGGTGGCAGCTGGAGGACCGGCAGCTCCACCTCTGCGTGAGGAAAAGCTTCTTCCCTGTCAGGGTGACGGAGCCGTGGCAGGGGCTGCCCAGGGGGGTTGTGGAGTCTCCTTCTCTGGAGACTTTCAAGGCCCCTCTGGGTGTGTGTGACCTGTCCTAGGTTTTATGATCCTGCCTGGGCAGGGGGTTGGACTTGATGACTTTGAGGAAAGGCTGAGGGAGCTGGGGCTCTTGAGCTGGGAGAAGAGACTGAGGGGTGACCTCGTTAACGTCGACCAGTATGTGAGGGGTGGGAGTCAGGAGGATGGAGCCGGGCTCTGCTCAGGGGCACCCGGTGACAGGACAAAACAGGGAGGACAGTGATAGGGCTGGCAGGGAGGCCGCTCGCCAGGGCTGGGTTAAAATCCTTGCAGCTCTGCTCCAAAACCGTTCCTGTGGGGCTTCTCTGGCCATTGCCTGCAGCCGTGGGCCCGCGGTGGGTGCTGTGCTGGCACCTGAGGGAAGTGTGTTTGAAAGGCAAACCCAGAGCTCAGCTGTGCTCTTGGGGACCTGGTGTGGGGGGACCTTGTGGCGTGGGGTGGATGGTTGGACTCAAGCATCCCGGGGTCTTCCCCAGCCCGGACGGTCCTGTGTGACCCTGTGACTCTGCTCCCGGAGCAGCTCTGCGCTCGGTGTTGCTGCTGCTAGCGAAGTGCCAGGAGATGTCTGGCTCCGGCAGCGCCGCTGTCTGCGACCCTCTGTCCTCCAGAGTGCCCGGGGGGAGGCCTTTCAGACCCCGTAATGGGGGGAGTGTGAAGCACCAACAAGAAGGGGTTGATAGCACTTAGGGGTCCGCGGCCGCTTGGCAGGGTGTGAGGAGTCATTCAGGAGGTTTCAATCGGTGCCCTCGGGGGCCGCCGCAGGGTCTGGGAACTGTCTGACTGCTGGGATCTGGCGCTGGCCCCAGCTGCGTGAACTGGGGAGCCCGAGGAGTCAGTAACAGGAGCCCCTGTTCTTCTTCCCTTCGCCCTGCAGCTCTTTGGAGACGTCTGCTACAACTGCAGCCACGTGATCGAGGGAGACGGTGAGATTTGTCCTGCCCTTGGTTTGGGTGCTGTCCCGGTTCCACTGGTCGGTGCAGCTGTGGCAGCCCTGCAGCTGCGAGGCCCCAGTGCTCTTGTCACATCTGGCCTCGTCTGAATTGGGGCACAGATCTGAATTCAGAGCATCCTCCAGCTTCCTCTTGTTCTGCGCTTGTGCTCTCGCAGTGGTGTCGGCTCTCAACAAGGCCTGGTGTGTGAACTGCTTCTCCTGCTCCACCTGCAACATCAAGCTGACGCTAAAGTAAGTCAGTGTCTGGTCCGGGACCGGGAGGGACGGCTGCCCCGCGGGTTCTGGGCAGCTGTGAGCCGCTGCTGCTCTCGGGGAGCGCGGCCTTTCCTCGGGGGAGCGGGTGCTCGGGGTCCCTCAGCTCCAGATGGACACAGAGCTGGTGGAGAGAGCCCAGCACAGAGCCACAGGGGTGATGGAGGGAGGGGAGCATCTCCCTGCTGAGGAGAGGCTGAGGGAGCTGGGGCTCTGGAGCTGGGAAAAAGGAGCCTGAGGGGTGACCCCATGGGTGTTGGTCAATATGTGAAGGGTGGGTGTGAGGAGGATGGAGCCAGGCTCTGCTCAGGGGCACCCAGTGACAGGACAAGGGGCAGCGGGTGTGAGCTGGAGCAGAGGAGGTTCCACATCAGTGTGAGAAGGACCTTGTTGGCAGTGGGGGTGGCAGAGCCCTGGCAGGGGCTGCCCAGGGGGGTTGTGGAGTCTCCTTCTGTGGAGACATTTCAAACCCACTTGTGGCCTTGTTCCTGTGAGACTGGATCTAAGGGACCTTGCTGTGACCGGGAGATGAGACTGGATGGTCTTTCGAGGTCCCTTCCAGTCCCTAATGGTCTGGAATTCTCCATGGGGGAGAGCACGGGCACCAGCCCTTACCCAGGGGCATGGTGTAGCCTGCAGTGGCATCTGAACAGCCTCCTGTTCTTTGTGTTCAAGGAACAAGTTTGTGGAGTTCGACATGAAGCCGGTGTGCAAGAAGTGCTACGAGAAGTTCCCCCTGGAGCTCAAGAAGCGCCTGAAGAAGCTGTCGGAGCTGGCAGCCAAGAAGGCCCATCCCAAAGCTCTGGATTTAAACTCGGCTTAGGCAGGTCTGTCGGCCTCCTGACTGCCCTGGTCACGGGCTGCTGCTCGCGGCAGCTCCTGGTTACAGAGCAGATTGCTAAGAACAAATGACACCAAAGATGAGTAGCTCCTGCCCCTGCTTCTGGTGATGTAGCTTGCTCTTGGCTTTCACTTTCCCCAAGCAATTGGCTGCTAACACTGCCAGGGCTCCGGCACCCTCACTGGGAACAAGGTCCTTCTCACACTGATGTGGAACCTCCTCTGCTCCAGCTCACACCCCCTGCCCCTTGTCCTGTCATTGGGTGCCCCTGAGCAGAGCCAGGCTCCGTCCTCCTCACACCCACCCTTCCCATCTTGATCAACATCCATGGGGTCACCCCTCAGGCTCCTCTTTCCCATCTCCAGAGCCCCAGCTCCCTCAGCCTCTCCTCAGCAGGGAGATGCTCCCCTCCCTCCATCATCCCTGTGGCTCTGGCTGGGCTCTCTCCACCAGCTCTGTGTCCTTCTGGAGCCGAGCGGCCCAGAGCTGGACACAAGATCCCAGCTGTGGTCTCGGCAGGGTGGAATCAAGACGATGACAGGGACCAAATGAAGGGTGTTTGTTGCCCCATCCCTTTCACCACGTTGCAAGGCCGAGTGGTGCTGGTTACTCCTGACGTTTCTGTCGGAGGGCAGCTCCGGGCCCCGTGTGTGTCGTGTGGTCACCGTGAGCCTCTCAAGTCTCTGGAGCGTTGGCCCTCCCGTAGTGTCTTGTGCTGAGCAGCCTGAGCAGCCCCTCCCTTGCAGCGCTGGGGCTGGGGCTGTCCCCTGTGAGGCGGCTGGAAGGTGCTGCGGGGCTGATGGAAATCGCCTGGGGAGCGGCTGGTTCCTGAGGCCGCAGCAGCGGGGCCTCGGCGCCACCCTGCAGGCCCAGGTGAGTCACCCAGCAAGAAGCTAAAGCTTCCTCAGGTCTGGGTGTGAGCAGCAGCTGGGCTGGGGGCAATCATCTGCCTGTGGCCTGCGCTCAGTGTCTGCTCAGAGCAGCTTTAACGCGACGCTAGCTGAAGCCCTGGGTGCCGGGGCTGCCCCGCGCGAAGNAAGAACAAATGACACCAAAGATGAGTAGCTCCTGCCCCTGCTTCTGGTGATGTAGCTTGCTCTTGGCTTTCACTTTCCCCAAGCAATTGGCTGCTAACACTGCCAGGGCTCCAGCACCCTCACTGGGAACAAGGTCCTTCTCACACTGATGTGGAACCTCCTCTGTTCCAGCTCACACCCACTGCCCCTTGTCCTGTCACTGGGTGCCCCTGAGCAGAGCCTGGCTCCATCCTCCTGACACCCACCCTTCACATCTTGATCAACATCCATGTGGTCACCCCTCAGGCTCCTTTTTCCCAGCTCCAGAGCCCCAGCTCCCTCAGCCTCTCCTCAGCAGGGAGATGCTCCCCTCCCTCCATCATCCCTGTGGCTCTGGCTGGGCTCTCTCCCGCAGCTCCGTGTCCTTCTGGAGCCGAGCGGCCCAGAGCTGGACACAAGATCCCAGCTGTGGTCTCGGCAGGGTGGAATCAAGACGATGACAGGGACCAAATGAAGGGTGTTTGTTGCCCCATCCCTTTCACCACGTTGCAAGGCCGAGTGGTGCTGGTTACTCCTGACGTTTCTGTCGGAGGGCAGCTCCGGGCCCCGTGTGTGTCGTGTGGTCACCATGAGCCTCTCAAGTCTCTGGAGCGTTGGCCCTCCCGTAGTGTCTTGTGCTGAGCAGCCTGAGCAGCCCCTCCCTTGCAGCGCTGGGGCTGGGGCTGTCCCCTGTGAGGCGGCTGGAAGGTGCTGCGGGGCTGATGGAAATCGCCTGGGGAGCGGCTGGTTCCTGAGGCCGCAGCAGCGGGGCCTCGGCGCCACCCTGCAGGCCCAGGTGAGTCACCCAGCAAGAAGCTAAAGCTTCCTCAGGTCTGGGTGTGAGCAGCAGCTGGGCTGGGGGCAATCATCTGCCTGTGGCCTGCGCTCAGTGTCTGCTCAGAGCAGCTTTAACGCGACGCTAGCTGAAGCCCTGGGTGCCGGGGCTGCCCCGCGCGAAGCTGTGCCGGTGCCGTCGCAGCAGCGATGAGACTCCTGCTGAGCTGGGTGCAGGTGGGAATCCCCGACGCGAGAGCAGCTCTCGGGGACCTGGGCCTTTGCGCATGGAGCGGCCTTCACCCGCTTTGCTTTTGCTGTCTGAGCAGGGGTGCGTGGCCGCTCGCAGCGACAGCGGCTGCTTTGGTCACGGCTGCGGGGGAGCCACCCCTGCTCCCTCGCTGGCCGCTAAACGGCCTTTTGCTCAGGGGCACAAAGAGCAGCAGCAGGGCTCTGGGGCAGCGGGGTGTGGCCACTGCACAGAGCCGCCTCGTGAGCCCATCCCCGGCGCAGAACACAAGAGCCGCTGTTCCTGCGGCAGCGCCGTGCAGACTGTGCCCATGGGAAGCGCGCGGATCTGTTCCTCGCTTCTGTCCTCCCTCCGCCTCCGGGGGCGATGGAGGGACCCGCAGTCGCGCTGCTGCCGGCACATGCGGATGGGCTGCGTAACTGGCAGCAACAGGTGACACTCGTGTGGTGGCCTGGGCACTGCAGGTGGAGGCCCAGCGTGAGCTCTCCAGCTCTTGCGAGGAACTGGTCTGCGTGATCCTGCTGGGGCAGGGGGATCGGACTGGGTGACGTTTTGAGGTCCCTTCCACTCCCTAAGGACTGGCTCTAGGGGGTCCTGCTGTGGCAGGGGGATTGGATGGCATTATCTTTTGAGGTCCCTTCCCATCCCTAATGTTCAGTGGTTCTGAGAATTCAGGAGCCCCCAGCAGGCTTCAGGGGTGCGAGGACAGTTGGCATCGTTCCGTTGGGGGCTCCAGGAGCTGAGTGATGTCTGTTTTCCGACCGTTCCCCAAGGTCTGTGGGGAAGAAGTCATCCCGCTCCCTGAGCGCTGGTCAGCGGCAGGTGTTGCTCACGTACTTACATCACTTTCACAGTCGCTTCCCTTATCCTCCCGCTGCCTGTGGCCTGCAGAGGTGCAGTCGTGGCTAGCACAGAACACTAGGGGTTGGAAGGGACCGCGAAGGGTCATCCAGTCTCATCCCCTGCTTGTTGCTGTGAACAGACGTGCTGGTGGCCAGCTTCATCCTGGGGCTCCCACCTCTGGAGAGCGGGGACTTACGTCAGGGTTGACCTTGGCTCAGGAGTCAACTCTGACTAAAAGCCGTTGTCCCTGTAGCCACTGGCAGTTCACATCCTACCCTGCATCCCTGCCTGGAGCCACTGGCGCTCGCCGAGCACTTGGGACGCGTGTGCTTGCAGAAACCACAGTGCGTGTGGCGCAGTTCCTGTCCCGGGGTGTGCAAAGCGCTTGTAGCCCTTGCAGCAGCGATCACCTCTGGGGTTGTGCTGGGTGCTGCGACTGACGCGGTTGGGGGTGCAGGCAGGTCGCCGCCTGGTCCAGCCCATAAAGCCCTGCGAGCGCCGGAGGCGAGCGACAGGAGCAGCTCCTCGCCCCGGTTCGGGCCTCGATGCGCGGTGCGGGCTGCGCGCCGTGTGGGGCTGGCGTGTCACGCGTTGGGTGTTGTGCTGCTGCACCGTGGAGTGTTCCCGCAATAAAGTGCACTGTGGCCTGTTTTCCTTCCCGTCCCTCCCTCCCTCCTTCCAGTGGACGCAGACCTTGGTGCTCTCTCCCTCCCCTCCCTCCCTCCGTTCCCTCCCGGTGGCCGCAGAGCTTGCCAGTGCCCACTGGCAGAGGCTCCAAAGCAGGGGTTACTTTCCAAGGTCGGTGTCACACGTGGGTGACAGCAAACTCCTCGCCCAGGGTGCTGCTGGGTGAGTGGGACCGTCAGTGATACCGGACAACAGCCGGCCTCACCCGCGGGAACTTGCAGCACAGAACCAGTGACAGCAGGACGGAAACCGGCATCGGCCCTTCCGAGCGTCCAGCTCTCCTCCTGCCGAAGGGCTGCTCCCCACACAACAGAGGGAATGGAACAGCCCCCGTTTTGTCTGCTGACACTCAAGGAGTTGGTGGTAAGAGAATAAACAGTGAGGGGGTCTTTTCCTTCCAGCACAATCCCAGGACACCNTCCAGAGCCCCAGCTCCCTCAGCCTCTCCTCAGCAGGGAGATGCTCCCCTCCCTCCATCACCCCTGTGGCCTTTCAGGAGGACAACTGTCAGTGTGTCTATCCAGTAACAGACGAGAGGGAAGGTGGCAGGAGGGGCTCTCCCAGCCCCCTGCCCCACAGACCACAAGACGCTGCTGGAGTGTCTCCAAACCCGGGCTCTGGCTGGAATTCTTGCCCTACCCCTAGGGCCGACCGGGGTTACAGGGACTGGGAAGCACAGGCTGCTGGGGCTGCCCGGGGGGAGTGTCTCGGCCTCGGGGCTCATTCCGGGCTGATCAGAAACCTGATCATCAGGAGTCACTGGTTTCAGGGGCAGTTCGTTGGGAGGCTGGAGCCACAGGTCGTTTGGCACAAATGCAGGGCAGGGGCTCCGCGCCGGCCCTCAGGCCGAGGTGCTCCTCTGCTTGTTGACGGCGCTCATGAGCAGGCGGACGTAGGATGTCAGCAGGTCATCCATTTTGTAGCCCTGCAGAGAGAGACGAGCCCCAGGTCTCAGCTCCAGAGGCAAAAATCACCCTCATTTTCTCCCTGTTCTATCATCTCCTCAGGCACCTTCCTGCACGGACAGGTCCTCTCCCAGAAGCTCCCCTGTTCCCATCACAAGTCCCTTCAGAGAGCAGAGCTCTGCTGTCTCCGTCACTTGTTCCCCACGTTGACACACCACCGTCAGGACCCCCAGCCCGTTGAGGGCTGATTCATGTTGGCTGTAGGTTTACTTGAAACACCAGCAGTGGTGCCAGTCCTTGCCCGTGGGCAATCTGCACCCAGCTCTTGACAAGGTACCGGTCACTGAAAGGCACTGCCTGCCCTGCTGCAGAGATGGTTCCCCCCACGCAGGGCAAAAGCCTCCTCTGTGGTCTTCACAGAGTCATTCAGGTGGGAAAACACCCCCAGGGTCATCAAGTCCAACCACCAACCCCACTCTACAAGATCACCCCTGAACCAGACCCCCCAGCACCACATCTGAGCTTTTCAACACCTCCAGTGATGGGGACTCAGCCCCCACCCTGGGCAGCCCAGCCCAGTCCCTGACCACTCTCTCCAGGAAGAATCTCTTCCTGATGCCCAGTCTGACCCTCCCCTGCTGGAGCTGGAAGCCCTTCCCTCTGCTTCTGTCACTAATGACCTGTGAGAAGAGCCCAGCACCAGCATCTCTGCAGGGTCCTCTCAGATAGTTGTAGAGAGCGATGAGGTCTCCCCTCAGCCTCCTCTTCCTCAAACTAACCAGCCCCAGCTCTCTCCATCTCTCAGTCCCATCAGACTGATTCTCCAGGCCCTTCCCCAGCGCCGCTGCCCTCAGACAGCCCTAACCGCCAGCGGCACTGACGCGGCGGTTGCTGCTTTCCTGTCTGCACTGGTTTGACACCCGGCTGGGCCCCGCAGATTTGTGGCTCCTCTGGAGGAAAAGGAAAACTCCTTGTGTGTTAAGTGGACAAAGGTTCTCACCAGAGACGTCTCACACAGGAGCCGGCTGCCTCGCACCAGGTTCCCTATCGTCATGTGGAAGTAGGTGCTGCCGCTGCTCCAGTTGGAGATTTTGTTGAAGGGGTAGACGGTTAAAATATCCTGCAGGGAACATTTCTCAGGTCAGAGCGGCTGCGGCTGCTGCAGGAGCCTGTAAGACCAGCGCTGCCTGTTCCTGGCCCAGACACAGTGGGTCAGGGTAGGTCCTGCAGCCAGACCACTGTTACCACAGAGCATCAGGGATGGGAAGGGACCTCAAAAGATCATCCAGTCCTGTCCCCCTGCCACAGCAGTTGCACAGGAACAGCCCAGGAGGGTTTGAAATGTCTCCAGAGAAGGAGACTCCACAACCCCCCTGGGCAGCCCCTGCCAGGGCTCTGGCACCCTCACCATGAAGAAGGTCCTTCTCACATTGATGTGGAACCTCCTCTGCTCCAGCTCACACCCACTGCCCCTTGTCCTGTCACTGGGTGCCCCTGAGCAGAGCCTGGCTCCATCCTCCTGACACTCACCCATCCCATACTGATCAACATTCATTCTCCTTTTTCCCAGCTCCCTCAGGGACTCTGCCCTCTCCTGCTGCTCAGGGAGAAGCTGCTGGTGCTGCCCCTCATGAGCAGGGCTCCTCAGGCTCTGGAGAAGCAGCTGTTACCTTTGTCTTGTGGTGGATGAGGGAGACTCCCTGTTTGTTGATTGCAATCAGCACAATCTCGGGGAAGTTTGGCTCTGAGGTTTGCTGCAAACGAGGAACAGAGGGGAGAGACAGGCTGAGGGGAGGAGGCAGAGCAGGTGGCAAACTGGCTGCTAACCACGGCCAGCACGTGACCTCCGGGCTCCCTGATCTCCGACCCGAGGGCTGGCTCGGGCAGGCAGGACGTGGTCCCGCCGGCCTCCACTGCGGGCTGAGAGGACTCGTCCGGCTCCGTTCTGAGGACAGAGCACCCCCAGAGAAAGGACTTGGCAGCCCTTTGCTGTGGACAGCAGACGGGACAGTCTGTGTGGCTGAAGCTGCCTGCTGCAGCCCTGCGCAGCTGTGGAGGCAGGTGCTGCCGCTCGAGCGCCACCGCAGCAGGAAGCGCCAGGCCCGGGTCACGGGGTGAAGAACCCATCTCCCCGCTCCCAAGGCAGAGTTTCCTTCAGCAGACGACGAGAACTCTGCTTCACAACGCGTTGTCCTGCAGCAGTCAGGCCTCATCCAGAGGGCCGGCCTCTCGCGGAGGCGCCCGCACCTACCTTCACCTCAAAGAAGGCTGATCCGAACGTTGGCCACCGGTGAATCATTTTCAAGAAGGCAACCTTGGCCTCGTCCACAGTTTTCCCTTCGTGCCTGCTGTAGGCTGCAGCGATGCTCTGAGGGCGACAAAGAACACACGGGCTGCGCAGCTGGAGACAGGCCGGCTTCCACGGTCCAGCACCAGCACTGAGCGCAGCCCGGCACCACCACCAGGCTTCTGCCCCCAGCACAGGGAGCCCCCGTGGCACGGGGTGAGGGGCACTGCCAACCTGCCCCGTGTTCCTTTCCAGTGCAGGAGCCCCAGGGACTGTTCAGCCTCCTGTCAGTTAGAACCCCCAGGTCCCTCTCTGCCAGATGCTCTCCAGCCCGCAGCCTGTAGCTGCAGGGGACTGTTGTGACCACAGTGCAGGACCCACACTGGGCTCTGCTGGACCCCAGACCGTCACCCTCAGCCCACCGGTGCCGTCTGTCCAGGTCCCTCTGCACAGCCCCACTGCCCTCCAGCACACGGACCCTCCCTCCCAACGTGGTGCCCCCTGCAAACTGCCCGAGGGGGCACTCGCACTGCCCCGGGGGGCACTCGCTCGCTCTGTCAAGCTCCTTGGCCAAGATGTGGAACAGGAGCAGCCCCAGCGCTGAGCCCTGGGGACACCCCTGGCGCGTGTCCGGCCTCCAGTCGGATTCAGCTCCCCTGACCACAGAGCTCTGGCAGAGAGGCTGCGGCCCCTGACTGCCAGAGCCAAGGCAGGCCCAGCCCCAGGCAGCCCTCGGCAGGGCTTTCCGAGTCCGCCGGCCCCACGCCGTGCTGCGGGCTCCGTGCCTGTGTGGCAGCCGATGTTCTCACCTTCTTCCACTCGTCCGGGGAGACTGCTCGGAGCAGGTTGTCTGGCACCAGCTCCCTGAGGATTTTGGGGACGGTGGCCAGCTGCGAGCGGTCGCTGTTGAAGCGAACTTTGCAAATCATCCCCGCGAGCTGCACAGCTTCGTCCTTGGAGCACTTGTGGTAGCCTCGGAGGTACTTGGGCAGCTCCTGCAAGAGACCAGGTCTGCATTCGGACAGCACGGACGGGAGCAGAGACACCGAGGGGCATCCTGGACCTGTGAGGCTGGGATGAGTTCTTCCCCAACACAGCCCAGTACTCCAGCAGCCTCATTCCCTCAGGAACCAGTGTTATCACAGACCAGCAGGGGTTGGAAGGGACCTCGAAACATCGTCCAGCCCCATCCCCGGCCCCAGCAGGATCCCTCGGATCCAGTCGCACAGGAACAGGGCCACGAGGGTTTGGAACGGCTCCGGAGAAGGAGGCTCCACAAGCCCCTGGGCAGCCCCTGCCAGGGCTCTGTGCTTCAGGGAGCTGGTTACCTGGTGGTAATGAAAAATGGAGTCAGCCTTCAGGTCCTTCCCAGGAGTGACACTGAGCCAGAGCTTCCTCATGAAGTAGACCTGGTACGCCGCGGACAGGGGTGCCCCTACGGAGACAGCTCCGTTAGCGCTCCGCGCCGCCCTGCGGCTTCTGCGGGCGTGAAACAGCCCCGAGCTGCTTCACACACACAGTCCTGCTTTCAGTGGCAGCAGCTGCAGTGCTGGATGGACCAAAGAAGTGATCAGTCGGTGGTTCCTGCCACCGCTCAGTCTGTGACCTAAGGTGCAGGCTCTTCCGAGATGAAGCTCTGCTCCAGCTCACACCCACTGCCCCTTGTCCTGTCACTGGGTGCCCCTGAGCAGAGCCTGGCTCCATCCTCCTCACACCCACCCTTCACACACTGACCAACACCCATGGGGTCACCCCTCAGGCTCCTTTTTCCCAGCTCCAGAGCCCCAGCTCCCTCAGCCTCTCCTCAGCAGGGAGATGCTCCCCTCCCTCCATCATCCCTGTGGCTCTGCACTGGGCTCTCTCTAGCAGCTCTGGGTCCTTCTGGAACTGAGGGGCCCAGAGCTGGACACAAGATCCCAGCTGTGGTCTCCCCAGGGCAGAGCAGAGGGGGAGCAGAACCTCTCTCCATCTGCTAACCACCCCCGTTCAGATCCATCCCAGGATGTCACTGGCCTTTTTGCCCACCAGGGCCCACTGCTGGCTCCTGGCCATCCTGGTGGCCACCAGGACCCCCAGGTCCTTTTCTCCTACACCGCTCTCCACCAGGTCAGTCCCCACCCTACTCTGGTCCCTGGGGTTGTGCATACAAACTGAAATGACTCTGCCACCCACTTCCCAACACGGAGCCAGTCCTACTGGAGGGCTCCCCAGTTCCGCCCAGCGCCTCACGCAGCTGCTCGTCCGCCGGCAGCTCCCTTACCGTCCTTCCCTGGCTTGTTCCTCCTGTTCCATTCCGTCACCTGCCTTAGCGAGTCGAAGAAGTAGTCCGCCTCGTTCTGACTGATCACCTGGAGGAAGGGCAAGGGGGCTGAGCGGAGCACACCAACTCCTGCCTGCGCCAACGCGCCCGAGGGCCAGGCTGGAGCTCCCCTCCCTGCCTGCGGCACGACAGCACAGCCACAGCAGGAGGGACAGGAGCAAGGGGTCCCTCTCGCCTCCGCTGCTCTCCAGCAGGTCAGTCCCCACCCTGTCCTGGTCACTGGGGCTGTTCTTGCCCAGATAGCAGACTCTCCCCTGCCCTGGTTCTAGCTCATTCAGTGTCTCCCGGCCCAGCTCTCCGGCCTGTCCAGGTCCCGCTGGATGGCAGCCCAGCCTGCTGGGGTGTTGGCCACTCCTCCCAGCTCTGTGTCGTCAGCAAACCTGCTGACAGAGCCCTCTAATCCCTCATCCCAGTCATCACTGACTAGATTGAACAGGACTGGCCCCAGTACTGACTCCACTAGATCCAGGCCTCCAGCTCGACTCTGTCCCATTGCCCACCACTCCCTGGCTTCTGTCCTGCAGCCAGCTCACCCCCCACCTCGCTGCCCGATTGTCCAGACCACACGGCCCCAGGGTGCCAGCTGCTTTCCTGAAGTCAAGACAGAGCCCACCCGCTGCTTCGCCCCGGTCTGTCCCCTGGTTCTGCCCCACAGAAGGCTGCCAGGGTGGCCGAGCAGGACTTCCCCTGAGGATGACCCGCTCTGTCTTGCGCCTCCGTGCGCGGAGGTTCAGGCGACGGGACAGCAGAGGAGGGGCAGTGTGGCCGCGGGGCCGCTGTCGGGAGGAGTTACCTTGTCTGCGATCTTCACAAAGAGGCTGAAGCCCTCCCAGGAGCTCAGCTGCAGCTTGGAAGCGACGTTCTGGCACAGAGTGCGGACCTTGGTGTTGGTTCCCACATCGAACGCCTGCGGGACAACGAGACTCATCCGACACGGGGCAGAAGCAGAAGGGAGGACGCCGGCGCCTTGGCTGCGCTGCCGCTGGAACACGCCGCGGCTGGGAAAGCGAGCGGGGTCCCACCTGCTCAGTTTCATTGGGGAAGCGGATCGTGTGCGAGATCTTGGTGGTGTTCTGCAGGATGGCCTCGACCTCCACGGGGTGAGGTGCCCACTTCCTGGAGCCGTTCCTGGAAAACATCACCTTTGGCACAGCGATCGGGGCTGGACATCTGGTCTCGGGGGAGCTGAACAACGCTCTCCATGGAGCCAACAGGCGAGCACAGGGTGGGCTCCAGCGGCCCGTCGCCCCAGCACAGGGGTTGTGTGAAGGAGAAGGGAGCAGGGGCTCAGTGCTGCAAGGGCTGCTCTCCTCCGCAGGGATGAGGCGCCGCCTGAGCCACTCCCATTTCCCCTTCACACAGTCACAGAGCATCAGGGGTTGGAAGGGACCTCCAGACCAACCCCACAGCACAGCAGGGGGATTCACCACCCTGCTCCCCAGGCACGTGTGAAGGGTGGGTGTGAGGAGGATGGAGCCAGGCTCTGCTCAGGGACACCCAGTGATGGGGCAGTGGGTGTGAGCTGGAGCAGAGGAGGTTCCCCATCAGTGTGAGAAGGACCTTGTTCCTTCCCAGTGAGGATGGCAGAGCCCTGGCAGGGGCTGCCCAGGGGGTTGTGGATTCTCCTCCTCTGGAGACATTTCAAACCCTCCTGGGCTGTTCCTGTGTGACTGGATCTGGGGGATCCTGCTGTGGCTGGGGGACTGGGCTGGAAGATCTTTTGAGGTCCCTTCCAGTCCCTAACGTCCTGTGATTCTGTGAGAGGGGGACACGGACAGGTCGCCTCACCACACCACCGGTGACAGCAGCGCTGCTGCGCGGCCCGTAGGGCGGCTGAAACACCCCACTGCAGGAGCCGAGCGGCTACGTGCGACACCCAACTCTAAAAGAAGTCGCCAGCTGCGGAAGCAGAAAGCGAAGTGGGCTCAGACCCCTTCTGGTGGCTCAGCATCCGTAAGAGTCAAAACCACTGATCACTTGGATAAAAAAAGGGTGCAGAGAGAGAACGCTGGGGTCTCAATGTTGTGTCTCACGGGCTTTCAGGCGCCTGGGCCCCAGCTTTGGAACACTTGGAGCTGGCTCTGTCCCAGCTCAGGTACCTCATCACCGTCTGGATCCTGCGGCTGCACTCCGCGGCCAGAGCCTCCTTCCGCCGGGTCTCGATGAACTTCTGGGCGTGTTTGAGCAGCGACTTGCTCGGCGGGAACAGGCCGGTGCAGAGCCACAGCAGCTGCCAGCCCCTGCTCTCGCTGTACCTGCGAACGCGAAGCAGACGGGTCTGCTGCAGCCACAGGCAGTTCTCTGGCCACAGAGCAGGCTGCCACGGTGGCGTGCGGGGCCCTTCCGCAGGGAGCTGGAGCCCACGGGGCCTGCACGTGGGGGCTGGCAGCCACAAGCTCTGTTGTTGGGGGCTGCCAGTGCTGACCGCCGGCTGCGGTTCTCATGGACAACTCTCGGGCCCAAGCTCTCGGTCACCTCGGCAGCAGTGACCCCGGCGCCCTCCTCCTGGGAGGCCGCAGTTTGCTGTCCGGGCCGGAGCCGCACCGGCTGCGCGCTGCCCTGCCCTCTGTGCCAGTGGCATCGGGGCATTGTGCAGTCACTTCCCCCTTGGCACGCTCCCGCTCTGAGGGGTCAGCGTGCGGGCGGCACTGCCCAGCGAGGTACTGACGGCTCCGGAACCCTCCGTGTGGCTTTCAGGCAGCAGGCCTGCTCCTCCAGCCCCTGGGCTTGTGGAATTCCCCCGTCAGCCTCCCGGGTAAGCAAGGCTCTGCAGCCAGGAGGCCGTCAGGCAGCGTCCCTTCAGTGCCAGGGCCTCAGCAACCTCCAGCTGCGTCCCAGGGGCTGCTCTGAAATGCTCCACCGTGCAGAGCGTGCGGCTGGGCAACTCAGCGCCCTGCTGCGGCAGGGGGATTGGACTGGGCGACCTCGCGCGGTCCCCTCCAGTCCCGGGTGCTCTGGGGCTCTCTGTGTTCAAGGAAGGGCAACACCGTCACTTCAAGGCGGCGGCGGGCGGGCAGAGCTGGCACTGGAGGGGCCGCTGCGCTGCGCTGCACTTCCCTCACAGACTGCCTCAGGAGCCAGAGGGCTGCAGCAGCACCCTGCCCTCCTCACACCCCACAGACAGGCAGCGAATGCTCGTGGGAGCAAAGCAGCCCCTCGAGGGCAACAAGCAAAGGGCCTGCTCCGTGGCCTCTCGCTGCCAGTCAGTGGTCCTGAGTGCTCCTCAGAGCTGAGGCCACAGCACTGCCCGGGGAAAGGGCCAAGGGAAGATCACAGAGTCATCGAATCATTGGGGATTGGAAGGGACCTCGAAAGATCACCTGGCCCAATCCCCCTGCCACAGCAGGACCACCTAGACCAAGTACAGAGTCAGTCAGGGTTAGAAGGAAGATGTCCCTCCAGCACTCGACCGTCCTTCCCCGCCGGCCCTGCGGCTGCTGCCGTGTGGGTGCCTGCAGAAGCAGGGGGTCAGCACTCACGTCGGTACCTGTTTCTGTTCTCAGTCAGCTGCTTCATGATCTGGCAGTAAACCTCATCCCGCAGGACCTCCTCCTGGATGGCAGCTACAAATATCTGGTCGGTGACTTCGGCGGAGGAGTGGGCCTGTTTCGAGGGGTAGTCTCCCATGAACTTCATGATGGGTGAAGGTGCTGTTAAGGACAAAGGTGGCTGCTTGGGGAAGGTAAATGGGAAACCCCACCTGGGTGCCAACACGCTGGTGACTCCGCGGATATCTAAGGCGCACGTGCCGGAGGAGGCTCGGAACGTGTTCCTTGCCCTAGCCCCATTCCCTGCGCAGCAGCCCCGGCTCGGCTGCGATTTGCTCTGCGCTGGCTGCTCAGTCTGGTCTCTGCAGTAAATCTCAGTCGCTCCTACAGCCACATTCCCAGTTCAGTGAGCCCACAGCAACTGTGGGGCACTGGGAGGGATCGGGAACCTCTCCTCTGCTGACATACCCCAGCGAGGTGTGTCACCCTGTGACGTGCTGTGGTACTGTCCCAGAGAGCTGAGGCTAGAGGAGATGGCTACCCCTTCCCCTGGCTGTTCTGAGGGACCAAGGGGAATCAGGGAATCACTCAGGCTGGGAAAGCCCCCTGGGGTGGTCGGGTCCAACCTTCCACCTACCTTACAAGTTGACCCCTAAACCAGATCCCACAACACCTCATCCCAGCGAGCTTCCAGCGCACCCGGGGAGGGCGACTCAGCCTCCCTGGGAAGATGCGAAAGGATATCAGTGAAGGCCTGGCAGGCCACGTCCCGCAGCTCGGGGTCGGCGCAGGCTCTCTTCAGCAGGGGCTGTTTCAAGGGCTCCTTGGAGTGTGCCCACAGCTGGCTGCGCCCGCGGGACTTCTGGAGAACGGCTTTGCTCACGGATTCCTTCTCGGGACTCCTGAGAGAAGACAAGAGCAGGCAACACAGTTACTGGGCCACCACGGCAAGGACTTCTCTCCAGGCACGTTCTGTGCCCAGACAGCGACCTGGTGTCTCCTCTGAGCGGGCAGGCCAACGAGAGCCAGGAAGATGCAGCTCCTCCTGGACAGGAGAAGGCTTGCAAAGAGAAGAGCGTTTTAGGAAGGGTGGTTTGTCCCTTGTTCTGTGAGGCCGAGATGTGAATCCTCACTAGACAAAGTGCTGGACAAGGGACGCTCGCTGTGACAGCGGGCAGTAAGGACAGGGCCTGCTGGAAAGAAGTCAGCCCAGCTGGGATTCTGCCCTTCCCTTTGCATTTCTGCAGACAAGACACAAGTGGGGCCTCTGCCAGAATCTCTTCACGTCCAAACTCACACTAATTATAGGGAACAAAGAGAAGAAACCCAAGCAAAGGGCTTTAAGGAGCACAGAATCACAGAACCATTCCGGTTGGAAAAGACCCCCGGGATCACTGAGTCCAACCAGCAAACCTACTCCACAAGGTCACCCCTAAACCAGATCCCCCAGCACCACATCTCAGTGACTTTTACACTCACCCAGGGATGGGGATTCAACCCCCACCCTGGGCAGCCCAGCCCAGTCCCTGACCACTCTCTCCAGGAAGAATCTCTTCCTGATGCCCAGTCTGACCCTCCCCGGTGGAGCTGGAAGCCCTTCCCTCTGCTTCTGTCACTAATGACCTGTGAGAAGAGCCCAGCACCAGCATCTCTGCAGGGTCCTTTCAGATAGCTGTGGAGAGTGATGAGGTCTCCCCTCAGCCTCCTCTTCCTCAAACTAACCAGCCCTAGCTCTCTCCATCTCTCAGTCTCATCAGATTGACTCTCCAGGCCCTCCCCAGCGTCGCTGCCCTCCTCTGTGAACAAGAACTTCCCTCAGGTGTACTCTACACAGAGGGCTTCACCTGAAGTGTTCGTAGGAGAACTCCTCCAAGGTGTAAGGCTTCACTTTGAGATCCTCTTCATCAGGTTCATCCATGAAGGAGTTCAGTGACGCCGTCCTCCTCTGGTCTGGAGACATCAGCAGCAAGCTCTGGAACAAAGAGCCATGTAGAGATGTCACGGGGGTCTGTGCAGATCACAGAATCACATCAGGGACTGGCAGCGGCCTCGAAAGACCATCCAGTCCAGTCCCCCAGCCGCAGCAGGATCCAGTCGCACAGGAACAGGCCAGGAGGGTTTGAAACATCTCCAGAGAAGGAGACCCCACAGCCCCCCTGGGCAGCCCCTGCCGGGGCTCTGGCACCCTCCCCGGGAAGGGCAGGTGGTGCCTGCCAAGCTCGTGCGCTCCGCTGTCCTCTCACAGCCTCTGCAGAGACTCAGGAAGGACTTGGCAGTGGTTGACTTGAGTAGCTCCTGGAGACCCAACAGGCACTGAAACCCCCAGCTGAATCACATTTAACGCTGCTACTGTCACTTATCACCCAGAGCCTGCACAGAGAGAGCTCAGCTCTTCTTACCAGCACCTGACTGGAGGGTTTGGTGAGGGAGGGGATGATGTAGACGTCTTCCAGAAACACGTCCCCCGTTTTGCCTGTCCTTTCGTTCTGGGCATGGATCCAGCTGGAGCTGCCATCCGGGCGCCTGTCCTCGGTGAGGATTAGCAGGTCTCCCCTCTTGAAGGACAAGACGGCAGGGTCCTCTGGAAAACAGGAGGGAGGCAGTCCAGGACCGCGCGAAGGGACTGCGACAGGAAGGCAGGGAGTCGTCTCGGGAAGGTCTGAAACCAGCGGGCAGCAGACAGTGGTTCAGTAACACGGCTGACTGTCCGGTACCGCTCCAGAGGGGTCCCTGGGGAGGGGACCCGGGGGAAAGGACAACCATCCACTTGATGCAAGTGGACGCAGAGGAGAGGGGATTCTGATCCCCTCTGCTCTGCTCCAGCCAGCCGTGCTCCACAGAAAATGCCAGTTTACTGGGAAGTGTTTCCAGGGAGCCCAGGGCAGGGGGATGGAGCATCTCTGGTGTGAGGACAGGCTGAGAGAGCTGGGGCTGGTCAGCCTGGAGAAGAGAAGGCTCCAGTAGGACCTTCTTTTGACCTTCCAGTACCTGAGGGGGCCTCCTTGAAAAGGCCTTCCCCTGCCTTCATGAAGTTTTGTCTGGACAGAACAGGGAGCACTGGGTTCAGGCTGGGAAAGGAGAGATTTGGGCTGGATCTTAGCAACAAGCTCTTCACTGGGCGGGGGCTGATGGCTGGAAGGGGTGGCCTGGGGAGGTGGTGGGGGTCCCATCTTTGGAGTCATCTCAGGTCTGGCTTGAGGAGGCTCTGAGCGGCCTGACCTAGGCAGAGCTGTCCCTGCGTAGGGAGGTTGGACTGGATGACCTCTGGAGGTCCCTTCCAGCCCAGAACACACTCTGATTCTGTGGTCCAACTTCCTGCTGTAAGCAGACTGTGCTGTTGGACACTGCACTGAGCTAGCAGGAGGAAGGACAGGCCATCCAGGTGCAGAGAGAGGGACTGCAGCACGTTGCCTTAGGCTCCCTGCTGCTGTGCTCATCTCTCTGCATCCCTCCTGGGGCACAGGGACTCCCTACTGAAGTTCTCCCTCTTCTGGGTGAGCTCTTCACAGAATCACAGGACGTTAGGGATTGGAAGGGACCTCGAAAGATTATCCAGTCCCATCCCCCTGCCACAGCAGGATCCAGGAGCTGTGGCTTCACCCTCTAGCGAAGCTGGGGGGATCACCTTGGGACTTCTTCTCTTGCATGGCCACAGCGAACGGCGACCGCTTCTTCAGCCCCTCCAGGAACGTGACCACCAGCTCGGCGATGGCGATGCTGTTCACCGACGTCAGGACGAACTCCTCGGCGCGAAGCGTGAGCAGAGTGCAGCTCTGTCCGAACGACTTCACTGCCCTACAGAGCGTGGGACAGCTCACACCCGAGGAGCTGGCAGAGCCCTCTGCAGCCACAGCCCCTCACGCTGACTACAGGCAGCTCTTGATCTGCCTTCTGGTGGCTGGCAGGCGTGAAGGACCGAAGCGCAGGTTCACAGAACCCCAGAACGTTAGGGATTGGAAGGGACCTGGAAAGATCACCCAGCCCAATCCCCCCGCCACAGCAGGATCCCCTAGATCCAGCCTGGAACCCAGGTTGTCTGCTACAGGGTTTCACTACAGATGAACACCCTTACTCAGCTGCTCCAGGACTTCCTTCACAGGCTTCTCTGAACCCTTTCCCATTCCCACACTTAGGCTAAACCACCTGTCCAGGCTCAGGTCAAATCACCCAGGGGAAGGGCAGAGAACATACATCTCCCTCCTGCAGGGAAGACCCTGAGCATGGGCAGAGATGCCTCCTCCAGACCCTCTCCTCGCGGGGCACTCACCTGTTGGTGTGGATGCCGGTGATCTCTGGGAAGGTCAGCTCAAGGAGCTGCTTTTCTGACTTATCCAAGAAGCAGATGCCTTTCCAATTTACAGCCACAATAAAGGAGTTCTTGGGCAGGCTGGGCCCTGGGAACGCGGGACAAGCCTCCTGATGAGTGCTGCACAAGCCCCTCTCTACTGATCCCGGATCCCCCCCGCTCTCTGGCTCCAGTGTTACCTGCAAACTTGGTGACTTCAAAGAAGCGGGAGAAAAGCAAAGGCCACTGCAAGCGAGCGAAATCGACGAGCTGCTCCTTCACGGCCTGACGGGGAAGGCGGTCCTGGGTGTACGGGGCCTGCACAGAGAAAGGCAGCCAAGGTTTCCTCAGGAAAACCAGACCTCCAGGGTCTGCAGACGAGAAGGAGCAGGTCTGATCCCTGAGGTTCTACCATAAACGGTACCAGAGGGACCTTGGAATCACAGAATCCAGGAATCACACAACGTCAGGGACTGGAAGGGACCTCGAACGATCATCCAGTCCCATCCCCCTGACACAGCAGGATCCCCTAGATCCAGTCACAGAGGAACATGGCCAGGAGGGTTTGAAACGTCTCCAGAGGAAGAGACTCCACAACCCCCCTGGGCAGCCCCTGCCAGGGCTCTGGCACCCTCACTGGGAACAAGGTCCTTCTCACACTGATGTGGAACCTCCTCTGCTCCAGCTCACACCCGCTGCCCCTTGTCCTGTCACTGGGTGCCCCTGAGCAGAGCCTGGCTCCATCCTCCTCACACCCACCCTTCACATCTTGATCAACACCCATGGGGTCACCCCTCAGGCTCCTTTTCCCCAGCTCCAGAGCCCCAGCTCCCTCAGCCTCTCCTCAGCAGGGAGATGCTCCCCTCCCTCCATCACCCCTGTGGCTCTGCACTGGGCTCTCCCCAGCACCTCTGTGTCTTTCTGGAACCGAGGGGCCCAGCACTGGACACCAGATTCCAGCTGTGGTCTCAGCAGGGCAGAGCAGAGGGGGAGAAGAACCTCCCTTGATCTGCTAACCTCCCCACTTCTGATCCACCCCAGGATGCTCTTGGCCTTCTTGGCCACAAGGGCCCGCTGCTGGCTACTGGCCAACCCGCCGGCCACCAGGAACCCCAGGTCCCTTTCTCCTCCACTGCTCTCCAACAGGTCAGTCCAGCCTCCAGGGGCCCAAGCCACAAGCAGCTGAGGCTGCCCGGAGACACGTGGGCTTCAGACTCCCCGCAGGCCCCAGCAGACTCAGACAGTCCCAGGTTTTAAAACACTTTGGGTGCCGGGGAAATAATCCGGGGAACCAATCTGCAGATCAATACCGACGCCCCACCCCATGCCCATCCCTGCCCAGCTGTCAGACGGGACATGGGAAGTTTAAAAGGTACTTTATTCAGAGGTTTAAACTTCTTTCCTTCTGCCCCCCGTGTTGGTCTCTACATGGAAGAGCGACTGGAAGGGCTCTGTGCTCCCCCAGTCCCCCCAAACTGTCGGGGATGTTGAAACAGAGGTGGTTCTCTTTCTTCCCCCGGACTGTTCCGAAGCGGGAGGTTGTGCCTGAGAGCGGCCGCCCCGCAGGGCCTGACAAAGCTCTTACCTTAGCATGTGCGTAGGTTACCAGGCTGACCCACTTCTCCATGGGCTTGGACTTGAGCTGCTTCACTGGGATGCAGTCATGAAGCACCTTCTGCACCAGCTCGGTGTGGATGGAATCTCCGCACTGGATGTAACAGAACTTTGCACCTATTTCCACCAAATCCTCCTCCTGAAACAACAAACCCATGGAAGAGCCCTAGAAGGATGCTGCAGAGCCCAGAGAGTCCTGCTCAAACGTGAAGCCAGCTCAGGAGTGGGGGTTTCTCTGCTTTTCTTGGGATAACTCATCACGGATCACAGAGCGTCAGGGGACCTCGAACGATCATCCAGTCCCATCCTCCTGACACAGCAGGATCCCCCAGATGCAGTCACACAGGAACAGCCCAGGAGGGTTTGAAATGTCTCCAGAGAAGGAGACTCCACAACCCCCTGGGCAGCCCCTGCCAGGGCTCTGGTACCCTCCCTGGGAACAAGGTCCTTCTCACACTGATGGGGAACCTCCTCTGCTCCAGCTCACGCCCCCTGCCCCTTGTCCTGTCACTGGGTGTCCCTGAGCACGAGCCTGGCTCCATCCTCCTGACACCCACCCTTCACACACTGATCAACATCCATGGGGTCACCCCTCAGGCTCCTTTTTCCCAGCTCCAGAGCCCCAGCTCCCTCAGCCTCTCCTCAGCAGGGAGATGCTCCCCTCCCTCCATCATCCCTGTGGCTCTGTGCTGGGCTCTCTCTAGCAACTGGACACAAGATTCTAGCCGTGGTCTCCCCAGGGCAGAGCAGAGTGGGCGGAGAACCTCTCTCCATCTACTAACCACCCCCTTTTCTGATCCGCCCCAGGATCCCACAGCGTTAAAGAACTTAGGAGCACAAATATCTTAACAGGACCCACAGTTCCCCCTTGGACACCCTGCCAGCTGCCCCACGAACTGGAAGTGGCTGACAAGCAGAGAGCAGTCATTACAGCTCCCAGTGGTGGGCTGGCACCATCCTCTGGGCAGGGAAAGGGCTGTGCACAGCGTCTAGAAACTTCCTTCACCCTCCTGCTCTCTCATGTGGGAAACGCTAGCGGAGCTTTGTCCCCGTAGGAGGATGGACAGGGAGACCCACCTTCTCGCAGCGGTACTCTCCAAACTTGACGCCGCGAATGATTTGGTGGTAAATGAGGTCGGTGCTGACAGGATCCTCCTGGGAGTTGTGCCAGGGGGTGAAGATCTCCTTGCGGAAGTAGAGGCGCCAGGGCGCGTGGCGCTCGTGCGTGCCCTGCTCCCTCACCAGCTGCTCACACTGCGAAATGGCATCCAGGACGTGGTCTCGCCCCCAGCCCAGCGACCAGAACTACAACAGAGGGACACGGCTTTTAGGGGATCGGAGGGAAGGGCCACAGCCCCAACGCTCCCGCTCTGCTGACAGCGGGAAAAGCGCGGGGAAGCTCAGCAGACGGGTACGAAAGGTGTGCGGGCTCGTGCACAGGGATGGCACCTGGAAAAACAAGGTGGAAGGTAAAGAGAATCACAGACTCATTCAGGTTGGAAAAGACCCCTGGGATCATCGAGTCCAACCACCAACCCTACTCTACAAGGTCACCCCTAAACCCCCAACACCACATCTAGGTGACTTTTAAACACCTCCAGGGATGGGAACTCAACCCCTACTCTGGGCAGCCCAGTCCAGTCCCTGACCACTCTCTCCAGGAAGAATCTCTCCCTGATGGCCAGTCTGACCCTCCCCTGCTGGAGCTGGAAGCCCTTCCCTCTGCTTCTGTCACTGATGACCTGTGAGAAGAGCCCAGCACCAGCATCTCTGCAGGGTCCTTGCAGGTAGTTGTGGAGAGCGAGGAGGTCTCCCCTCAGCCTCCTCTTCCTCAAAGTGAACAGCCCCAACTCTCTCCATCTCAGTCTCACCAGACTGACTCTCCAGGCCCTTCCCCAGCTTCCTTGGCCTCCTCTGCACCTGCTCTGGGGTCTCATTAGCCTATGGTCACAGGCTGTAACACAGCAGAGGACTATCCTTTATCACGCGGAAGCTTTCACAGTATCACAGTATCACAGTATTATCAAGGTTGGAAGAGACCTCATAGATCATCAAGTCCAACCTGTCACCACAGAGCTCAAGGCTAGACCATGGCACCAAGTGCCACGTCCAATCGTGCCTTGAACAGCTCCAGAGTTGGCGACTCCACCACCTCCCTGGGCAGGCCATTCCAGTGGCCAATGACTCTCTCGGTGAAGAACTTTCTCCTCACCTCAAGCCTAAATTTCCCCTGGCGCAGCTTGAGGCTGTGTCCTCTTGTTCTGGTGCTGGCTGGTGCTTTCAAGCCCACGTAGGCAGCTCACAGAATCACAGAGCATTAGGGATCATTGGAAGGGACCTCAAAAGATCATCTAGTCCAATCCCCCTCCCCAGTGTGTGAGACCCTGTGCCGACGTCCTGCTGTGCGGCGCGCGCCGTGAGCAGGAGGGGTCTCAGAACACAGGGGCACGGAAGGCCTGCAGCAGGAGGTGCTGACTGGCCAGCGAGAGCAGGAAAGCAGAATAGGATTCTCAAGTCCTGCGAATCAGCTGGGATTCGGAACAAGAACAGGGCAGGGGTGCTTGCAACAGTCAGAGAGAGCCCTCAGCGAGGCTGGACGGACAGCAGCGACCCCACAGAGAGAGAAGGGAGCTGGCATGCCAGCTGTAAACACCTCACCTGATCAAACACAGCAATGTAGAGCGAGAAACCAAACAGATCCTTCAGCCTGAATTTATCTGCTATGAACTGGCAGATCTCCTTGGCAGTGGAAGCAGAATCTGCAGGGACAGTGATGCTTTGGCCGTTCATCAGGGTGACATTAAACATGATGGGTCTCTTCTGCTTTGTTGCCTGCAAGTCAGAGTTTAATGAGAGAAACAAGAACAAACCTGACCTCTCTGTGAAGAGCGAGGAAGGTGTTTAGATCCGAGCGCTCCACGCGCTGCCCACCCCAGCCCACAGCACTGACGTGACTCTTCCACACCCACACAGATTCCTCAGTGTGTGGTGAATCCCAAACATCAGTGACACCCCCGGACTCAGGTTCCTTCCTCCCCACAGCTCAGGGGAGCTGGCTGTCTCAGGGTCACAGAACGTTAGGGATTGGAAGGGACCTCAGTAGATCATCCAGTCCAGTCCCCCCACCGCTGTGTGGCTATTTCCACACTGGACTCGGGAAGATCTGCCAGCACAGGCTAGTGAACACAATCCAGGACAAAACGACCCGGATCGACATAATTAAATGAAAAGGGGTGGCCACCTGAAGCTCCAGCCAGCTCGGGGGCTCGGTCCGCGCTCCGTTGACGTAGGTGCGTCGCAGGCGCTCGGCACAGTACGGTGCGTAGCCAGCGGGCCCGTGGTGGATGAAGTTCAGCAGGTACTGCGTGCACAGAGCACGAGGAAGAGTTAGGAAACAGCCAGCAGCAAACACCAGAAACCCTCTGCAGCTGGCAAACCCCAGTGATCAGTCACCTCAGGGTCTGCCATAAACTACTGAAGGTTAGAGGGGGAATCAGTGTTTTGAAAAGGGGATTGGAGACACCAAGCTTTGCGTCTTTCTGCAGAACCTGTAGTCTAAAGAGGAAGATGAGTGCCCGTGTATCCCCCATTTCCCCACAGGATAAACACCTGCTGCTGTGAATCAGCTAGAGCAAGCGTTTGCATTTCCAGTTGAAGAACCTGAAGTCTTGTGACATTCTGTGTCAACAAAAGTGCTGGGCAGGGGGCTGATGGCAGGTTAGGACCAATGGTGGTGGTTAGTTTTAGCTCTGCTGAGTTCTCTGACAGTAACAACAGCTGAATCACAGAACATTAGGGATTGGAAGGGACGGCGAAAGATCATCCAGTCCATCCCCCTGCCACAGCAGGATCCCCTAGACAGAAACATACCCGGGGGTTTGAAATGTCTCCAGAGAAGGAGACTCCACAACTACCCTGGGCAGCCCCTGCCAGTGCTCTGGCACCCTCACTGGGAACAAGGTCCTTCTCACACTGATGTGGAACCTCCTCTGCTCCAGCTCACACCCACTGCCCCTTGTCCTGTCACTGGGTGCCCTCTGGGCTCCAGAACAGGACACAAACACTCCAGGTGAGGTCTGCCCAGGGCAGAGCACAGGAGCAGAACCCCCTCTCTTCATCTGCTGGCCACAGTTCTTGTGCTGCAGCCCAGACTGTGATCGGCCTCCTGAGCTGTGGTTGCACACTGGTGGCCCATGGCCAGTTAACCCCTGGGACAGTAACTGCAGACACCCTCGAAATGCTGGATGGGCAAACCCGGACAGGTTAAAACTGGCCAGAGGTTCTGCAGACTGCAAGTGTGAAACACGGGCAGTTGGGGCTGTACCTTCACAAACGTGTCTGAAGGAGGAAAGCAACCGAGGCAAAGCGACAGAAGGATCCAGCCTCGAGCGTGGCTGCTACTGTTGTTGTTTTCACTGAGTTGTTTGCAGATCTGGCAATAAATCTCGTCCCTGTAACAAAACACATGCAAGGAACAGAGAGTGATTCACTGTCTGAACTGGCCTGGCTCTGTTTCTGCTGTCAGCTTGGAGTGGCTGCAGCAGATATGAGCATTGAGACACAGCAGGATCCCCTAGATCCAGTCACAGAGGAACATGGCCAGGAAGGTTTGAAATGTCTCCAGAGAAGGAGACTCCACAACCCCCCTAGGCAGCCCCTGCCAGGGCTCTGCACCCTTGCCAGTAAGAAGGTCCTTCTCACACGGATGTGGAACCTCCTCTGCTCCAGCTCACACCCGCTGCCCCTTGTCCTGTCACTGGGTGCCCCTGAGCAGAGCCTGGCTCCATCCTCCTCACACCCACCCTTCACATCTTGATCAACATTCACGGGGTCACCCCTCAGGCTCCTTTTCCCAGCTCCAGAGCCCCAGCTCCCTCAGCCTTTCTTCAGCAGGGAGATGCTCCCCTCCATCATGCCTGTGGCTCCGCACTAGACTCTCTCCAGCAGCTCTGTGTCCTTCTGGGACTGAGGGGCCCAGCACTGGACAGAGGATTCCAGCTGTGGTCTCAGCAGGGCAGAGTAGAGGGGGAGGAGAACCTCTCTCATGTCACTGCACTACAGCCCTGAGCTGTGTCCCAGTGCCTACCCGTGGGGCACCCCAAAAGCCACACACGGAGGCAGCCAGAACATGAACGCAGGGAAAAGGCAGCGAGGGACTCTTTCTCCATCCCTGCTGACAAAGGCTGAAGACTGAGGCCTGTAGTCTCGGTTCTGTGTGACTAGCTAGGGCCATCAGTCAGGAACCTCCAGCCTGGGGAAGATGCCCATGACTGTGGAAAGGGGGTGCTGGACTGACCCAAATCGAACGGGCTGCTGGCCCAGGAAGGGAGGCCGAGGTTCCCTACCGGATGGCAGGGCGCAGGATCGCGCTGCCGATAACGAAGTGCACTTTTTCCAGGTTAGACATAGGTCTCTCGGTGACTGAGCTGTCCTCTTGGAAAGCCTCTTCTCCACTCCTCAGCTGGTCTGTAACCTGAAAGACACCAAGCAGAGTGCTCTGGAAACCTCCCCTCTTTCCAGGAGCTCTTCCAGAAGCGAGGGATATTTATCTTTCTGGGTGCAAGTGTTTCTGCTCAGTGCAGCAGCAGTTCGGAACGGGCTCGCGTCCCTCTCAAGCTAACCTACAACACACAGTCTCACAGCACTGAGGCTGGCTGGCAGACACTCCTGCTGTCCTGTGCAGCACGTGGTGATTCTCACTCTGCTCAGGACTCCGGGCAGACTTCTGTAACACCGACAGATCTCAACAAAGAATTGCTCCCTGTGCTCAGGGGTCACTCTGCCAGAGGATGAATGACAGCAGTGCTTCCCCCAGTGCACACTGGGCTGCACTGGCTTGGCAGGGGAGCATGCTCCCAGCTGTTGGTTGCTGTCACACAACAGAAGGTGAAGGCGTGGTTCCAGGAAAGGAGACTTGGAGGGGACAATTGGTTTGTTTATTCCGACCTCTTACCTTCCCTGTCAGCTTGGATGACCTTTTCAGCTTCAGGGAAGAGAGCCCCTTCGAAATCTTGTTATCCTTTCTGCTCTCCTTCTGCAACACGTCACCAGGAGAGGACAGGAGTTTAACGCACAGCAGGAGCAACGCGCTGAGGACAACAGGCGAACGGAAGCGCAGGCACAGCCTGCTCCTCTCACCATGCTTGGGCTGTCGCTCCTGAACTGGACCTGGTTCCTTCTGCCGAGCGTGTCGTATATCTGAGACATCACGGAGCTACTCTTGATCGTGGCGTTCTTGGCAAACATCGCTGGCTCTGGCAGGTCCCCCATGAACCGCAGGATGACGACCCACACGATAAGAGAAGCCTGCAGTGGCAGAGAGCACAGTCAGAGGGTTCCAGGAGAACCAACGGCCTCAGGCCCCTTCTGCCTGTTTAGATAGAGGAGCATGTTCTTCCTTTGCACAGAATCATCCAGGTTGGAAAAGACCCCGGGATCACCAAGCCCAACCATCCAAGGAGTCAAAGCTCTGGTCTCCTTCCCTGCTTACAGCAGGACTTGACTTTCAGTCCAACAACGTGAAAGCGACACAGAGCACCCTTATGCTGAAGGAGCAGGACGCAGCTCTAAAGGGAATGCCACTCTTGCTCCGCGATCGCTGAGCCCCCACCATTCCCTTGACCGGTACCTCGCGGTGCCCTGTGGCTGCAGCGAGCAGAGAAGCCTCGGCTGACCTGCACCCTGCACCTCCCCACCAGGACAGGCAAGAGGAACCACAAAGCCAAGGAAGAGCAGAGCTCTCACAGCCTTCACTCTGCACCAAGTAAGGCTCAGCTTCCCAATCCCCCTGCGGCTCCACAGGAAGGTTGGAGGCTGGGGCCAACTCTTTCTGAATCACAGAATCATTCCAGTTGAAAAAGACCCCCAGGATCAGCGAGTCCAACCAGCAACCCCACTCTACAAGATCACCCCTAAACCAGAGCCCCCCAACACCACATCTGAGTGACTTTTGAACACATCCAGGGATGGGGACTCAACCCCCACCCTGGGCAGCCCAGTCCAGTCCCTGACCACTCTCTCTGGGAAGAATCTCTCCCTGATGCCCAGTCTGACCCTCCCCTGGTGGAGCTGGAAGCCCTTCCCTCTGCTTCTGTCACTGATGACCTGTGAGAAGAGCCCAGCACCAGCATCTCTGCAGTGTCCTGTCAGAGACTTCTAGAGATCAATGAAGTCTCCCCTCAGCCTCCTCTTCCTCAACCTAACCAGCCCCAGCTCTCCCCATCTCTCAGTCTCAGCACATTGACTCTCCAGCCCCCTTCCCCAGCTCTGTTGCCCTCCTCTGCCCTCACTCCAGCCCCTCGATGTCTCCCTTGGACTGAGGTGCCCAAAACTGGACCCAGTACTCAAGGTGCAGCCTCCCCAGTGCTGAGTGCAGGGGGACAATCTCCTCCCTACTGCTGCTGGACACCCAGTTCCTGATCCAGGCCAGGATGCCACTGGGCTTCTGGCCACCCTGCTGGCTCCTGTTCAGCCGCTTGCCAGTCAGAACCCCCAGGTCCCCTGTGCCAGCCTGCTCTCCAGCCCCCAGCCTGCAGAGCTGCAGGGGACTGTTGTGACCAAGATGCAGACCCCACACTTGTCACTACTGAAATGCAGACAGTTATCCTCAGCCAGTCCTAACTCACAGACCAGCACCCCTAACAGAAACTGAGAGATGAGTGAGCTCTGGTGCTGCTTCTGTCTGGTCTGGTTTTGTCCCCAGAGGGTTTCTGGAGAAGTCAGAACTAGAATCAGCATCCCCTCTTGACCCACACTGAAGGTGACCAGAGATCTTGTGTTGGACAGGTACCTGCTCAAAGTGCAGATCTGCTGGGTGCCAAGAGGACCGATGGGAAGTTCTACTTCCTTACAAGTGCTTCAGGCTCCCTGCTTCCCCCAAAGCCCCTGGTTCCCAGGGCAGTGCCAGAGGTGGGTGAACCAAAGGACAAGGGAAGCTGCAGAAGCCAGGACTGTGGGAAGAGCAGGTTCAACAAGAAGGAGCGAGATACCTGGACATCGTCCTTGTCATCATGGTAGAGCAGGGGCTGCCGCAGCCGCTTCCGGATGTGGGTGTGTGTAGAAGACCCTTGGAAATAAGTAGCTGCAAACTTGGGGAAGGTGTACTCTTCCAAGCCATCTGCTTCCTCTTCTAGCTCCACACTCATGGGAACCATGTCCAGGTCCACCTCAGCCAGCTTGCTGGGCTTTGCTTCCAAGTCCTGAGCACAACATGAGGAAGAAGAAGTGTGTTTTCTTACCCCACAACAGTAGGTTCCTTTCTTTTCTTTGCTATAGGTCCTTCAGAGTTTGGCTTTCCAGCTAACCCCACAGCCATCTTCAGCTGTTACCAACAGATCTGTGGACTCTGAGATCTGTCCTTTCCTGTCTTGGGCTTCAGTGAGAACACTGCTGATGGAAACCCCAGGTGTTCCCTCACCGCTCATGTCCTGCACTGCCCCAGAATGGCACCAGTTGGTGAAGGTCTACCACAGAATCACAGGACATTAGGAGTCCAAAGGGACCTCAAAAGATCACCCAGTCCCATCCCCCTGATGCAGCAGGATCCCCTACATCCAGTCACACAGGAACATGCCCAGGTGGGTTTGAAATGTCTCCAGAGAAGGAGACTCCACAACCCCCCCGGGCAGCCCCTGCCAGGGCTCTGGCACCCTCACTGGGAACAAGGTCCTTCTCACACTGATGGGGACCCTCCTCTGCTCCAGCTCTGTTCCACCCACTGCCCCCTGTCCTATCATCAGATGACACTGAGCCGACACTGGCTCCCAAAGAAACAAATGTGCTCTGATTTTGAAGACACCCAGTCCCCACACTGCATGTGGCCAAGAACTTGTGGGAACTGACGTCTGGAAGCAGAAACAGAGGCTTAATCTGGATTATCTTTGCACTGCATTAAGCAGGATTCCCCACTGGTGGAAACCCAACAGCTAATGGACTTTCACAAGAGACTAACAGGACCCATCACCAGTCTGCAGCTCTGTACCTCAAAGCCCAGCGGAGCCTGTCCTTCCTGGCCTCCGATCATAGAGGGTAAAAAACCAAAGATCTTGTCCACCATTTCCTGGTCACTGAGAACCTCCTGATGTGTTGGTTTATGGGCGAGAGCATTCCTCCTCTGTCTCATTTCCTCCTCCTCTCTCTCCAGAGCAGCCAGGTGTTCCTTGAAACACAGAAGATGGTTAGGCAGGACTGGAACATCATTCTGCTAGAATGAACCGGGGAGAGGATGAAACCCCATCCCAAAGGTGTGATGCCAGTAAGTCCAGCTCTGCCAGTGCAGTGCTGGAGTGTGAAGTCTAATGGTGCCTGTGCTAATCACAGCATCACAGAACAGTAAGGGACTGGAACAAACCTTGAAAGATCATCCAATCCAGTCCTCCCAACACAGCAGGGTCCCCTAGATCCACTCGCACAGGAACATGGCCAGGAGGGTTTGAAACGTCTCCAGAGGAGGAGACTCCACAGTCCTCTGGGCAGCCCCTGCCAGGGCTCTGGCACCCTCACCATGAACAAAGTCCTTCTCACACTGATGTGGAACCTCCTCTGCTCCAGCTCACACCCACTGCCCCTTGTCCTGTCA
Source organism: Rhinopomastus cyanomelas (assembly GCA_013400115.1). Lineage (NCBI taxonomy): Eukaryota > Metazoa > Chordata > Aves > Bucerotiformes > Rhinopomastidae > Rhinopomastus > Rhinopomastus cyanomelas. The sequence goes on along the minus strand of VXBP01006175.1, from coordinate 411,537 downwards.
CTGGGTGCCCCTGAGCAGAGCCTGGCTCCATCCTCCTCACACCCACCCTTCACATATTGATCAACACCCATGGGGTCACCCCTCAGGCTCCTTTTTCCCAGCTCCAGAGCCCCAGCTCCCTCAGCCTCTCCTCAGCAGGGAGATGCTCCCCTCCCTCCAGCACCCCTGTGGCTCTGTGCTGGGCTCTCTCCAGCAGCTCTGTGTCCTTCTAGAACAGAGGGGACCATAGCCCACCAGCAGCAAGGCTCTTACAGCTGTCCTTCTGGACTGTTGGTCACTTTATCAATGAGAGAGGACCCAGGAGAACACAGGGTTCACAGCAGCAGCCAGCACCACGGGATTTAAAGCCCTGCAGTGTGTTCTGTGACAGGGCTGTGCGTGTGATTCTGTGATCCTCTGTGTTTGGCTGGAGTGCCAGCTCGCACTGCAAAGGGCAACGGGCCTGGGTTTGCCGTCTCCTGTTTCTGAGGCTTTGGCACAAACAGGGTTACAGCTCCATCTCCGTTCCATTAAAACCCAGTGGTGCTCAGGTCTCTGAGCCAGGCAAGCCCCCTTGCCAGCCAAGGAACACAGCACTCAGTGTTCCTGCACCAGCACACCTACCTTTTCTAATCTCATAGCTTCTTCCCTCGCTTTCTCTGGTCCAAGGATGTAGAGAAGACGCTGCTCTTCTTCCAAGCGGATATTCTTGGCTTCCAGCTTGCACTTGTGCTGTGGACAACAGGACCACTGTGTGACCACTTCCACGACAACTGAGGGGCTCCCTTCTGCCAGTAACAGGCTGTCCACACCAGGGCTCTCTCCAGCAGCTCTCTGTCCTTCTGGAACTGAGTGGCCCAGAACTGGACACGAGATTCCAGCTGTGGTCTCAGCAGGGCAGAGTAGAGGGGCAGGAGAACCTCTCTCCATCTGCTGACCACCCCCTTCTGATCCACCCCAGGATGCCATTGGCCTTCTTGGCCACGACATCGGGCTGCGTGAAACTCTGCTTCTGTGCCTGACAAGACCCCAAAAGAAAGCATCCCCTCGACAACATCCCCACCCAGTGCTGTGCTGACTAAACCTCCGTCAGCTCCGTAAGAGCAAGCAGGCCACAAGGCAGCCTTGAGCCTACCTCCCTCCTCATCCTCCGGTAGGTCTGGCGAGCAAACATGCCCCTGGCGTAGGCCTGTATCACACACACAGCTCTCTTCTTCTCGGCTATCTTCTGGCGCATTAGGTAGCCGCGGCACATGGCCTGGAGCCTGATGACGTGAGCCCGAGTCGCTTCGTACTGCTTAGCCAGCAGCCGGCTCCGGTAGAGGGCCTGCAGGCGCCCGAAGCCCAACATAACCTGCAGGAGGTGGAGCAAAGCCAGGCTAGCCTATGGTCCAAAACCACTGCGACTGGGAGTCAGCTGGGATGAGCAGGAGATAGCAAGATCAGGGACTGGATGAAGACACTGCAAGGGGCTGACGTGATACTGCCCTTCATGCTGCATCTTCAGCCAACAAAAGGGTTTTAAACTAGATCATGCAGGACTCCTCTGGGGAGCCATCTAAGGAGTGACATGAGAGGCTGAAATTATAACAAGGGAAGGAAGGGAGCAGAAATGAAGCCAAATGAATGGGGAGGGGAAAGGCTGCTTCTTATGGAGATGGCTGTGAAAAATCCCACGAGAAGCAGCAGAGGAGACGGGACAGAAGGCAGGACAGCAGCCTGGCTCTTCAGGCAGGAGCAGAATGAAACCTTTGGTAGAAATGGCAGAGGTTCAGCAGCCCCGAGAGGTCACAGAGCCCTCCCCGGACTTTACACCCTGCTGTCTTGCCTCTGCTCCCTTCAGTCGTGACTATCTCTGCTCGTAATCCTTCACACAGTGGGGCCAGGCATCGTGCAGAAGCGCACCCCCAGCTACACAGGTTCATACAACTTCAGGGTAAGCCCTGCCTCCTACCATTCTGAAGTCCTTCCGGCAGCAGTAGCCTCTCCAGGCCGACTGAATGGCCACAGCAGACCTCCTCTGTTTCAGAAACTGCTTCCTGAGCAGACAGGAGAGGTGACAAGCAACAGGTTATTGCTGCTGCTTATCACAGCATCACAGAACATTAGGGATTGGAAGGGACCTTGAAAAGACCATCCAGTCCAATCCCCCCTGCCACAGCAGGACCCCCTAGATCCAGTCACACAGGAACATGCCCAGGTGGGTTTGAAATGTGTCCAGAGAAGGAGACTCCACAACCCTCCTTGGGCAGCCCCTGCCAGGGCTCTGGCACCTTCACTGGGAAGAAGGTCCTTCTGATATTTATGAGGAATCTCCTATATTCCAGCTTACAACCATTGCCCCTTGTCCTGTCACTAGATGACACTGGCTCCATCCTCCTGACACCCACCCTTCACATATTGATCAACATCCATGGGGTTACCCCTCAGGCTCCTCTTTTCCAAGATAAAGAGACCCAGCACCCTCAGCCTCTCCTCCCTTATGCTCCACCTCCTTCATCATCCTCGTTGCGCTAAGCTTCCTAAACAGGAGAGTTCTTGTAGCTCTGAGCAGGACACAGACTCCCTGGGGATCTCCTGTTTTCCAGATGCCTACTGCTGACCAGTACTATTCAGTGCAGACCTTCCTGCCAGCCCCTCCTCTTCATCCAGGGTGCCTGTGCTACAGCCCTTCGTTTTGAAAAGCATCGTGGACACACAGAAATGGAGCCAGAATGACCCCGTGCGACGCCTGCACACGAGCCCTGAGAGCACAACGAGCGCTGTCGTCAGGGCTCATCCATTTCACCCGCAAAAACGCTTCACAGGATCACAGAACATTAGGGACTGGAAGGGACCGCTGAAAGATCACCTGGTCCAATCCCCCTGCCGCAGGGGATCAGCTAGACCCAGTCATGAACTGCACCCCAGAGACTGCTGCTTCAAACCAAAGCAAATTCTCTCTGTAAGATCACTCACCTGTCCTTCAACCCTCTCATCACCTTCTGGATGAGGAGAACCTTATCTGTGAGGACGTTCTGGCGCTGCAGCTCCAATACTGTGTCGTGATGGTCCTGTTAAAAGGAAGGGTGGACACAACAGCTGAGGAGCTAACCCCACCACCTGTGAAAACCAGACTCGGGGTCTGCAAGAGGCCCCACAGCAGCGTGACGCAGCGCGAGCTGTGGCTGAAGTGCACTTGTGGAGCTGCAGGAAGAAGAGCAAACCAGACAAGCGCACACCACCGCTCCACCACGGCTGGCTGCAGCCACACACAAGCAGAGAACCTGCCTGGAGAAAGGCTGCTTTACCCGGGTTGTGCTACAGGCAAAGACAGACTGGAGCACGCGTCCAGAGGAGGGACCACTACAGTGACCAAGGGAATGGAGCATTTCTGGTGTGAGGACAGGCTGAGAGAGCTGGGGCTGGTCAGCCTGGAGAAAAGAAGGCTCCAGTAGGACCTTCTGGTGACCTTCCAGTACCTGAGGGGGGCCACATGAAGGCAGGGGAAGGTCTTTTCCAGAGGGTTTGTATGGACAGGACAAGGAGCAGTGGGTTCCAGTTGGGACAGGAGAGATTGAGGCTGGACCTTGGAAAGAAGCTCTTTAGCGTGAGCGTGGTTGATGGCTGGACTGGGCTGCCCAGTGAGGTGGTGGGGGCCTCATCCTTGGAGTCATTTCAGGTCAGGCTTGATGAGGCTCTGAGAAGCCTGACCTAGGTGGAGTTGTTGAGGGAGGCTGGACCAGATGACCTCTAGAGGTCCCTTCCAGCCCAGGACACTATGATTCTGTGAGATGCCCTGATCCAATGTGCTTGTAGCCAGTTCAGTTTTATGCCCAGGGCTTGGGCAAGACCAGTACATTGCACTGTGAGGCTTGGCTGCAGCGCTGGAGCACAGGAACAGGATCAGCATCTGCCATGCCTGTCTGTGACCATCAAAGCATTCTGCCTTCAGGAGCAAAGATCCAGCATCAGGTTCAGGAGAGAGTTTCTAAGAGAGCCCAGTCCTTGCAGGCCACCATTTCTTCACAAGCAAGTCAAGCTGTTCTGTGAGGCACAGTGTTTTTCAGGAGCAGAGACAATAAACTGCCCTTTTTACTTACTTTAAGGAAAATCTTGGTCCTTCCAGCCTGCCAGCTTTCATCCTTGCCCAGCACTGCTTCGGAGATGCTGATAGAGCTCTGCCGAGCATCATTCTTCAGCTGAGGAGCAAAAGCATCATCACATTAGGGCTTGGTTGTGAAACACAGCGGCCGTGCTCTGTACTGTGTAAGGATCTACTGCTCTGCTTTTTAAAGGGCAAAGGATTCAAACAGATGAGGTCTGCCAGACCTCTGGGCTGAAGGATGACAGGGGTTCAGCTCACAAGGCCAACAAAAGGAAGAACGTGACTGTGTGGCCAAACACTGCAGGGCTCAAGCGCAAGGAGGACGCTAGAGGCCTCAGAAGTGTGTGAAGGCAGAAAAGAAACATCTGAGAGCAATGGGGCTGCCACCCTGCCTGCGTGGAGCAGGTCAAGGACAGCTGGAGCTAGGAGCACCTCTACCATTGCAGCTAAGGCCCACACGAGTACCCAGGTATCTAGGTGCAGTCCCTGTGATGACAGCAACCTCACTGATGCCAGCAACGACGGAAGAACTTTGTGCTGTGGGGAAGACCAAAGCTCCCCATTACAGACCTTTTCTCGAAGAGGCCACGGCAGGAGAACTCTGTATCTGTCGAAGAACTCCTCAAAGCTGTAACGAACTGGGTAGCCAGCCTTCCGGATCCGAATGGTCTCCATCATCCCCGAATAGCGCAGCTGTTTGATACACAGCTCCCGGTCAAACAACTGGAAGGGAAGACAGACAGCGAGGAGAGCTGGCACGGAAAGAAGCTGAACCTCTAGCCTTCCCCTTCAGGTTCCCGTGAGCCCCCGACCGCCGAAAGCTCCCGAAACAGCTCACTCTGCTTTTCGTCCATTGTGCTTCTCATTTCTTCATTACTCATAGGCATAAACTGCTGAATCACAGAATCAGGTTGGAAGAGACCCCTGGGATCACCAAGTCCAACCACCAACCCCACTCTACAAGGTCACCCCTAAACCAGAGCCCCCAGCACCACATCTCAGTGACTTTTCAACACGTCCAGGGATGGGGACTCAACCCCCACCCTGGGCAGCCCAGCCCAGTCCCTGACCACTCTCTCCAGGAAAAATTTCTTCCTGATGGCCAGTCCCTGGTGGAGCTGGAAGCCTCTGTCACTAATGACCTGCGAGCAGAGCCCAGCACCAGCATCTCTGCAGGGTCCTTTCAGATAGTTGTAGTAAGTGATGAGGTCTCCCCTCAGCCTCCTCTTCCTCAAACTAAACAGCCCCAGCTCTGTCCATCTCTCAGCCTCATCACATTGATTCTCCAGGCCCTTCCCCAGATCCGTTGCCCTCCTCTGCCCTCGCTCCAGCCCCTCGATGTCTCCATCGGACTGAGGTGCCCAATTCTGGACCCAGGACTGAAGGTGCATCCTCCCCAGGACAATCAGCTCTCTAGTCCTGCTGGACACACAGTTCCTGATCCGGGCCAGGATGCCACTGGCCTTCTTGGCTGCCTGGGCTCCCTGCTCGCTCCGTTCAGCCACCTGTCAATTAGAACCCCCAGGTCCCTCTCTGCCAGATGCTCTCCAGCCCCACTGCCCCCAGCCTGTAGCTGCAGGGGATTGTTGTGACCAAAGTGCAGGACCCCACACTTGGCTCTAGTAAAACCCTTCCAATGATCCTCAGGCCATCGACACCGTCCGTGCAGGTCCTTCTGAACTGACCCCAAAGGGTCTTCCAATGTGTGTCTGTCAGCAGCAGGAGCAGTCCCTGGACTCTGGTCTGGCTGTGGTAGCTGTTTTCACTTGCAGAGCTGCGGCTGCAGATGAGCAGTAAGTTGTCCCTATCCCTGTGCAGGTGTTGCAGGCACCTCCCCAGAGGGCATCGCCATGCCAAGCACAGTGTGTGTCATGCAGAGTGAAAATAGGCTCCCTGAGCCACGTGCAAGACTTTAAAATCATTACCTCAGCTGACCAACAGCAGACAAGGCTTTAGTGTGGAACTAGGTCATGGTCTCCCAAGTTCCGGCCAAGCACCTTAGTGACAGAGTCACTTGTCTTCGCCCATCGTGTCACACTAAGGCACATCACCCCTCTCTCAGCCTTCCTCTCTCAGGCTGTTTCATAGCAGGATGATGGTTGGATCCTAGTGTTTTTCCTTTGTGCCCTTGCGGAGGGGCCGGAAGGTCTCCAGTTTTGCTTTTGTCTTGTCAGGGAAGGCTTCTACAGCTCCTCTCAGAACACAGTGACGTGCTTTGCCCCCCATCTACTTCTCTGCGATGCCTTTCAGACGCACAGCGCTGTATCCGACCGCTTGTTTGAGAGCACGGACAGCCTGCACTCCAGCTGCAGCACAGCTATACAGTGCTGCTCAGAATCACAGATGGGATGGGAAGGGACCTCAAAACATCACCCAGTCCCATCTCCCGGCCACAGCAGGATCTCCTACATCCAGTCACACAGGAACACGGCCAGGGGTTCGAAACAGCTCCAGAGAAGGAGACTCCACAGCCCCCTGGACAGCCCCTGCCAGGGCTCTGCCACCCTCCCTGGGACAAACAAGGTCCTTTTCACACTGATGTGGAACCTCCTCTGCTCCAGCCCACACCCGCTGCCCCTTGTCCTGTCACTGGGTGCCTCTGAGCAGAGCCTGGCTCCATCCTCCTCACACCCACCCTTCCTATATTGATCAACACCCATGGGGTCACCCCTCAGGCTCCTTTTTCCCAGCTCCAGAGCCCCAGCTCCCTCAGCCTCTCCTCAGCAGGGAGATGCTCCCCTCCCTCCAGCACCCCTGTGGCTCTGTGCTGGGCTCTCTCCAGCAGCTCTGTGTCCTTCTGGAGCCGAGCGGCCCAGAGCTGGACACAAGATTCCAGCTGTGGTCTCAGCAGGGCAGAGCAGAGGGGGAGAAGAACCTCACTTAACCTACTAACGTGGTTCTGATCTACTCCAGGATGCCATTAGTCTTCTTGGCCACCAGGGCTCATTGCTGGCTCCTGGCCATCCTGCAGCTGGGCACCAGGACCCCAAGGTCCCTTTCGCCTCCGCTGCTCTCCAGGAGGTCAGTCCCCACCCTATCCTGGTCCCTGGGTTTTCCTGTGCAGATGCCAGACTCTACCCTGCCCCGTTCTAGTTCATTCAGTGTCTCCCCGCCCAGCTCCGCAGCCTGCCCACGACCAGCTGATGGCAGCCCAGCCTGCTGCGGTGTCGGCCACAGCAACAGACAGTGTTTTCCCGTTAAAGAGTTTCCTGAAGACGAGGCCTCGAATGGTTCAAACATTACCAGTGGTTTCTTGTAGTCATTTGGCTTGATGCAGCGGATGAAGTACGGCTGGCACTGCTCGAGGATTTTCATCAGCTTTTCCAGGGACTGCTTGAACTGTCCTCCCAGTGTCGAGAGCCGTTTGGCGGTGTCGGCGCCCTGGAAGAGTAAGCAGATGCTGGCTGCTGCATTGTGTGCTGCCAGGGGAAATGACTAGATCCTAGCAGCTTTGCACTGGGGAGCAGCATCGTACAGCTGCCAGAACAACAATTATTTACCTACATGGGCAGTAAATCAGCCGTCGGCATCCACTAATTTGGGTTTATTCTTGCAAAGAAACCCCACCGAGCTCCTTCGGCTCCTGGGGCACTAGGCTGGAGCAGTGGGGGTGGCTGTGGTGGAAGCAGTTCCACCCACACCAGACCTGTTTCCCCCAAGCACAGCTGTGCTCGACGCCTGGGTGCCAAGGTCTTACTCATGGGTGTGTGCCTGAAAGCTGGGTGAGACACAGCCGCTCCCAAGGCCGTCATAACCTCTGGGCCAGGCTTGCTGCTGCCATCTCAGCGCTCACTAGGGACACTGAAGATCCAGAAGAGCTCATTCCTCAGTAACTGCCTCACTGTCTGGCTCACAGGTGCTACACTGAGCCATGAAAAGGGAACTGCTTATAGAATAACTGGAGCTGGAAAGGACCCTAGGGACTGAGTTCAACCATCAACCCTACTCTGCAAGGTCACCCCTAAACCAGAGCCCCCAACACTACATCTAAGTGACTTTAAAACACATCCAGGGATGGGGACTCACCCCCAACCCTGGGCAGCCCAGTCCCGTCCCTGACCACTCCTTCTGGGAAGAATCTCTTCCCGATGACCAGTCTGACCCTCCCTGGTGGAGCTGGAAGCCCTTCCCTCTGCTTCTGTCACTGATGACCTGTGAGCAGAGCCCAGCACCAGCATCTCTGCAGGGTCCTTTCAGACAGTTGTAGAGAGCAATGGGGTCTCCCCTCAGCCTCCTCTTCCTCAAACTAAACACCCCCAGCTCTCTCCATCTCTCAGTCTCAGCACATTGATTCTCCAGGCCCTTCTCCAGCTCCATTGCCCTCCTCTGCCCTTGCTCTAGCCCCTTGATGTGTCCCTTGGACTTAGGTGCCCAACACTGGACCCAGATCTCAAGGTGCAGCCCCCCCAGTGCTGAGTGCAGGGGGACAATCCCCTCCCTGCTGCTGCTGGACACACAGTTCCTGATCCAGGCCAGGATGCCACTTCGTTGCCCTACGCCGAACTCTCTCCAGCAGCTCCACATCCCTCTTGAACTGAGGAGCCCAGAACTGGACACAAGACTCCAGCTGTGGTCTCACCAGTGCAGAGTAGAGGGTGAGAAGAACCTCTCTCGATCTGCTAACCACCCCTCTTCTGATCCACCCCAGGATGCTGTTGGCCCTCTTGGCCACAAGAGCACACTGCTGGCTCATAGTCATTTTGCTGTCCAACAGGACCCCCAAGTCCCTTTCCCCTACACTACTCTCCAACAGCGCGGGTGCTGAGTAACGAGGGGACTGCCCCAGCCTCGCGCAGCCAAGCGCAGAGCTAATCACTGCCGCACCACACGGCTACACGGGGCCAACTTTTCAACCACCTAACGCTGGATCCAGTGGCTCCCCTGGTCTCTGTGGTCTGCGCAGCACCTCACTCTGATAGTTCTTAGGGTTCAAGTTCCCCAACGCTCTTCTCTGTCAGCTACAGGGTGACGCTGCCCTCAAGTGACCGAACACCCCTGCCTCACGGGAGTTGGAAGGTACCTCCAGAGACCATCGAGACCAACGCCCCTCCCTCAAAGCAGGACTGCCTGCAGTGCAGTGCACAGGGCTGCATCAGGCAGCGTTTGAGCATCTCCAGAGAAGGAGAACCCACAGCCTCCCTGGGCAGCCCATTCTGGTGCTGTGGGACTCACACTGGAAAGAACGTTCCTCTTCTTTTCTAAATGAAACTTGTTGTGTTCCAGCTAGTGCCTGGTGCTTCTTTTCCTGTCACTGGGCACATCCTGGCACCACCCTGCCTACAGGCACCCTTCAGGTATTTACAGGTCTCAAGGCACAAAGATAATGAAGGGAGTGGAGTGGAGCATCTCCCTGATGAGGAGAGGCTAAGGGAGGGATTGGAAAGGACCTCAAAAGATCATGCAGTCCCATCCCCTGCCACAGCAGGATCCCCTGGATCCAGTCACACAGGAGCATGGCCAGGCAGGTTTGAAATGTCTCCAGAGAAGGAGACTCCACAACCCCCTGGGCAGCCCCTGCCAGGGCTCTGGCACCCTCCCTGGGAGGAAGGTCCTTCTCACACTGGCCAGCAGAGCCCACTGCCCACGCTGACAGGCTGCTGTACTTAACTGTAAGGAGAGGGGGTTTTTTTCTATAGCACAACCTTATTTACAGGGTCAAAAAGTGTTAGAGCAGTGGAGGTGGACCTGATGTTTAACCTGAGAGTGTTACTAGCTTTGAAGGGATGCTGCTAAGCCACTCTGACGTCCTTCCCCCGCAGAAAGTTTACCTGTCCATGGCCAGATGTTCTGGACAGCAGAAAGCCACAATGGGATAGAGACTGAGGAAGAAAGGACAGGATTAGAAAACAATGGCAGGAGCACAGGTAGCAGCTGAGAGAGCAAGCTGGCTGTTTGTTCTGTTCTGAAAGCAAAACTCAAAGACATCAACATGAAAGCAAAGGTACCTCCCAGTGAACGTTTCATCAGGGCAGGGAACCTGAACTCTGCCCCATGCTGTTTCCAGTTCCCTGAGCTTTACCACCTCATTTGCACCAGGCAGAGGCTCCCTGCAGCAGCAGGCACAGAGGATGATCATCAGCCATCACGGACTTTGTCCCAAACACCTCTGAGCTGGGAGGGACACTTAAAGCTCCAGCAATACGCAGGGCAGTGACACCGTCTGCAGGTGTCCCTGGCAGCAGGAGGGTGGCTCATGAGCTGAGACTGGGCTGGCAACAAGATGACTGACAGATGCTCCTGACCAGCCCCTTTTCCTCCAGAAAAGACGAAGACAGAGGGAATAAGTGAGGAGGATTCATGGATTGGAAAAGAAAACAAGGACAAGGAGACCCTTCTGTGACAGCAGAGGTATTTGCTCCTTTGTGTGTCAGCCCTCTGCAAGAGCAAAGAGACCACCAGCCAGTTGCCCAGCCAGACACCTTGTTGTGAAGGTCCCGGCAGGGTGGCCGTGTGCCCAGTATGGCAGCAGTTCAGCTACTGGCTTCTGCACAAGTGCTGGTTTTGCAGTGAGGTCTCTGGGTGGTGTCCTGTTCCGTTCCAGTGAACCTTCTGAACTAGCTCTCCTAGCAGCCTGCACCCATCCTGGTCATGTGGATGCACTGTGGGTGGATGCCCAGGCAGACACAGCAAACCCAGACACAGATGACAAGAAGAGGTGGGGAAGCAGTCCTGGAGGACTGGGCTGACGCTGACCTTGTTTACAGCTTGAACACCAGACCCTGCCTTTGCCTGCAGACTCCTGGGCACAAATGAATCGAATGAAAGGGACAGGGACTTGCAGGGACATGCAAAGGAAATCACAGAATCACTCTGGCTGGAAAAGAGATCTGGCTGGGATCTTCGAGTCCAACCATCTACCCCATCTTACAAGTTCACCCCTAACCTACACCCCTCAACACCTCATCCAAACAATCTTTAAACACATCCAGGGATAGGGACTCAACCACCTCCCTGGGAAGCTCTTTCCGGTGCCTGACCACCTTTTCTGTGAACAAATTCTTCTTAATATCTAGTCTAAGCCTTCCCTGTTGTAGCTTGAACCCATCCTCTCTTGCTTGTGAGAAGAGACCAGCACCAACATCTCCACAGCATCCCTTCAGATAGTTGCAGAGAGTGATGAGGTCTCCTCTCAGCCTCCTCTTGTCAAACTAAGGAGCCCCAGCTCTCTCAGCCTTTCCTCACAAGATTTACTCTCCAGGCCCTTCACCAGCTTCGTCACCCTCCTCTGCACCTGCTCCAGCACCTCCACATCTCTCTTGTACTGAGGTGCCCAAAACTGGACACAGTACTCATGGTGTGGCCTTACCTGTGCTGAGTCCAGGGGGATGATAACCTCCCTGCTCTTGCTGGCCACACTCCTTCTAACACAAGCCAGGATGCCATTGGCCTTCTTGGCCACCTGGGCACGCTGCTGGCTCAGCTTCATCTTCCTGTCAGTTAGAACCCTCAGATCCCTCTCTGCCTGACGGCTCTCCAGCCACAGCTCCCCAAGCCTGTGGCGCTGCAGGGGGTTGTTGAGGCCCAAGCGCAAGACCTGGCACTTGGCCTATTGAAGCTCCTGCCATTAACATTGGCCCATCATTCCCATCTATCCCAGTCTCTCTGAAGAGCCTCCCTAGTGGCAGATGGACACTCCCACCTAACTTGGTGTCATTCTATGATTCTGTGATCTGCAGACTTACTAATGACACCCTCTGTGTCCCTATCGAGATCACCAGTACAGATGTTAAACAGAGATGGTCCCAACACCGAGCCCTGAGGCCACCAGCTGGATTTAGCTCCACTAGCCACCACTCTTTGGGCCTGGCTGTTCAGCCAGTGTTTTACCCAGCAGACTGTGTGCTCATCCAAGCCATGAGCAGCCAGCTTATCAAGGAGAATTCTGTGGGGAGCAGTGTCAAAGGCTTTTCAAAAGTCCAGGTAAACAATATCCACAGCCTTTCCCTCGTCCAATAGTCCAGTCACCCTGTCACAGAAGATCAGGTTCGTCAGGCAGGACCTGCCTTTAATAAGCCCACAGTGACTGGGCCTGATCCCCTGGTTGTCCTGCATGTGCAGCGCGATGGCACTTGAGATGATGTGTTCCATAAAGAACAGGAAAGAGGAGGTCAAGAACAGCCAAAGCCTTATGGAGGGGAGGGCAAATGAGTTCTTTCTGCAGCTCAGCCCCAGCAAACCAACCTTGTAGGACTGGTCAGCTCCAAGATGTCGAAGGGTCCCACGTCCCAGACTAAGTGGGGTTGTTTCCACCTGGAAAATCTCCCTGAGGAATTTGTTTTTGGAGGAGTGAACCACTTGCATCACGTTAGCACTCAGAGTGTCCCGATTTTTCTCCAGGAAATCTAGAGGATGGAAACAAAACCAGCATGTCACCTCTGCAGCCTGCTGGCCCGAGCGCGGCTGTCTGGCTAAACCCCACTTCATTTACAGCAACTTGCAGATTAGTTCAGCGTAATCCTCCTGATCTGACCTCAGATCAACACCTCTGAGACCAGGACACGCCCTTCTCCTCACCCCCCCTATCCAGCAGGGACAGGCTCACCTTTTGATTCATAGAAGACAACCCCAGCAAAGTGGTTGATGCCAAACTTGGTGTCATGGACACTCCTGGGTGGGATGTAGACTCTGCTTTTGCCATGGAGGGAGTTGATTTTGGCCAGCATGGTGGCATCGGTGCCCTAGAAACAAACACAGGCACTGGAGGGTAGCTGAGCAGATTCCCCCCGGCGCTGGCCTGTGCTCAGCAAACAAAGCAAAGTGATGCTAACAGACAGCAAAAGCTCAAATTCTCTGTGAAGATCCGGAGGATGGCAGTACCCAAGGGTCTTCACTTGTACACAGGCCCTCTTCTCAAACATCAGGGCAGAACACACCACTAGAATGAAAGACTTAGTATTTTAGGGTCTTCCTCACTTACAGGAGAAGAAAGAGCAAGCTGTAGCCCAGATGAACATCAGACCAGTATCACAGAATCACAGAACATCACTGTGTTAAGGATTGGAAGGGACCTCAAAAGATCACCCAGTCCAGCCCCTCTGACACAGCAGGATCCCCTAGATCCAGTCACACAGGAACAGCCCAGGAAGGTTTGAAATGTCTCCAGAGAAGGAGACTCCACAGCCCCTTTGGGCAGCCCCTGCCAGGGCTCTGGCACCCTCACTGGGAACAAGGTCCTTCTCACACTGATGTGGAACCTCCTCTGCTCCAGCTCACACCCCCTGCCCCTTGTCCTGTCACTGGGTGCCCCTGAGCAGAGCCTGGCTCCATCCTCCTCACACCCACCCTTCACATATTGATCTACATCCATGGGGTCACCCCTCAGACTCCTTTTTCCCAGCTCCCTCAGCCTCTCCTCAGCAGGGAGATGCTCCCCTCCATCATCCCTGTGGCTCTGCACTGGGCTCTCCCCAGCAGTTCTGTGTCCTTCTGGAACTGAGGGGCAAATCCACACATCTCTTGAGAAGCTCTTATAAAATGCTTCACGCTCTGCCTGGAACAGCTCTAAGAGTTTCAACAGTGAGGTGCCAGGAAGAGCACGTTCTGGCTGAGAAGTGTTAGAAGGGAGCTAACTTAAAAGAACCACCTATGGGGAGATGTCTGTGCTTCTCACAATGGACCCAGGCACTGAGTTAGCACTTCCCTGTGAGTAAAGCCCAGCGCTAACTGTGAGCTGGGTGCAGGGCCAGGCACTACGAGTGAAAGCAGCAGCTTACCTTTGGGAACTTGCTCTCTTCATCAATGAGGGAGATGATGTTCATAGGCTTGAGTGCGATGACTTCCAGCGCCTGGCGGTTGTCAGTGAAGTCAATGTTCTCCCAGGCAATGTGCTCGGCGAGGTATTCCTCCTGCTCCAGCTTGAAGACGTGGTGTACGAAGAACTGCTGAAGGTGCTCGTTTGCAATGTTAATGCAGAGTTGCTCGAAGCTGGGGGAGAGGTAGGAAGCCATGGTCATCATTGGCCAGACCTGCACTGCTCCATGGGGTTTGCTCATACTCTGCACTAGTTACATCTCTGGGTGTACTACTGCTCTACTCCACAGTAGTCACCACCGCTGCACGTTGCTAATCCTAGCAATAGAAGGGATGCTTCTGCTCTGATAAGGTAAGCAGAAATGAGCCATCCGGTGACTGCATGTTGTTGAGAAAGCAAAGACAGACCTTGTGTGTGTTCCACACAATCACAGAATCACAGAACATTAGGGGCTAGAAGGGACCTTGAAAGATCACCCAGTCCAATCCCCCTGCCACAGCAGGATTCTCTGCATCCAGTTGCACAGGAACACGGCCAGGAGGGTTTGAAATGTCTCCAGAGGAGACTCCACAACAACCCAGGGCTCTGGCACCCTCACCAGTAAGAAGGTCCTTCTCACACTGATATGGAACCTCCTCTGCTCCAGCTCACACCCGCTGCCCCTTGTCCTGTCACTGGGTGCCCCTGAGCAGAGCCTGGCTCCATCCTCCTGACACCTGCCCTTTCCATACTTAGCAACATTCATGAGGTCACCCCTCAGGCTCCTTTTTAACAAGCTAAAGAGGACCAGCTCCCTCAGCCTTCCCCCATCAGGGAGATGTTCCCCTCCCTTCATCATCTCTGGCTCTGTACTAGACTCTCCCCAGCAGCTCTGTGTCCTTCTGGAACTGAGGGGTCTGCAACAAGATTCCAGCTGTGGTCTCAGCAGGGCACCGTAGATGGGGAGGAGAACCTCTCTCCATGTGCTAACCACCCCCACTTCTGATTCACCCCAGGATGCCACTGGCATTCTTGGCCAGCAGGGCCCATTGGTGGCTCCTGGCCATCCTGCTGGCCACACCAGGACCCCCAGGTCCCTTTCTCCTACACTGCAGTTTCCAGGATGACAATAAGACCATGCATCTGTTTGTTTATTCGTTCTTTCCCTTTACACCAGCTGGACTCGATGATCTTTCGAGGCCCCTTCCAGTCTCTAACGTTCTGTGATTTTCCCAGCGATATCCTCCTGAGCGACTGGATCCTGCTGTGGCAGGGGGATTGTACTCAATGATCTTTCAGGACCCCTTCCAATCCCTAGCGCTCTGTGACTCTGTGAAGATGAATCTAGAGCCTCCTACCTGTTGTTGCTGAAGTTTTCAAACCCAAAAATGTCCAGCAGCCCAATGGACTGACGTCTGACTTTGGACTTCTGAGAAGCTGGGTTGAAAATGGCCAAGTTGATCTTGTTCACTATCCACAGGAAGATCCGTCCATATATACCCTGAGAAAAAGTGGAATTAGAACCCCTCCCTGCAGCCTCAGGACAGAGCTTACAGCTCACTGTTGTGCTGCTGCCTGAAAACTGGGCAGGACCGGAGCCCTCTGGGCGAGAGTCTGCCGGGTAGGGCTCCTCAAGCAGAACGTCAGGAGCTCTGAAAGCACTCCCCCATCTTTAAACAGAGGCGTAAGCACCTGTACCTTCACAAAGGCATCCCTCCCATCTGCAGCTTGAGCTATGTTCAGAGGCCTGGACACACTTTCTCCTCGGACGATGATGGAGAGGTTTGTGAGGCTGTTCTGGAGTTCACTGGAGTCCACCTGGAGGAACAGTCATGGCAACCTGGTCATTCCAGGTGGGTAAGGAGATCCAGCAAAGTCTGTCTTGGGAACAGGACTGTGACAGCAGCGTTCACTGGCAGCCTGCTGTCCCAGTTACAGACTTCCCAGTTCAGAGAGACACCTGCAGCAGCACCACTTGAGAGTGAGCAGGAAGAGGGGGACACGCCATTGCACGTATGTCCATAAAGAAAGACCTCACAGACACCCTGTGGCAGCATGCTCAGGGAGCAAGGGTGAAGGAGAGGACCAGCAGGAGAAGACCAAAGTCCATTACCTCAAGCAGTTTGGTTGCACTGGAGAAGTGAGGCGAGTCCATCACGTCAGAGCAGTCCAGGTTGTCGTACACGGCCGCTACAATAAGGAAACAGTCAGTCTGAGGGTGAATAATTCCTGCTGTGGTGGGCGCTGCGCTGTTACTGCCGATGCAGCTCTGTAACCCTGTGCCCCTGCAGTAGGTTCTCTTTTGACACTTCTGGGTTTGAGGACTTCACCAAGGGTGGTCCTGTTCTCACCCAGGCATCTGGGGATGTTCGGGCCCCTTACAACTGCAGAGCATTGGGCTCAGCAGAGGAGCAAAACTGATGTCGTTATTCATCTTAAACTGTAGCTGCTGGAGATCTGGGGAAGTGGCAGCCGACTGAATTTCCAGGTGTATGGCTTGTGGGAAATTTAGACAGCAAAGGGGAACCAGGACACATGTGAAGGGTGGGTGCCAGGAGGATGGAGCCAGGCTCTGCTCAGGGGCACCCAGTGACAGGACAAGGGGCAGCAGGTGTGAGCTGGAGCAGAGGAGGTTCCACATCCATGTGAGAAGGACCTTGTTCCTCCCCAGTGAGGGTGGCAGAGCCCTAGAAGGGGCTGCCCAGGGGGGTTGTGGAGTCTCCTTCTCTGGAGAAGTTTCAAGCCCTCCTGGCCATGTTCCTGTGTGACTGGATCTAGGGGATCCTGCTGAGGGAGAGGGATTGGAGTGGATGATCTTTCGAGGTCCCTACCAATCCCTGCTGTTCTGTGATTCTGCAAAAGCCCTTATGGTGGCAGCCAGCGTGTCTCCAAAGAATCCAGCCACATCACTGCTCCAAGTGAGAAGCAACCCTTTTCTAAAGCGTGTGAGCTGCTGGCATCCCACTGGTGGGTCCCTGCACTGCACACGAGAGGAGCACTTGTGCAGGCGAGCGCTCACTAGACCCAGCCAGCAGGATTCCTGCAGTGATCTCCAGCAGCATTGCTCAGCTACTCCCGTGCCCTCTGGCTTGCGTAGCACAGCTAGCAGATGCACAAGGCTTTGTATCACTTGTTGTTTGCAGTTGTGTGGTGAGAGGCTGTTTATAACCAGGGGAGCCTGATGGCATGGCAATGTGTTTCAACACGCTAGGCAGTGGAGACACAGACTTCATGGTGCTTATCTGCCTGCCCCACCAACCCCGCTCGCTTGTGTATACAGGGTAGAGCAGCCTAATCTGTATGGGTGGCAACAGGAAACACCCTGAGGCCTTTGTCATTGAGGCTGAGCAAAGTCCAAGCACAAACAGGACTGACTTTACCTTCAAACTCTACATTCCCTAGGTGCAGGATCGCAGCCAACAGCTTGCTGATGTCCCAGTGCTCAGAATCGGAGAACATGAGGATCTTCATCGCCGAGCGGATGTGGGCGTAGTCCTTCGCATCATTCCGGCCATCACAGGACATGCAGCTGCCCTGCAAGACACCACACCAACAGGTAAGGGGAATCCTCCTCGCACCCACGCAGGACAGAAGGGGTCTGTCTGCAGGCTGGCAAACACTTGTACCTGTGCCGATGGCCTGTGAGTCACTTGTCACAAGACACAAGGTACAGACTTATTTAGACAGTAGTTTGCTCTTCCCGTGGCGGTTTCTTTCCTCATCTGTCCTCTCTGGAAGAGCCTATTAGTAGGGGCCTAAGACTGCATCTCTGCAGGGCTAGACTGAACACTGGGGAAGCCAAAAGGAAAAGCTGAGGTGAAGGCTGTTGTGGAGTCTAGAGGGTCAGGAGACTTTGAGAAGGCTGTGGCCATGGCTGCTTCTTTGGTTTCCTCTTCCTACCTTGCCAATGAACAACGAAGAGTGCTAATCCCAAACCACAACAAGTAGGATGGGTTCAGTACTAGAAGGCGAATCTCAAGAGTTTTAGTTCCTAGTGGAAGGCAGATGGAAGCATCTATAGACTCATCACAGAATCATTCAGGTTGGAAAAGACCTCCCGCATCATTGAGTCCAACCATCAACCCTACTCTACAAGGTCACCCCTAAACCAGATCCCCCAACATCACATCTAAATGACTTTTCAACACATCCAGGGATGAGGACTCAACCCCACCCTGGGCAGCCCAATCCAGTGCCTGAAAAGGCAGCATCAGAAGAACTTCCAGCAAAGCCCATGCAGCAGGTTACAGAATGCTGCTCCTGACAGAATAGCCCTAGTGGGACGTAAACATTCTGTCTTGTGCCAACAGATGCCCTAAACAAAGTCAGGGATGTGTTCTTCTTTATTCTACTCCTCCTGTCTCTGTGCTACACTGCCCTACTGCTGACCCAGGGAACGTCAGAGCTTTTTATGGGATGGCTGGTGTGTGAAACGCATCCATCAGCTCTTGCTGTGGTAGCAAATATTTTGAAAGCATTAAACCTGAACAAAAGTCTGAAGAAACTGTAATTGTTTTGCTTTTGAGACACCAGAAACTGCTTTATATTCTTGAATGCTTTTTTTCTGAAACTAGATGCCCAGCTTATAGAATCATAGAATCACAGAATCATTCAGGTTGGAAAAGACCCCTGGGATCATTGAGTCCATCCATCAATCCTACCCTACAAGGTCACCCCTAAACCAGATCCCCCAACACCACAGGGAGGTTGTGGAGTCTCCTTCACTGGAGACGTTTAAGACCCTCCTGGATGTGTTCCTGTGTGACTTGGTCTGGGTGATCCTGCTGTGTCAGGGGGATTGGACTGGATGATCTTTCGAGGTCCCTTCCGCTCCCTAAGGATTCTATGACTCTATGATCTGAGCACCTTTTAAACTCATCCAGGGATGGGGACTCAACCCCACCCTGGGCAGCCCAGTCGAGCCCATTCCAGCAGAGCAGGACACAGCCCCATTTATTTTTGTGTAGAACAGCCCAAATCAAACCAGACAACTTAGCAGTGAAAGAGGGGGTACCTCCTGCCTGCTTTAAGCTGTCCTTTCTAAGTCTGACTTCATCTGGTACCTGACAGAATACCAGGCTAGAAGGAACCTCAAGGACTGTCTGGCCCCCACTTCTCCAGGCAAAAGTAGGCAAGATGACAAGGTCTGGACATGACGACCGAGCACCCTCTCCAGCTGAATCTTAAAAATGGAGAATGAGGGGAAATCCAGCACGTCACTGGATAGAAAGCTCTGAGCTGTCACAAGCTGCCTCACGCTGTTGGACATTACAGTTAGCTTCTGAAACTGAGGCTCACAGCACTGGTGGGGTTACTGCTTCTAGTGCTTAAGGAGAGGACTCTTCATGTTGGGTCACTACCCATGTGCAGCTCTTTTTGATGGTCACTGCTTGCTGGGAGAAGCAAGTGACAGCATGATACTGGAGAAGAAAGCAGAGCCTCTTACCATAGTGAGGTAGGTGTACTCTGAAGCAGTGCCCAGATTCAGCATCTTCTTCTGCTCGGTATTCATCCCCATCAGCATGCAGTAGAAGATGTGATAGTTCCTCTCCTCTGGAGCCTAGAAGAAAGGGAGAGGCCGACAGCCAGCCTTGTCAGCAGAAGCCTGTGACAGGAGCAGGCAGAACGCACCCTGCCAACGCCCTCACCTGCCGGCAAACCCGGGACTTCTCCAGAAGGAACTGCTCTATGCGGGCTCCTTCGATCACACCGCTCTGGCTGAAGTGAATGTCGATGTATTTCCCAAAGCGGCTCGAGTTGTCGTTTCGAATTGTCTTGGCATTTCCAAAAGCTGCAGGGCAAGGGACAGAAACAGCACCTAGATCACTGCGGTGAATGAACATCAAGTCTACTTCTCGTGCTCTTCAGCTTCGCTGCTGCTATTGCACACGCCGTGTTCCAGCTGCCAGTGCTGATAGGCACTGCAGAATGTCTGGTGTCAGGGTGCCTCCTGGACAGAGAGGCAGGTGCTCTGGGCATCCAGACAACAGGGTCCTTAAAGACCTTTTCAGATGATCCGGAAGCGGTCTCAACCCGGCCGGCCAACAGGGCTGAAGAGCTCCAGAAGGAGTTAGTGGGAACACATCTGATCTCTCTACAGAGAAGGGTGTCTCAGGGAGCTCCCCCATAGAGACATCCATAGCAGGCCAGGCACTTGGTCACTATCCAGTGCAACTGCTAAACCAGGGGTCTTCACGTCAGGCTCTGTGTTCCCAAAGACTTGTGCTCCTGGCATTTCCAGGTCACTTACTACAGTGAACCTTCTCCTACAGTGCTGGACCTGCTGTGGACTCCACGGGGACAGGGCAGTCCAGAGAACTTGTGCCCTGCATCAGCAGTGTTTGAGGGGTGTTACCCAAATACAGTGGTTCAGAGATCTGTCTCTGAAGTTTTAATCCTGATACAAACTCCTGAGCTGAAGGTGGTAAATCAGATCCGTTTGCCAGATAACCCACCTTCCAGAATGGGGTTGGCCTCTAGGATTTGCTGCTCTATCCAGGAGTGCTGCCCACTGACAGCTGCCAAAAACTGCAGGATTAGCTTCGTGCTTTCAGTCTTCCCGGCCCCGGACTCTCCACTGCAGTGAGAAACAAGAGCAGTACAGGTTTCCTTTCTGCTTTTTATGGCTGGGGTGGCAAAACGGGAGACGGGTAAAAAAATAAGAACCCCAGTGGTTTGTGCCCTCGGAATGTCAGACCAGACTGTCTTTCACAGAGGGCTGGAGAACGTTAGACTTCATCACCTCAGCTGCTAAACTGTAAGTTGTATTTTACACCACAGGCTGAGGACTACACTCTGACTGATTACAAACAAGCCAGTGCCTGGAAGCCACTCTGCATCAGTGCAAATTACATGTCCTCTTGCTTTTCTCACAGAACCATTCAGGTTGGAAAAGACCCCTGGGATCATCGAGTCCAATCACCTACCCTACTGTACAAGGTCACCCCTAAACCAGATCCCCCAACATCACATCTAAGTGACTTTTAAACACATCCAGGGATGGAGACTCAATCCCCACCCTGGGCAGCCCAGCCCAGGGCCTGACCACTCTCTCCAGGAGAAATTCTCTTCTGAATTTCTCCCTGATGCCCAGTCTGACCCTCTCCTGGTGAAGCTGGAAGCCCTTCCCTCTGCTTCTGTCACTGATGACCTGTGAGAAGAGCCCAGCACCAGCATCTCTACCGCGGCCTTTCAGACAGTTGTAGAGAGCGATGAGGTCTCCCCTCAGCCTCCTCTTCCTCAAACTAAACAGCCCCAGCTCTCTCCATCTCTCAGTCTCATCACATTGATCCTCCAGCCCCTTCCCCAGCTCTGTTGCCCTCCTCTGCCCTTGCTCCAGCCCCTCGATGCCTCCCTTTGACTGAGGTGCCCAACACTGGACCCAGGACTCAAGGTGTAGTCTCCCCAGTGCTGAGTCCAGGTGGACAATCACATCTCTACTCCTGTTGGGGACACAGTTTCTAATCCAGGCCAGGATGCCACTGGCCTTCTTGGGCTACCTGGGCATCCTGCTGGCTCCTGTTCAGCCGCTGTCAATTAGAACCCCCGTTGTTCCTGTTGTCTCTAGTCTGTACCCTTCCATGTGGAAGGTGTCCTGTGTCTATGAAGGAGCCCCAAAAACACCGCAGCCTCGGTTATTGCTTCTCGTCCCCTCCAAGTCCCCTCACCTGATCACACAGCACTGGTCTCTCTTATTCCTCTTCATATTGAAATAACAGTTGTCTGCAATGGCAAAGACATGAGGTGGTAGCTCTCCAATCCTCCTGTTGCAGTAGAGTCTGATCTGATCAACTGTGTAGAGAGGAAGCAGCTGGTAGGGATTCACTGCTACCAGGATGGATCCTGTGTAAGTCTGGAAAACAAGGACGAGGTTACCTCTAGCAGCAAACCCGCGAACAATACAGCCAGGGTCGTACACACCTCTTGGCAGCTACAGCTGCAGCATCTAGCAACTCAATCCTCATTTACACTCTGCATCATGACATTCCTGCAGTGAATGTAACTTGGAAGGCAAAACAGAGAAAAGAGTGAATATTATCACCGTGGTACAAACTGGGAACTAAGGCAGGTGAGGGTTGGGCTCTTCTTCCAGGCAACCAGCACCAGGACAAGAGGGCAGGGCCTGAAGCTGCCAGGGGAGGGTTGTTGTTAGGAAGCCCTTCCTGATGGAAAGGGTGATCAGAGCCTGGACTGGGCTGCCCAGGGCAGTGGGGGAGTCCCCATCCCTGGAGGTGCTGAAGGCCAGCCTGCCTGTGGCCCTTAGTGCCCTGGTGCGGCCACTGTGGTGATGTCAGGTGCTGGGCTGGGCTGGCTGAGCTCAGGGGGCTTCTCCAGCCTCAGTAATTCTGAGATTCTGTGAAGCTCAAATCTCTCAGTCACAGATCAAACCTGTAATGGCTGAAAAATGAAACCCAGTGTCCTCAATATCCCGATCTTGTCTTTCTCTATTCTTTACACCAAAATCAAATAAACATTGATTCAGACTGAGGAACCACCCAGATCATGTCAAAGAATCACAGAATCATTCAGGTTGGAAAAGACCTCCAGGATCATAGAGTCTAACCATCTCTACTAAGTCTAACTACTAGAATCTAACTACTCCACAAGGTCACCCCTAAACCAGGTCCCCCAACACCACATCTGAGCGACTTTTCAACACGTCCAGGGATGGGGACTCAACCCCCACCCTGGGCAGCCCAGCCCAGGGCCTGACCACTCTCTCCAGGAAGAATTTCTTCCTGATGGCCAGTCTGACCCTCCCCTGTTGGAGCCTGAAGCCCTTCCCTCTGCTTCTGTCACTAATGACCTGTGAGAAGAGCCCAGCACCAGCATCTCCACAGGGTCCTTTTAGACAGTTGTAGAGAGCAATGAGGTCTCCCCTCAGCCTCCTCTTCCTCAGACTAAACAGCCCCAACTCTCTCCATCTCTCTGTCTCATCACATTGATTCTCCAGGCCCTTCCCCAGCTCTGTTGCCCTTCTCTACACTCGCTCCAGTGAGTCAGTGTGTACTAGCCAGTCAGTGTGGGCTAGTTAGACTGATCCTGTGTCTCAGCTGTAGGGAGCAGCAGCACTAAGCTGTGACATGGGCTGGATTTATCTGTCAGTCACTGGCAGAAATGATCCCTCCAGGAGAAAGTAAGCAGGGTCACTACCTAAGGGAGATTTCAGAGACTGCTGTAGCTCTCTTCTTCACAGCGACCGTACTTGAAGGAAAGAAGAGAGAAAATATGTTGTGCCTCCTTGGCACCGTCAATCGGTAAAGGAGGCAGAGGGTCCCAAGTACAAGAGGTCTATGGGGTGCTCAGGACACTCCAGTGACTGTGTAGTAGAGGTCCTTCCTGAAAGTGAAGGCTCCGTGGCACTCACATAGATTTTGTGCTCCTGGTGGCGGATGAGGAGGTTGTGCACCATGCCTGCTTCATGGAGGTCCCCGAGGCGGATCATGTCTTCCACGCCCTGGACAGAGGAGGGGTGCATCATGCGCACCATGTGCATGTTCCGAGCCGTGATCCAGTGCTCCTGAAAAAGGCACGGCATCAGCTTGACTGTGCTAGGCTCTTGCTCAGAGACAAAGGAAAGAGCCACTGAATCATTCAGGCTGGAAGACTCCGGGGATCATCGAGTCCAACCATCAGCCCTACTCTACAAATTCACTCCCAAAACAGACCCCCAACACCACAGCTAAGTGACTTTTAAACACATCCAGGGATGGGGACTCAACCACCACCCTGGACAGTCCAGTCCAGTGCCTGACCACTCTGTCTGGGAAGAATTTCCTCCTGATGGCCAATCTAACCCTCCCCTGTTGAAGCTTGAAGCCCTTTGCTCCACGTTAGGCCAGAGTGAGCTTCAGTATGATCCACGTCCCAACCAGCACATTCTAACTACAGAAACAAACTGGTTTGCTGCTCTCCAGATTTAAACCACTGGGCAGAGCCATTCACACGGGTTCTGCGTGTCACCGAATTGTTCAGAGTGCAGCCCTGTCAGGTCACCTCAGCCACAACACTGTACGAGGTCGGGACGAAACCCCAAGTGCCTTCAGTGGGATAACGATTTTACCTAGAGCTCCACCATATTCAGGGATCTGAGCCTGTCCATTCCCTTCTCTTAACGACAGATATCACTTCTAGCTCATGAAGCTCTACATCTCACAGTTCTGGGTCCTGGAGATTTGAGGGTGTTACCCTATCTTTGCCTTCTTTTAATGTTCTTCCAGTATGTGCTCCAGATATGATCAGAGTCAGACTGGCTGGAGCTTTGCTCTGGCCCAAGAAGGCCCTTCTTTTGTACTTTTATATGTTACAGCATGAGGCGACCCACCTTGCCTTCGTCATCCTCCAGCAGGATCCGTCCTGAGTCAGAGTCCTTCACAACTGCCCCGATGGGCACGTTAAATTCACTGTTTGGTTGAGTGTCCAACCACACATGGTCACCCTGGGGAGAAGAAAAGCAGTTGTCCAGCACCGTGACGCCCCGAAGCCAGGGAGCTCACAGGTACGCACCCCTTGGCCTCCATCTGTTAGTGATTTGATTTCTTTATCTAGTGGTTACTGGGCAAGAGTGGGCAGCATGCTGCCTCTCTGCAGAGCAAGCAAGCAAGAACTCTGCTGTCACTGGAGGAAGGTGTGAGCTATGGCTGCCCTTTCCGGGGAACGAGGAGCATCTTAGCGTTGCCCCTCACTACTGTCCTGGTTCTACTCCCCACCTGCAAGCCCCCAGGGAAACCTCCTCTTGCCGCAGACAGAAAGCCTTAGTGTAATGGCTGGGATCAAAACTGGACGAAGCTGTAGGTCAGCCCTCCAGCGGGCAGTTCACACGCAGAGCTCTGAGGAACCAGCGTTCCAGCCAGGCATCCTGTCACACACAGCCTGCACTCCGTGCAGCACCTACTGACCCCAGAGGTGAGTGTGCAGGCTCAGTGCCACTCCTTGTGACAGAGGTCACCGGCTCCGAGCGAGCACCGCTGGGCAAGGCTACACTGAAATCATGTTATACCATGTTGAGACTGGGTTATTGCTGCTTGCTTTCTGGGACTGACCCCCAGGTCAGTCAGTGAATCCCAGTGAAGAGCAGGACTTACCTTTCTGAAAACCACCATTCTGTCTCAGATCACCGTCTGTACCCTGCGGTGCCAAGAAGACGATGTTAGGACTGAAACGAGTGCAGGTTTTCATCTAAACAAACAGTGGGATGGAGGCTTTCCTTGTGAAAATAACAGCAGAATGCCCTAAAACCATCCTGTGCAGATTCAGGGAGGCAAACAGGACCATAAGGAGCTACACCCAGCGCAGGAACAACAAAGCCACCCACTCAGGGCAAAGGCCGCAGCACTGGCGTGGTGGACTGCTCTCAGTTCTACCACATAACCCTGGGGATGCTCATTTTCACACCAAACACTCCTTCAGTGAAATGTCAGGTGCCCTTCCTGGCTGAATCCTGAGTTACAGGTGGGTGTCAGGAGGATGGAGCCAGGCTCTGCTCAGGGGCACCCAGTGACAGGACAAGGGGCAGCGGGTATAAACCGGGACAGAGGAGGTTCCACATCAACGTGAGAAAGAATTTCTTTCCAGTCAGTGTGACAGAGCCCTGGCAGGGGCTGTGCAAGGGGTTGTGGAGTCTCCTTCTCTGGAGACGTTTAAAACCCACCTGGCCATGTTCCTGTGTGACAGGGCATCCTGCTGTGTCAGAGGGATTGGACTGGATGATCTTGAGGTCCTTCCAATCCCTAATGTCTTGTGGTTCTGTGACTCAGGTCCCAAACAAAAAGATCCCCACGGAGCAGTGTAATTCAGTGCACAACAGATTAACCCTTGGCTGCTGCACTGACACTGTAGTTCAGTTCCCACAAGTGGCTTAGCCCCACAACAGACTGAACTCATACTCTCCTGAGATGATCACTTCCCTCAGATCCTCACAGCCTGAACCTACCCTCATGTAGAAACTGAGGTCTAGAGTTCCCCTGTCGAGGCAGGAGAGGGAGCGGTTGCTACGGAAGCAGAAGCAGCAAAATAAGGAGCTAGAAGGAGCAACAAAATGAGGAGCTCACTACCAGCTACACAACGATGAAAAGATTTGTGGCCAGAAATCTGCCCCAGTGCTTTGATTAAAGGATGGTGCTGCTGAGGCTGTGATCCTTGGAAGGGGCCTTTAAAGGTCATGTAGTCCAGTCATCAGAATCCCAGCTTGTAGCACCATTACTGTTAGTGATTAATGGGATCCTTCATCAACAACCTTACTGAAAATCTTGAGATTTCTTCTTTCTTGTGTTAAGGCTTTAAAATCCTAATCTTAATGTCTCACAGAATCACAGAACATTAGGGACTGGAAGGGACCTCGAAAGATCAGCCAGTCCAAACCACCTACCACAGCAGGATCCCCTACATCCAGTCACACAGGAACATGGCCAGGAGGAGACTCCATAAACGCCTGGGCAGCCCCTGCCAGGGCTCTGGCACCCTCCCTGGGAACAAGGTCCTTCTCACACTGATGTGGAACCTCCTCTGCTCCAGCTCACACCCGCTGCCCCTTGTCCTGTCCCTGGGTGCCCCTGAGCAGAGCCTGGCTCCATCCTCCTCACACCCACCCTTCACATCTTGATCAACATCCATGAGGTCACCCCTCAGGCTCCTTTCTTCCCAGCTCCAGAGCCCCAGCTCCCTCAGCCTCTCCTCAGCAGGGAGATGCTCCCCTCCCTCCATCATCCCTGTGGCTCTGGCTGGGCTGTCTCCAGCAGCTCTGTGTCCTTGCAGAACTGAGGGACCCACAACTGGACAGAGGGTCCCTCTCTTGTGGGTCTCACAACTGAGAGATCTTCAGATGTTTTCACCTGCACCAGACAGCAGAATCAGCAGCAGAGCAGACTCATCTCCCCAGAACAAGGTGGAAGTGGAACACGCACGCACGGAGCTCAGTCATACTATGATGGAACCACAGAACATCAGGAATTGGAAGGGACCTTAAAAGACCATCCAGTCCAATCCCCCTACAACAGGATCCCCTAGATCCAGTCACAAAGGAACTGTTCAGGCAGGTTTTAAATGTCTCCAGAGACGGAGACTCCACAACCCCCCGGGCAGCCTTTTCCAAGGCTCTGTCACTCTAACTGGGAAGAAGTTGCTTCTCATATTGATGGGGAACCTCCTCTGTTCCAGTTCATACCCACTGCCCCTTGTCCTATCATTAGATGATGCTGAGGAACTACTGCTAGCTCCCGATCCAGCCTCTGACAGCAGTCATGAATGGACATGCTGTGAGGAGACCCTAGATGAGCCCAGGATGGGCTAAAAAAAAGCTTTTTCCCAGGTAAATCAGCAGTGGCCAAATCCCACCTGCTTCAATGGCCACATTCTGCCAAAGCCAGGTTCTCTCTGTCCTTCTGCTTTCAACAAGTTCGCAAAGCACCGTAAACTGACCGCACCCCACAAGCCGGGACATTACCTCTCCAGAAGAGATCTTCCCTGTCTGCCTTCTGCCACTTATCTCCCTCTTTTTTTCATAAGCATTGAAGAAAGAAGGAGAAGGAAGGTGAAACTGTTGCTGGTGCCATTAAGGGATCCCTCACTGCTGCACGAAGGAGGAAACGACTGCAGCGAGGTTATTTATTGCAGGACTTTGCTCCCAGTGGAGCTTTTATGTCATTTCTAAGTCAAGCGTTCCAGTAAGCACAAAGGATTGCCTGGGTGAACCTTAAACTTCAGCCTCTCTACTGTGCCTGACCCCTGTCAGATTTCTGGAGAGCACTCGCAGAAGAAAAACTCCTAGACTCTGGTCACCTCCATCACCATCGACTTCCCTTGGGTTCTCTTTGAGACAAGAGGAAAATCAGACCCGCATCTCTCATAAGGTTATACCCCTATGATTCTCATAGAATGTTCTAGGCTGGAAGGGCCCTCTAGAGGTCATCCAGTCCAACCTCCCTTCATAGGGACAACTCCACCTAGGTCAGGCTACTCAGAGCCTGATCAAGCCTGACCTGAAATGACTCCAGGGACGGGGTCCCCACCACTGCCCCAGGCAGCCCCTTGCAGCCATCAGCCACCCTCACATTGAAGAGCTTATTTCTAAGATCCAGCCTCAATCTCTCCTGTCCCAGCTGGAACCCACTGATCCTTGTCCTGTCTGTACAAACACTCTGGAAAACACCTTCCCCTGTCTTCATGTTGGCCCCTCTCAGGTACTGGAAGGTCAAAAGAAGGTCTTCCCAGAGCCTTCTCTTCTCCTGGCTGACCAGCCCCAACTCTCAGCCTGTCCTCACACCAGAGATGCTCCATCCCCCAATCATTGTAGTGGCCTCTCCTCTTGACACACTCCAGTCTGTCTGCATCTTTCTTGTGCTGGGGGCTCCAGAACTGGACACAACACTGCAGGTGCTGTCTCCCCAGGGCAGAGCAGAAGGGCAGCACCAGCACCCTCAAGACGCTTTCCGCAGGACTGCTCTCCAGTAGATCCTCTTGCAGCCAGTGCTGATGATGCTGGTTACTCTAGCCCAGGTGCAGGACTGTCTGCACTCGGCCTTGTTGAACCTCCTACGGTTCATCTGGCCCCACCTCTCCAGTCTATCTAGGTCCCTCTGATCTCTCCCCTTGATTTTGCACAGCCCTTTCTGCAAGGTCAGGAAGTACCCACCAGTTTCTGTTGCTGTGGACTGGGTTTCATGGTGCCCAGAAATCAAAGCAACGTGTGTTCGTGGCATTGAGCTGAAATAGACACAAAGGGACACAAATTCCTGCTCTCCTTATCATCACTTTATCTCTCAGCAAACAATCTGTCCCTGTGTTCCAGGTGCTGAAGTGGATCCAGAGAAGGGAAACAAGGATGGTGAAGGGTCTGGAAGTCTTACAAGGAAACACTGAGGGAGCTGGGGATATTTAAAGAAAAGGAGGCTGCAACCTTATTGATGTCTGGAGCTACCTGAAAGGAGGGTGCAGAGAGGTGCGAGTTGGTCTGTTCTCACAAGAAACAAGGGACAGGATCAGAGGGATCCTGCTGTGGCAGGGGGGATTGGACTGGATGATCTTTCGAGGTCCCTCCCAATCCCTAATGTTCTGTGATTCTGTGAAACAGCCTCAAGCTGCCCCAAGGGTATCATAGAATCATAAAGGATTGGAAGGGACCTTGAAAGATCATCCAACCCAATCCCTCTAACACAGCAGGATCCCCTACATCCAGTCTCACAGGAACATGGCCAGGCAGGTTTTAAGAGTCTTCAGAGGAGTAGACTCCACAACCCCAAGGGCAGCCCCTGCCAGGGCTCTGGCACCCTCAACGCAAAGAAGTTCCTTCTCCCATGGACGAGGAACCTCCTCTGTTCCAGCTCACACCCACTGCCCTTTGTCGTATCACTGGGTGCCTCTGAGCAGAGCCTGGCTCCATCCTCCTGACACCCACCCTTTTCAATATTTTCATATTCATGGGGTCACCCCTCAGGCTCCCTTTTTCCCAGCTCAGGACACCCAGCTCCCTCAGCAGGAAGATGCTGCCCTCCCTTCATCATTTCTGTTGCTCTGTGCTGGACTCTCTCCATCAGCTCTGTGTCCTTCTGGAACTGAGGGCCCAGAATTGGACACAAGACTCCAGCTGTGGTCTCAGCAGGGCAAAGCAGAGGGAGAGGAGAACCTCTCCTGATCTACTAACCACCCGGCACTGATCCACCCCAAGACGCTGTTGGCCTTCTTGGCCACTAGGGCTCATTGCTGGCTCATGGTTATCTTGCTGGCCACCAGCACCCCCAGGTCCCTTTCTCCTAAGCTGGATATCCGTGGTTGAGGCCAAGTACACTTGAGAACCACAAAACATCAGCTGGACCGGTACAGATGACACACCAGCAGCCTAGACACTTCATAAAGTGTGTGCCCCGAGAGATGAGCAGGCAGGCTGCTAACGCCTCCCCCAGAGAACTGTCTCTGAGAACAGGGAGAAAGCCCTGGGCAAAAACAGGCATTTGCCAGGCACGAGCCACCCTATTTTCTGCTGCATTTGTGGAGGGCCAGGGCAGGGCGCAGTTGTAGTGAGGGGTACTCTACACCACGGTCCTCGCTGATGAATAAAAGCAATAAATCAAAACTGGGTAATCCCGGGTGAGTGTAATCCTGTTGTTGTTCAGAGCAGTAGGTCTGTCCGGACACAACTGCCTCTTCTTGACAGCTCCCTAATTAAGACATTTATGTCAGGATCAAAGGGTTTAACGTGCACATGGCATGACCGCTCACATTTCCTCTCCACTGCAATCAAAGTGGCCTTGTCATTTCTGCATCACCAAGTCCTAGATACCAAGGATCAATTCATTGTTAACTATTTTTTCCTGGGGTTTCTGAAGGGACTGGACAGAACAATTTGCCTTGTAAACTGCTCATTCAGAAGCCCTGCTGTCCACACTAACCTCGCTCCCTTCCCCTAAGCAGATTTGTAGCTTTAAGTCACTGCTGTCTGTTGACTGTGAAAGGCATGCAGCAGGGAACACAGCAAACTAAAGGAGAAGGACCGACCTGTAAAGGATTTCCAGGTGCATCTCCTGCTTGTCTTGAGCATCCTGTCCCTCAGGGGAAGGTTTCCTTCATTCCATCCAGTTCATGATGTTGTACAGCCAGACAGATGGGTGAAGCGCTGGGATCCGTGTCATCACACACCTTCACGCACGTCAAGTGGGCGCTGCTCACTCCACCGGCTCGAAGGCAGGTCATTCTCCCCCACTGTGCAATCCCATTATGGTCTGAGTGTCACTCCATCCTTCCTTCTGGGACGCAGCCAGGACAGCGTTACAGGAGTATATTACAGGCCACTAAGCGACAACTTCTGGTTCATGGGGCACAAAGCCATGTGCACCTAAGCCTTCCTGCTAGTGAACAGGCACACCTCGCAGAGGAGCTCTCAGAAGGGACGCTCCGTTGTAAAATGAGGCTCAGCTAACCTCTGTGTCTCCCTCCCCTTCCAGTCAATGCAGAGATTCCCTATTCACATGGAATGGAAGGGACCTCTGGAAATCTTCTAGTCCAACCCCCCACCAAAAGCAGGATTACCCAGGGTAGATCCCACAGGGCTGCATCCAGGTGGGTTTTGAAAGTCTCCAAAGAAGGAGACTCCACAAGCAATCTGGGCACCCTGTGCCAGGGCTCTGTCACCCTCATAGTAAAGGTTTTACTGATATTGAGGTAGAACCCCCTGTGCTCTAACTTGCACCCATTGCCCCTTGTCCTACCACTGGGCACTACTGAAAAGAGCCTGGTCCCTTCCTCTTCCTTCAGATCTTTACAGACATTAACGAGATCCCTCTCAGCCTTCTCCTCTCCAGACTAAACAGCCCCAGTTCTCTCAGCCTTTCCTCACAGAAGAGCTGTTCAAGTCCCTTCATCATTCTCACAGGCCTCCATTCGACTCTCTCCAGTAGATCCCTGTCTCTTGAACTGAGGAGCCCAGAACTGGACAGCACTCCACGTGAAGTCACATCAGGGCAGGTGTGACCCATTCATCTAGTTCCAACCCCCCTGCACAGGCAGGGACACCTTTACTAGAGCAGGTTACTCAGGGCCCCATACAACCTGGCCTTCAACACTGCCGGGGATGAAGCAGCCACAACTGCCTTGGGCAAACTGTTCCAGCATCACAGCACTCTCACAGCAAACGCCTCAAGGCCAACCTCAGTCCCCCCTCTTCAAGTCTGCTCGGGATCTCCGTCTTACAAGAAGCTCTGATGGGAGGGAGAAGTGTCTGGACAGCCTGGAGGGGAGATCCAGGACAGGCTGCACAGTCACACTGAAGCCTCTTCCTCCCCAACACTGGAGTTCCCTTAACCAAGGCCCATGTGGCAGCAGCAGACAGGGCCCAGCTTTCCCAGTGCTGACAGACAAACTAGTTTTCTCCAGCAGAGAAGCAGCCCCATCCCCACGCACACCTCAACCAGCTCTCCCCTCAGCCTCCTGCAGACGGGGTACCCCTAACTCCGCCTGCTGTTCGAGGCACCCCACCACGCTTCGTGACGGCACCAAAGCCCTCTGGGTGCCCGGGGTGGAGATGTCCTGGGTGCGCGATGACACCGACCCCTTGGAGCCTTCAGGCCCTCCTGAGGGGCGGAACGGAGCCCCCCCAGAGGCCGCTCGGGACAGAGGGGCAGCGCGGCCGCCGGAGGGCGCGCAGAGCCCCACGCACGCGCTGCCGACTCTCCCGCCTCTTCTAACGGATCGCGCAGTGATTGACGGCTGCGGCCCCTCCGTGAAGTCTCGCGAGATGTGGCTGCTACGCGGAGCAGCCCTCGGCGCATGCGCGAAGCCGTTACCGGCCGTTGGGGGTAGAGCCGCCATCTTGGGGCCTGTGCGGAGCCGGGGCGGCTGTGGGAGGCGGCGGCTCCAGGCGCTGAGCGCTGCCCGGGAGGTCGTCGCCGCGCCGCCAGCCCTCGGCGGGGCTGGCTCACTCCGCCCCACCATGGAGAGCGAGTACTACGGCGGGGAGCAGTCAGGTAGCGGTGCGGCAGGAAGGGAGAGCAGGGGAGGGCCGGCCGAGCTGGGTCACTGGGCCCCGGGAGGTTGGGTTAGGTCGCTGGGGCTCGGAGGAGTTCCCAGCCCTACTCGTCTGTAGCTGCCGCTCGCTTTCCCCCTTTCTTCTTGCCCTTGGCGGCGGAGTCGTGCCCGTGGTCCGGCTCTGGGGCCGCCCCAGGGAAGATGCCCGGGTGGTGGCCAGAGGTTCTGCGGGGCTCTGGGCTGACATTGGTGGGGCCGGGCTCGCGGGAGTCATCGGATCACAGCAGCCACCTTGTTATCGGTGCTGTATGTTGATCAGCGTCTCGATCACTGCCTGCACCGGGGTTAGAAGTAATTTGATCGTCTCTTGGGGGTGTTGTGGAGGGGCCCTGTTCTGGACACTGAGCAGTTCCTTTCCACTTCTGCGTGTTGGTGTTCCATTAGACCGAGGGTCTAGCACTGCCGGGCTCCCTGTGCGTCCTCGCTGCCAGTGCTCTTACACCCTGAGGATCTTATTGAGCTGTACTTTTCCTTTCTTAACTTCGGAGTAGATGATGGTGGAGCAACTCCAGTGCAAGACGAACGAGATTCAGGATCTGATGTTGAAGATGAAGGAAATGAGCAGCATTCTGGATCTGAGAATGGAAGCGTAAGGCACCACTCAGAGGTACTAATCCAGCTTTATCAAGACAAACAGTACACTTCGTTACATAGATGGTTTGAGGAGTTGTTTTAACAGAGACTTACTGCTTATTCAGTTGATTGTAAGGGTGCTGTCTGTCAAATCTTCAGTTCCAGAAGGAAATGTGCCAGGTTACCTTTTGATGGATACACAGGATAGGGTCTTTTCTTCACTTTATAATAGGTTTTGATGTTCTGTGTTGAAAGTTTAACGTTGGGTACTCAGTTGCAAGAAGAATGAACTCTTGAGGTTGAAGTGAGAATCTGTAGATTATGAGGAATGTGGTGCACAACAGTGTAAAACTGTACATGGTGGCGCAGCTGTCCTTACCAAAGAGGAACTGCTCTCCCATCTTTCATCTTTCCTCTCAGAGTTGAGCACTGACTCTCAGCTCTGCTTTGAGCTCTGTTTTGAGCAGGTCTCCACATAGAGCAGGACCTGGTTAAGATTCCTGAATGGTCTCTGTGCTTCCTCTGTAGAGGCCTTTGCTTCAGGACACCCACCCCATGGAGTATGTGGTCCTGCTTTGCTTCCGAGTTGTTTTTAAGGAGAGTTGTGTAACTTGTGGATTGATAATTGTGGTTGAAAAGAGATCCTAATAAAGGTGAAGGTTCCCTTTAGGTTTCTAGGACAGCTTTGAAGTTGATATGGGTTTTGAGGGATTTTTTGTGATTTGAAATGGAATTCTGTCAGCTCTGACTAGGAAGGACTCATTTTGGCCAGTGTCTTCATTCCTTTTGCCAGTAAACTTGTGGAGAACTTGTGGATACTTGTGAAAACTGTAATGGAAGCCATTGCATTCAGCGTGTTTTCTGCATATTTTTGTGGTTTATGTGAAGATCAGGAGTGACTGGGGTGTCGGTGGCTGTACATTCAGTGTTTGTAATGCATGGTGCGTGACAGACCGTCGAAGGCTCAGCTCTGCTGAAGTTGAGTTTTTCCCTCCGCTCCTTCATTAAATGGATAGTTTCCTCAGAGTTAGGAAGTAGCTGAAGATTTTATAGAATGAGAATCCTTCTCATATAGATGAATTTGAGTGTAAAGCAGGTTTGGGATTTATTGTTTTGAAAAGGTCTTGGTATTTACCATGGTTATCATTGATTTGGTGGGAGGCAGAGGCTCTGACAGTGACCGTGATAATTTCACTGTCGGAGAAAGTAAGTTATTCAGTACAAAGAACAGCCAGGGTTGGAAAGGAGCTTAAAGATCATCCAGTTCCAACTCCCCTGCACAGGCAGGGACACCTTCACTAGAGCAGGTTACTCGGGGGCCCCAGACAACCTGGCTTTCAGCACTGCCACGGATGGGGCAGCCACAGCTTCCCTGGGCAGCCTGTTCCAGCATCTCCCCACCCTAACAGGAAAGAATTTGTTCCTTATGTCCAACCTCAATGTCCCCTCTTCAAGTCTGGAACCCTTCTCCCCTTGTCCTCTCGCTACCACCCTGTCAAAAGCCCTCTCCCAGCTCTCTTGTAGCCACGTTCAGAGATTGGAAAGCTGCTCGAAGGTCCCTAGGGACCCGACTCTTCTCAAAGCTGAACAACCCCAACTTAACCAGCCCATCCTCACAAGGGAGGTGCTCCAGCCCTCTGATCACTGTAGTTGCTCTCCTCTGGACACCTTCCAGGAGCTCTGTGCCCTTCTGACGTTGGGGACTCCAGAACTGGACCCAGGACTGCAGGTGGGGTCTCGCCAGTGCAGAGTAGAGGGGGAGAATCCCCTTCTCAACCAACTGTCAGTGCTTCTTTTGCTGCAGCCCAGAACACTGTTGGCTCCCTGGGCTGCCAGCGCCTACGGACAGCTCCTTTTCACCTTCTGCTCCACCCCAAGTCCTTCTCAGGGCTGCCCTTTCTCCTCCCGTAGGAGAAATAACTTCCAGAGAGATGTAGTGCTTCTGTTTTAATGACAAAGTCACAGCTGTGTGCTTGGAGAGTCCTGGTGCTGCCAGGGTAACGCTGAGCTTTTTCTGGTGTGTGGGAAAGCCTGGACATTGATTATGTTCTGTACTGCAGCGGGGGCTTGATGTTGCTCACTGTGGTCAAGTAGTTGGAATAGGGCCTTAAGAGCAGCTGGTTGACTGTTCCGTCTTGAACGTGTCTTCTTCCGGAAGAGAAAGGAGCAGGACCTGTTACTGTCACTGCTAACGGATCCTCTCTGTGTGCCTGCTGCTGTGTTTTATGGGCTTTGTTGTGTGGTGGCTGTTGAGTGCTCCTCTGTGGATGAAATACTTCAGAAAGTCCGTTAGGAAAAGAAAACAAGCTCAAGCATCATCTTGCCCCCTCGTAAATGTGACCCTCTGAGCCTCAGCGCGCTTTTCCGTTCAGATTGTAAGTACTGGGAGTATGTTGTTTCCTTGTGAAAGGTTGAAATGTGTAGTTTTCCCCACATCAAATTCAGAATGCAGCTCAAGATGCAGCAGTGTGGAGCAGCTGTCGCTGAAAGAGCGGCCCTCGGTGATTCATCCTACTGCTTACCCAAAATATTATCTCATCTTCTTATTTCCTTCATCTTTAAGGATATGTGGGAGGAATAACACTCAAGGGTAATAAAGCCTTTGAGACACCCTAATCAGTTAAGTCTATTTAATTACTAGTTCATCTCTAATGTAGAACTCAGATGTAAAAGAACTGAAGTTTAAACATTCAAACTTTTCTTTCAGGTTCTTAACTTTAAAGAAAAGGGGAATCCTGAGGAATTACTTATGTAGGTGTCAGGTATGTGGGTTTTTCTTTTCCACATTTCTTTTCTGGCTTTCCTTCCCCCAGCCCCACTTTATCTATAAATGTTCTCTGCGATGTCCTTACCAGGTCTGCTTTAGGCACAGGGCCTTAGGTGACTCCTAGTTTTAGTACAGTATCGAATCCGAAATCACGTTTACAGTGTTGGCACGAGCCACCGTAATGGCTGGGATTCCTTCGCTTCAGCGAGTCGCTGCTGTTGTGGTTTGACACAAACCCCTTACAGCTCTGTAGGAGGAAGACCCTGCTGATGTGCCTGTGCTGCTTGTGTTTGCCTTAGCTTGACAGCTGTCATTCAGGAGATTGGAGTGGATGGGTCAGTTCTGGGGAGCTAACTTACCACAGCAGTGCCTCTCAAAAGTGGCTGCACGCTGGTCCCATGAACTCTGCTAGCTGGAACTGCTCTGCAGAAGGGTAACACTGTAAATTGGATTTTGATGTTTATACTGTACTAAAGCCACGGCTTATAGAATCCTTCCAGCTACAAAAATAAAGGACATCTCCGTTAAAATGTTTATAGATAAAGAGGAGGAAGAAAAGAAAGCAAAGGAATTAGAGAAGAAAGCAGCAGCATTACCTGAGACCTACCTGTTTCTGAGGATGTGCGAGTTTTCAGTTTTGCATTGGGAAGAGGAGAAACAGGAACCATTTGAAAACAGCTTTCTAGAGACAAACTAGCACAGAAATCAAAGAGGTGGGGTGGAAGGGAGACTCTTGTGAAGTTCAGTCGTCTCACTGAACACTCACGTCATCAAGCGTGCTCCAAAACATTCACAGATTCAGGAGCCACGTTGAGAAGACCTTTCTGCTGATGGCTGGGGACAGGTCCCAGCTGTTGCTGTAGGCTCTGGGCAGATCTGTCTGGGCTGCTCCAGCAGATGCTGTTAGCTGCCAGGCCTGAGGCAGCTGTCACCTCTGTGTCACCTCCCTGCAGGCCTTTCTGACCTGACTGATGCAACAGTGGCAGAGCAGATGGTGTCTGTGCCGGTGCAGGGGCACCTGCAGTACTCTCTGGGGGGTTCTTCCGTAGGTGTTTGTGCTGTAGTCGAGTTCCACTGCTGTAACCGTGTCGTTACAGACCCCCCGTGGGCTGTGGTTACAGTGACGGGGAGAGCAGTCGGGGTGCACATCTGCACCCCCTCCCCGGACACCCTGCGGAGTGGCTGTCAGCGGCTGTAACGGAGGTTCAGCACATCATGCAGTGTTTCAGCAGTGATGCTGTGACTTGTAATCGCTTCGTACCCAGTAGTTTGCGTAGGAAGCTCCTGGTAATGTAGTGATAGGACCTGGAGAGGCGGGTAGATGGCCTTCAGCCACACTGGTGCCCTCAGAAGCGCTGAAGAGTCATCGTGGATCCCAGCTGGTTTAGTTTTGTGTCAAAGACTTTGTGGGCTGGCAGTCTGGAGGGTGGTGGGTCTCAGCAGGACCGTTTGTACTGTTTTCCTTGGTTTTCTTTGGCAAAATCCCTTCTGAAGCTGACCGTAGTGATCAGTCAGCCCTATAAAGTCAGGAGAAGACAGACAAAACCACCACAGATCAAATGGTAGGAAAGTAAGGATTAAAGAACTGTTGCTGTTATAAACCCCGACTTCAGGGTAGACCTCTGCATTTCAGTGATTCCCAGTGACCTTGCTGCTGTAAAGTCTGTGCTGCTGCTTCTGTTTGCAGCTGTAGTTTTGTTTGATTTTAAACAATGCAGTGGGAGAAAACACCCCACCCCTGTGAGCAGTTAGTTTGTGTGGAGATACCAGGCAGGAGACAGCAACTGAGTGAAGTTTTGGTAAGAAAAAGCAGTAAATGAAGTGCCACCACAAGTCGAGAGTGGCCGAGTGTGTGTGTGTGCAGCCTCAGTTACTTAACTCCTTCATCCTTCAAAATTGCAAGTGGAGGCTTTAACAGAACATTCCCTTTTGGCAAGGAGAGAGGAGAAACACTGACCAGCACTGGTGTGGCTAGAAAGGGTGGCATCGCCGTGGGTACGTGGGCAAGCAGGAGAGAGCAGAACTACTCGCAGCAGCTGTTTGTAGCTGGTGTTGATCACAGAGCACGGGGGACAAGCAACGTGAAAACGGAGCAGCTGTCCTTGCAGTGGATGTCTTCACGTTCCGTGGCCCTGCCGAGTTGTTCTGCACCGGGCAGTGACCTTCCATTAGTAACCCTGCGCTGACTGAGACGCTCCGGCCTCGCTGCGTGTGAGCCAAGAGGAGAGACAGGCGAGCCCCACGCGGTGAACAGGCGGCGCTGTTGACTGCTTGAGGATAAGGCTGGTTCCTGAGAGCGCGTCCGGCTCTGCTCGCGCTTCCTCGTACAGGCTGACAGCGCCGAGTGTTGTGGGTGCGGGACGGATCCACCTGCTGCGGGAGCAGAATGGCTGCAGAGGATACCAACAGATGGAAACCCTGTGTTTCCAAGGAAGTTCAGTTGCTGATCTAGAGGTTCCAGGACCGATTGGTCTGAAAATGTCTCCTGAGACAATAAATACTCCCTTTGGAGAGATGCTAGTGGGAGAGTCTGTGGCTGAGACAGAATCACCTCTGAGGAAAGCTGGTGTGGGCTGATCATCTAGGAAAGCCTTCTGCATCTTTGGGTTTTTTGGTTAAAAATGGGATTGTTGTGGCAGTGACTGCAAGAGCCGTGCTGAGGTGATCTTGTCGGACTTACGGGCTGGATGACGACGTAGGTCTCTTCCATCCCTGATGATCCTGGGAGTTAGTGAGGTGGATGTTCCCATGTCTGACTTTGTTTGCTGGAGGTAAATGCACTTCTACTTTTTATTTTGAAAGCAAAGGAAGTTGTTTTTTTCTCCAAGTACAAATGAGATGCAGGAAAGATAAACTGCAGTGTTGTCAGTAACGACGACAGGTTCCTTGAGAAAGATGTTTTCAAAACTGGACTGTATTGCTCAGGGCTTTTGTGCATCAGTTGTCTCAGGTGTCTGGACAGGTGTGAGAGCTGTTAGCTGAAGGGAGAGAAGTGCTGAGTCTGTTCTTACTCATGGAAGTGCAGAGCGTGTGAACAGTGATTCTCTGAAAGGGCTGGCGAAAGCTTTAGTCCTGGTTTGTGTCAGGTTTTGATCTTGACCTGCTCCTAAATCACAGACCATCAGGGATTGGAAGGGACCTTGAAACATCATCCAGTCCAACCCCCCTGCCACAGCAGGATCCCCTAGATCCACAGGAACATGGCCAGGAGGGTTTTAAAACATTTCCAGAGAAGGAGACTCCACAACCCCCCTGGGCAGCCCCTGCCAGGGCTCTGGCACCCTCACCATGAACAAGGTCCTTCTCACACTGATGTGGAATCTCCTCTGCTCCAGCTGCCCCCTGTCCTGTCACTGGGTGCCCCTGAGCAGAGCCTGGCTCCATCCCCCTGACACCCACCCTTCACATACTGATCAACATCCATGGGGTCACCCCTCAGGCTCCTTTCTTCCCAGCTGAAGTTGGAGAAAGCCAACTTTATTTTCCAAGCCGGGTTTCTTTGGCAAAGAAGGAAAGGGCAGAAGGTCTCTTGAGCTTCCCTTGGAGAGCAGTGCTTGTGCACGTCCAGCAGAAGGTACTTAGAGCACAGAAAAGCCTGTCTGCAGGTGCGAGGTCCTGTTCCTGGCCTTGTTACTGGGGATCTGGACTAAACCGCCTGGAGACCCGACTTGCTAGATAAAATCCCGACGCCTTTACCCTTGAGGAAGTGGACCCTTTCTGGCCGTCCGTGCTGGAGCGCTTTTGGAGTGTTCCCAGCCTCTGCCTGAGCCGCAGGGCGGGCAGGCTCCCACCGGTCTCTTCGTACTCTTCGACACCTGAGGCGGGCGTTTGGTAGTCCTCTGGTGCCGGTGGTCCGAACACGGCTCCTGCACCGGAAGGCTTTCAGCGTGGGTAGTGCAGTTAGAGGAGAACAGGCGAAGATGTCACCTGCTTCAGAAGGGGCTTTGTGCTCAGTTACCTGAGGTGGTTTTTCTCTTCCAGAATGAACAGAGCGATGGCGAAGACGACGGGCAGGGGGGAGAGCCCCACATGACAGACTCTGACAATGAAGATATCCCACGGCAAAAGGACAGCGACTCGGAGAACGAGGAGCCTCCCAACCGCAACGCGAGCGATTCGGACAACGAAGCGGCTCACGGAGGCAAAGACAGTGACTCTGACACCGAGGACCGGCCCAGTCGGCATTTAAGTGACTCTGACAATGAGGAGGCCTTAAATCACCGGGCAAGTGACTCTGAAACGGGAGAGCCTCACAGGGATCACAGCAGTGACTTTGAAAATGAGGAGTCACACAAGCAGCCGGCCAGCGACTCGGAGAGCGAGGAGCCGCACAAGCAGCCGGCCAGTGACTCGGAGAGCGAGGAGCCGCACAAGCAGCCGGCCAGCGACTCGGAGAGCGAGGAGCTCCGCAAGCAGCCGGCCAGCGACTCGGAGAGCGAGGAGCCGCACAAGCAGCCGGCCAGCGACTCGGAGAGCGAGGGTGTTTCCAGACAGAAACAAGAAGTAGAGTCTGATGAAAGTGATGGGGAGGACAAGAAGGAGGAGGTGCGGAATGATTCTCACCACTCAGATAGTGAACATGTAAGGGAAGGATTTCAGGGCTCTGACAGTGAAGAGGAAGCTCCTAAGAGACGAAAAATGTCAGACAGCGATGAGGAGGAGAAAGAGGAGGAGAAGGCTGTGAAGAGGAAGACTGCGATCCTCTCCGACAGCGAGGATGACGCCGAGAAGACACGTAAGGAGCTGGGGTGGGAGGGCAGTGTGATACAGCAGTGCTCGAGTCGGACCACCGGCTCCGTGTGCGGAAAGCGCCGACGTCAAACACCAGAGTGTGACGCAGACGTGGCTCCAGAGCACAGCTGTGCTTGTCGGGGCTGTTGTCTGAGCCCTGCGCTGTGCGAGCGGGTGACTGAGGACAGCTGGATGGCTTTGGGTAGAGCCCGGTGCGGGCTCCTGCCTTTTGGTCACAGCAGTCCCCTGCAGTGGGGACCTGGGGTCTGGCACAGAAGGACCTGGGGGTCCTCATTGACAGGAGGCTGAACAGGAGCCAGCAGGGTGCCTGGATCAGGAACTGTGTCCAGCAGGAGCAGGGAGGGCATTGTCCCCCTGTACTCCACTGGGGAGGCTGCATCTTGAGTACTGGGTCCAGTGTTGGGCACCTCAGTCCAAGGGGGACATTGAGGGACTGGAGGAGGGCAGCGGAGCTGGGGAAGGACCTGGAGAATCCATCTGATGAGACTGAGAGAGCTGGGGCTGGTTAGTCTGAGGAAGAGGAGGCTGAGGGGAGTCCTCATCGCTCTCTCCAGCTCTCTGAAAGGACCCTGCAGAGATGCTGGTGCTGGGCTCTGCTCACAGGTCATTAGCGACAGAAGCAGAGGGAAGGGCTTCTCCAGGGGAGGGTCAGACTGGCCATCAGGAAGAGATTCTTCCTGGAGAGAGTGGTCAGGCCCTGGGCTGGGCTGCCCAGGGTGGGGGTTGAGTCCTCATCCCTGGATGTGTTGAAAAGTCACTTGGATGTGGTGTTGGGGGATGTGGTTTTGGGGTGACCTTGTGGAGTGGGGTTGATGGTTGAACTTGATCCCAAGGGTCTTTTCTTACCTGAATGCTTCTGTGATTCCCTCTTGTTTTGCACTGGCATCTGTTGCTTGTTGATTATTCCTGTTGGACATCTCTGGTTTTATTTCTCTGGTAGCTTTTCCCTCTTTTATTTGTTTTCATGCACTGGAGGTGAGAACTGGTCTGGAAGTCCCAGGTCCTGTGGGTAGGTGCTGTCTGTGGGGCCTTCACTTCCTGGTGGAATAAAACAGCCTGCAGACCAGATGTGTTTTAAGAAGTGACTGGTCCTGTGGAGGAGGGTTAGTCAGCTTCTGTCCAAACGGGATGCGAGAGGACAGGTCGTGCAGGGTGCCAGCTGCGAGCCCTGTTACCAGGACTTGCAGTCACGCTGCTTTCTGTTGGCAGCCGCCAAGAAAGTCCGAATCCTTTCTGACGTCGACGATTCAGACAGCGATGCCGCTTCGGAGAGGTCCAACAAGAGGAAGAGAACTCTTGTGTCGGACAGCGAGGACGAGGAAGAAGAAAGAAAAGAGGCTGCAGGGAAGAAAAAAGAAGAGAAAGATCTGTTTGGCAGCGACAGCGAATCTGGAAATGAGCAAGAGTGAGTGCTGCTGTGGGGCTGCGGGTGGATGAACCTCAGGCCTCCGCTGATGGTGGGGGCAGGAGAGGCAGGAGGGGGTGGCCGAAGGAGGGGTGGATCCCCACACAGCTCGTACAAGCCGTGCAAACAGCGCACTTCTCCCTGTTACAGTCTGAGTGATCGTGTTACCTTCACAGGAACCTGATCGCAGATATTTTTGGAGAGTCTGGGGACGAGGAAGAGGAGGAGTTCACAGTAAGTGTTGCTGTGGGTGGCTCATCTTCACCTGCCTTCCTGGGGAGGTACCCCCAGGTGACTGTTGTGTTTGAGCTTCCTGTCTGCTGGACTCGCCAAGGTAGTCTCTAGGTTAAAGAACATCTGCAGCTCTTCTGCTGGGAGAGTTAGTGGTGTGAGAGTCGCAGGTGGCTTTGGAAGCCTTTGTTCCTCTTTCTTCCGGGTCCTCCACAGACTTTGTCTGCAGCTTTCTGAGTGTCAGCATCAGGCGCCTCAGTCCGTGCGCTGATCCGAACTGTCTTTACCCACCAGGGCTTTAACCAGGAAGACCTGGAAGAAGAGAAGGGGGATGCAGACATGAAGGAGACAGCTGACGAATCGGACTCCGATGACAACATCAAGAGAGGGAAGCAGTAAGTTACTCCTGCAGGGACAGCAAATCCAAGGTTCTGGTGACAGGGCAGTGCAGTCAGAAAGGCGGGGGGGCTGTGTGCTGGCTGTTCTCAGCCTGCAGCAGAAGGGCCTCTGCTGGTGCTGGGCAGTCCCGAGCAGGTCGCCTGTGCTGCTCCTTCAGCGTTTCTGGGTTCACGAAGTCAACGTGCAGCCGCTCGCTCGCCTGCCTCTGCCTGCAGCAGCTCAACGCGGGAGCCGCCGCTGCCGTCAGCCACCCTTGTGTGTCTGGCCTGCTCCTTCTGGGCCTCCTTGCCTTCACTCGCAGATCAGCCCTGGTGCTGGGGCGGCGGTGGTAGTGGAGGTCCCGGCTGGGGCGGCGGTTGGGCACTGGAGTTGAGCGGCTCGCGGGAGGGGTGGTACCTTTTGAACCCAGGGGGCTCTGTCGTGCGTGACTTTGGCACGACCTTCCGAGGGCATCTCGGAGCCGCCGGAGCCCGTTGCTGGTGTCCCAGGCGGCGCGGCGAGGGCAGTGACCTCAGAGGGGCACCCGGGGGGATGTGCCGGGGAGCTTCCGCGCGGCTATGCCGCGGGCGTGCACGGCGCTGTCGTACAAAGACAGTCGGATCCACCCCGTCGTGGCCGTGACCGCGCGGCGCTCTCGCCCCCCAGCATGGACTTCATGTCAGACTTCGACATGATGCTGCAGCGGAAGAAGAGCATGAGCGGCAAGCGCCGGCGGAACCGTGACGGCGGCACGTTCATCAGCGACGCGGACGACGTGGTCAGCGCTATGATCGTGAAGATGAACGAGGCTGCTGAGGTGAGTTTGCTGGGCTCCAGAGACACCGCCAAACGCAGCTGAGGGGAAGAACAGCGCAGGAGAACCTGATGCAGATACCTGCAAGATGCAGAAGTGCGTCAGCGTCAGTCTGCCCTTCGGAGTAAAACACTTGTGTTGAAAGTGGAAGAAACTACCTCTGAAAACTAGTTGTCAGCTGATCAAGTTTAGTGAGTTATGGGCTGTCCTGTCATCCCACCAAGGCTGCGCTTACCTCTTGCTTAATAGACTGACCGTTCCCTGTAAATGTAAAGGGTGGGAGTTGCTGATCTCTCCCTGTGATTAACTTGTGCTTGTGCTTCAACTTCCTGCAGGAGGATCGGCAGCTGAATACGCAGAAGAAACCAGCACTGAAGAAGTTAACTTTGCTGCCAACTGTTGTTATGCATCTCAAAAAGTGAGTCGTCCTTCTCCCAATCAGAGATCATCTTGGGGATGCTGGGGATTCAGGAGATTCAACAGAATCACAGAACATTAGGGATGGGAAGGGACCTCGGAAGATCACCCAGTCCAATCCCCCCGACACAGCAGGATCCCCTAGATCCAGTCACACAGGAACAGGGCCAGGAGGGTCTGAAACGTCTCCAGAGGAGACTCCACAACCCCCCTGGGCAGCCCCTGCCAGGGCTCTGGCACCCTCCCTGG
Organism: Rhinopomastus cyanomelas; assembly: GCA_013400115.1. Taxonomy (NCBI): domain Eukaryota; kingdom Metazoa; phylum Chordata; class Aves; order Bucerotiformes; family Rhinopomastidae; genus Rhinopomastus; species Rhinopomastus cyanomelas. Next base: position 367,642 of record VXBP01006175.1, on the reverse strand, counting down.
GAACAAGGTCCTTCTCACACTGATGTGGAACCTCCTCTGCTCCAGCTCACACCCACTGCCCCTTGTCCTGTCACTGGGTGCCCCTGAGCAGAGCCTGGCTCCACCCTCCTCACACCCACCCTTCACATATTGATCAACATCCCTGGGGTAACCCCTCAGGCTCCTTTTTCCCAGCTCCAGAGCCCCAGCTCCCTCAGCCTCTCCTCAGCAGGGAGATGCTCCCCTCCCTCCACCATCCCTGTGGCTCTGCGCTGGGCTCTCTCCAGCAGCTCTGTCCCCTCCTGGAGCTGAGGGGCCCAGAACCTGATGGAGCTGATGTTACCTTTGTACTGAGTTTGCACTGAAACTCTTCCCAAGTCAATGCTGGCGCTAGGAGGCCTCAGGAACCTGCAGTTTCACATCATTTCACCGGTGAACTCCAGGCAGCAGGACTCCAGCTCCTGTGCCCTGCTGATGTGTCACAGCGCAGCGCGCCTTGTCTTTGGACTTGCAGGCAGGACCTCAAAGAGACTTTCATCGACAGTGGGGTTATGTCTGCTATCAAGGAGTGGCTTTCTCCTCTTCCAGACCGAAGTCTGCCAGCGCTAAAGATACGAGAGGAGCTGCTGAAGATCCTGCAAGAGGTTTGAAACTTGACGTGGAGCCGTGTTTGAGTCGTGGCTTTGCTGTGGTGTTATGCTCAGTGCTTCAGGGAAATGTTTGGTGACCAGTGCAGTGCAGCAGCTACCGAAGGACCGTGGAAGGACACAGAGAGCAAGATGGGTGTTTGCTTAGAAATTGGTCGTTGTTCTGGGCCTTCAGCTGTGGAGTCACAGAACATTAGGGACTGGAAGGGAACTGAAGAGATTGTCCAGTCCCATCCCCCTGACACAGCAGGATCCCCTAGATCCACTCACACAGGAACAGCCCAGGAGGGTCTGAAAAGTCTCCAGAGAAGGAGACTCCACAACCCCCCTGGGCAGCCCCTGACAGGGCTCTGGCACCCTCACTGGGAACAAGGTCCTTCCCACACTGATGGGGAACCTCCTCTGCTCCAGCTCACACCCGCTGCCCCTTGTCCTACCATTGGGTGCCCTTTGAGCCAGGCTGAAGGCAACACCACCCATGCCCACAACTGGACAAGAATCCAGATGTGGTCTCACCAGAGCAAAGCAGGAGGAGAAGCTCTCGATCTACTGACCACCCCTCTTCTGGTCCACCCAGGATGCCACTGGCCTTCTTGGCCACCAGAGCCCGTTGCTGGCTCCTGGTCATCTGGGCCTTCAGCTGTAGGAGGAGGCCGGCCTGGGGAACGTCAGACGCTTGGTTGCTGTTAGGGAGACGTTGCCCGTGCTCCCCACAGAGCAGCACATCTGCGAGCAGCCGCGGGTGCTCAGTGCAGCCCTGCAGGGCCTGCAAGTGGAACGAACCCTGGCAGAAGCATCAGCCAGCCTTTGGGAAAGGCCTGTGGGCTGGATTGTTCTGGAAAGCTAGCGGTGTGTGTCAGACCCAAGGGTGCTTGCCCGCTGTCGGATGCTTCAGCCGCTTCCAGGGGGGACCGTGGGCAGTGCTGGTGTTCCCCTGAGCTGCTTGTGCAGGTGGTCTTGGTCTCTCTGCAGAGTCACTGATGACTTCTCCTCTACCCCGCAGCTGCCCAGTGTGAGCCAAGAGACCCTGAAGCACAGCGGCATCGGACGAGCTGTGATGTACCTCTACAAACACCCCAAAGAGTCGCGGCCCAACAAGGACATGGCAGGGAAACTCATCAGTACGTCAGCCTCCCTCTGCCCCGTTCCCTTGCTCCTTCTTTGCTGTCACATTAGTTCTGCAGCCTGGGAGTCTCACTGGTGTTTCACAGCTCTGGGGGGCTGCTCAGAGGTGCTGGTAGGTCGGCCTCTGGCTGCACCTTTCCCTGTTTGATGCCTTTTCTACAGCAGAGGATTGATTTGGCTCAGACTCCCTCCAGACTGGGGCTGTGTGCTGCAGAGGCAGGCAGGAAGGTGCTGCCAGGCTCTTCATTCCACCAACTTCAGCAGCGTCTCGGAAAGTTGACTCGAACAGCTGCCGTTCATGAGCAGCGTGTTCCCTGCTGCAGCCCTGCAGACTGGGGATCAGCTTGTGCTGTAGGAACTGGTTTGCCTGTTCTGAGACAGCCTTCCCTCAGGTCTGGCACTGAGTGGAAGAGCAGGGAACAGAAGGAGACTTGATCACAAAACCACAGAACATTAGGGGTTGGAAGGGACCTCAAAAGATCATCCAGTCCCACCCCCCTGCCACAGCAGGATCCCCCAGATCCAGTCACACAGGAACAGGGCCAGGGGGGTTTGAAATGTCTCCAGAGAAGGAGACTCCACACCCCCCCTGGGCAGCCCCTGCCAGGGCTCTGGCACCCTCACTGGGAAGAAGGTCCTTCTCACACTGATGTGGAACCTCCTCTGCTCCAGCTCACACCCACTGCCCCTTGTCCTGTCACTGGGTGCCCCTGAGCAGAGCCTGGCTCCATCCTCCTCACACTCACCCCTCACGTATTGATCAGCATTAATGACTTGATGGATGAAAGGCTGGATTTCCCTCAGACACGGAGAGCTTCGAAATACCCTGCTTGCTGGAAAGGAAGCAGAATCACTAGGGATTGGAAGGGACCTCGAAAGGTCATCTGGGCCAGTCCCCCTGCCACAGCAGGATCCCCTAGACCAAGTCACACAGGAACAAGCCCACGCAGCTGTGAAATGTCTGCAGTGGAGACTCCACAAGCCCCTGGGCAGCCTGTTCCAGTGCTGTGTCACCCTCACTGAACCACTGGCACTACCTCCCGCAGTCTCTGCAGGCTGTGCTTGGCCACCGGGCTGCCTTGGAGATGGCCCTCAGGGGCCCAGTATTCATTAACCAGGTGTTTGTTTTGCAACAGATGAGTGGTCTCGCCCCATCTTTGGCCTCACCTCCAACTACAAGGGCATGACAAGAGAAGAGAGGGAGCAGAGAGATCTGGAGCAGATGCCCCAGCGGAGGAGACTGAGCAGGTAGGGGGGCAGGCAGCCACAAGACCGTCTTCCCTCCTTTCCGTCGGGACGCAGGGTGCAGATGTGAGGAGGGATCAGGGGCAGTAAGTCAGGAGCTCTCTTTCCACGCTGCCTTTGCAGAAGTCTTTGCCCTCTCCGTGCCGCCGACGTTAACAGCGTCTCGTTTTCTTGCAGCTCGGGGGGACAGACTCCCCGCAGGGACCTGGAGAAGGTGTTAACTGGAGAGGAAAAGTAGGTTGGATTTTTCTTCTTGCTTTAAAAGTGTGAGCAGCAGGAGGCCTCCTGATGCCTCTGGGGTTTGAGTCGCGCGCTGCTTCGCTTCTCCCTGCCTAACAACCGCCCCTAGCAGTCACGTCTCCTTCTCCGCAGGGCTCTTAGACCCGGAGACCCCGGGTTCTGTGCCCGCGCCAGGGTGCCCATGCCCTCCAACAAGGACTACGTGGTGCGGCCCAAGTGGAACGTGGAGATGGAGTCGTCCAGGGTAAGCGGCGCCGTGTGGGGCCAGCTCTGTGCCTGCGCACGGGAGCGCTCCCGGGTGTCTCCTCTCGTTTGGGGGGGGTGTGCTGCCCAGTGGGCTGCTCTCGGCTCCTCTGACGCTCCCGCTCAGCTGTCCTTTCTCTTCCAAAAAGAGATCTTCATGGTCACTAATGCAGAGGCTAGGGAAGGGACCTGATGGCGGGCCTCCTGCTTTGGAGCCCGTTGAACTGAAGCCGCAGTGCACCCGGCGTGTCACTGGTGGTTTCGCTCCTCTCCCAGCTGCCGTACCGAGCGTTCCTGGTTCTGCTCCAGCCTGGGAAGCCTCGGAGGCTGTAGTGCGCGGCGGGCGTTCCAGCAGAGGCCTTTGCCTGGCTGTTAAGGGCCCCCCTCGGCCTGGTGCCGTTGAGTGTAGAAGCAGAGCGTGCAGCAGAGGCCCTGTGTGACTGACAGAAGTGTGATGCCTGTTCTTTGTGCTGTTGTGTTTCCTTCTGTGCATTAACTGAGCTGTTGTTTCTAGCCCGGGACTATTAAAAGAGGTATTAGTCGCTTGGAAAAGCACAAGAGACGGTTTGCTGAACAGAAACGACTCAGCAAAGTGCATCGGGCCATCAAGTTCAGCATTGAAGGCAACAGGATGCCCCTGTAGCCATGACATTCTGCCTTCCCCAAGTGTCAGAGGTATCCCTCGAGGGAGGTGTGAGCAGTGCATGTGCTTCAGCTGGTGGCAGTTGGCACAGTCTCGAAGGAGTGTGTGGCAGCCGCACTTGGAAAACTCTCCTGTATTCGCTCTGGTCTGTGCTGGGACCTAGAAGGGAACCTGTCCGGGACACGGCCCAGGTGCTGCGCTCCCTGCCTCCGCAGCTCCAGGGGCCCCGGGTGTCCTGGAAGTACCTGCACCCTCTGTGCTTCTGCGCCTCTCCTCCCTTCAGCAGGGCCTCCAGCTCTGCCTGGACTCAGCTCTCCTGTCCCCGTCTGCCAGCCTCTGGCCGATGTTTTACTGGCAGAGCAGGGGTTTCTCACACCCGCTCTCCCAGGGCAGTTGGTGATGGGAGACTGGCGGGGCTGGTTGGCAGGAGGCGGCGCACGAAGCCTCTGCGCAGCGGGAGGAGCAGCGTTGCTGCTGCGAACACTGGGCGGAGGGAGGCCCGTGGCGCCAGCGCGGGGAGTTGTTCCGACACCACCTGGTCCGCCTTCGAGCCGTGTGGGCCGGCAGCGACTGGCCGAGGAGATAACGGGGGTCCAGCTCCTATTTATTGGTTTGAAATCTCTATTTTTGTAGCAATCACTGTGAAACCCCAGGCCCCGCTCCAGCGGCTAGCGGGCAGGCTTGGAGCAGAGTCCCCCAGGTCAGCGTGCCCGGAGCGCCCTCCTCAGCGACGGGAACAAGAGGTTCCCTTTCCGATCCCAGCGTTCTGCCGTGCGCTGCGCAGAGTGTTCTGGGCACCCGGTCCCCCTCGCCCTGGGAGGCGTGACGTTCCCTCCGGTCGTCCTGCGTGTTGTCTAGTCAGCGGAAGCTGCTTTCTAGGCAGGGAGGGCTTTGGGTTGGGAGGTCCTGGCTGTCTCGGGAGGGGCCTCTCCACGAAATCACTATTAACTCTGCGAGCAGCGACTGCAGCGCCTCGGCGTCCCGAGGGCGGTTGGAACACAGAGGCCGAAGGCAATAACTCTGTAACAGCCGGCGTGTTCGGCGTGAGCGCTTCTCTCGCTTCCTCCTCTTGTTCTCCCCGCGGCCTCTCGATCTGTTCAGCACTAATCAGCCTTTGGAACCGACCTGGCACCTCAGCCCCTCTGCTACTGGCACCTAGCAGCCTCTGTTCTGGCTCTACCCCCGCAGCCACACGGATCCCCAGCCGTCCCTCGAACAGCGAGTAACCCCTGACGGCCGCGGCTTTGCTGTGTGGTGCTCCCAGGTGGCCGCCTCCGGGGCTGTGGTGCTGCACAGCCCGGGGCAGTCCTTCCCACGCGCAGCCCCGGGATGGAAGCAGCTGGCCTCCTCGGCCCCTGGCGCAGGCCGAGCCGCGCGCAGCTCTCGGCCCTCTGGGACGTCTGCTTTTTTCAGCGGTAGTTACTAGTGTTGTGTTTTAAGTTCCAGGGGACCTCTAAGAAGGGGGTGAGTCGGCTGGATAAGCAGATGCGGAAATTCACTGATATCAGGAAAAAAAGCCGATCGGCCCATGCGGTGAAAATCAGCATTGAGGGCAATAAGATGCCGTTGTGACCTTCACACAGGTACCCCCGAGCTCTGCTCTAGGACAGTTGCACCCTCTGCCTCCGGGACACCCCAACGTTCCTTGACAGCTCCTTCTGAGGGTTTTTTTTAGTGACTCTTGAAACGGGTGGTTCGGGCTGTCGTAAGAGACGTTGTCCCAGGACTTCCTGCTCCTGGTTGTATTTAAGGCGGCTCTGTCGTGTCCTTTGTACAGATCCCGTGTTCGTTGTATTGAAACTCTTGAGAGACAATAAAACACCTTCTGTTTTTTCCGTGGGGGGGTTGCCTGTTGATTGCTTGAGGACCGGGGGGGCCGAGCTCCAGGGCTCCGCTCAGCACAGCCAGCAGCTCCGAGCCCGGCAGGGCCTGGTAGCCCAGCAGCGCCTGTTCTGATGCACCCACAGAGGGGACTGTGTGGCTGCAGTCCAGCAGCAGGGGAAGGCTGCTGGCTCTGCCCTGCTGGGACCACAGCTGGAATCCTGTGGCCAGGTCCAGACCTCTCTGTTCCTTTATAGCTACAAGTAGGGCACCAAGACCTTGCAGCTCGTGAGGCACCTCCTGGTGTCTGTTTTGTGCCCCAACAGCCCTCTGTGGTCCAGGGCACCGCTGTAACCACAGCAGTGCCAGGTGGAGACAGGCTCTCCTCCCCCTCTGCTCTGCCCTGGGGAGACCACAGCTGGATTGTTGAGTTCAGTTGTGGACCCCTCGGCTCCAGAGGGACACAGAGCTGCTGGGGAGAGCCCAGCGCAGAGCCACAGGGATGATGGAGGGAGGGGAGCATCTCCCTGCTGAGGAGAGGCTGAGGGAGCTGGGGCTCTGGAGCTGGGAAAAAGGAGCCTGAGGGGTGACCCCATGGGTGTTGATCAAGATGTGAGGGGTGGGTGTGAGGAGGATGGAGCCAGGCTCTGCTCAGGGGCACCCAGTGACAGGACAGGGGGCAGTGGGTGTGAGCTGGAGCAGAGGAGGTTCCACATCAGTGTGAGAAGGACCTTGTTCCCAGGGAGGGTGCCAGAGCCCTGGCAGGGGCTGCCCAGGGGGTTGTGGAGTCTCCTTCTCTGGAGACATTTCACACTCACCTGGGCTGTTCCTGTGGGACTGGATCTGGGGGATCCTGCTGTGGCAGGGGGATGGACTGGAGGATCTTCCAACTGGAGGTTGGATTCACAATAAAACAGGCAGCCCACCCTTGCTGCAGGAGCCTGCAGTGAGAGGAGCTGGAGCTGTCTGGCTGCTGCTTGCAGACCGGGTCTTTATTGTTGTGCTCAGCAGCGCCCGCGGGAGCGGTACTTGGGCCAAACAAGTTGCTTCTCTGCGGGTAGGTGATAACTTGACTCCTCCAGGGCACCACCAGTTACAGGTCACAGTGCACCGGCTGCATCGCGTCAGGCTGCCCCTGCCTCTCCCAGGAGCAGAGCGGTGCCTTTCTTGAGGGTCTCACTGGGAGAAGTCAACGGAGAAGTCGCTGTCCGGCTCTGCCGCGCTCTCGACAGTCTCTTTAATCCAGGAGAGGTAGTTGGACACCCTGGTGTAGACCCCGTACCGTCCCCTCTGAGCGCAGCCCTCGCCCCAGCTCACGACCCCCACCAGAAACCAAGTGTTGTGGTAGGAGACGGCGAAGGGGCCCCCGCTGTCCCCTTTGCAGGCGTCGGCAGCCTCGGTGCCGTAACCCGCACAGAACATGTTGTCGGTGACCAGTCTGTCTGTGGACTGCTGACAGGTCTCCATGGGCACGATGGGCATCCGCACCTTCATGAGGAAGCGCAGGGGGGCGCCGCGCTCGTAGGTGGCCCCCCACCCGCTCACCAGCCCGACTCTGCCGGCCTCGGAGAGCAGGGCGGCCAGGCCGGGGCTGGGCAGGCAGAGGGGCAGCGCGAACTCGTCGAACACGACGGCGCTGCTCAGGTAGAGCAGGGCGATGTCGCTGTTGTAGTCGTTGGAGTCGTAGTGCGGGTGAGGCCAGCTCCGCTCCACTGCCACCTTCTGCTCCTTGAACTCCCTCTGGTACTTGTCGAAGTCTCCTGTCGGCACAACAGGGAGTCAGAGAGCCCAGCAGCAGCCGCTACAGGGCCGTCCTGGGGCAGCAGCACCCACAGCGAGGTCACACTGGGCCTGTCCTCTCGGGGAGGCTCAGACCAAACACATCCTGCTCTGAGCCCATCAGTTCTGAGGCTGCAGCTGGAGCTGCTCATTAGGAGTGGAACGAGGTTGCTGACAGGAAGAACAGGGTCACAGACTGGTTCTGGCTGGAAAAGACCCCCGGGATCGTCGAGTCCAACCACCAACCCCATTCTACAAGGTCACCCCTAAACCAGAGCCCCCAGCACCACATCCAAGCAACTTTTAAAGCTCATCCAGTGATGGGGACTCAACCCCCACCCTGGGCAGCCCAGCCCAATCCCTGACCACTCTCTGCAGGAAGAATCTCTTCCTGATGGCCAGTCTGATCCTCCCCTGTTGAAGCCCTTCCCTCTGCTTCTGTCAAAAATGACCTGTGAGAAGAGCCCAGCACCAACATCTCTGCAGGGTCCTCTCAGATAGTTGTAGAGAGCGATGAGGTCTCCCCTCAGCCTCCTCTTCCTCCTCACACTAAACAGCTCCAGCTCTCTCAGTCTCATCAGATTGACTCTCAGCTTAAAAAAGCTGCAGTCAGGGCTGAGGCTGAAGGACTGTTTCCTGCCAGTTGCCCCACACTCTGTGCTGGGGGTTCCTGGTCTGTGCTGCCCCAGTCCTGAACTGCTGCAGCTGAGTCCCGCTGTTGCGGCAGCAGTCGGGGAGATGCTCTCTGCTCCGAAGCAGCTGCTGGAAGCGGCAGCAGCAGAGCAGGAGGCCAGCCTGAGGGCTGGTTCTAACCCATGGCTGCAGCCCACTGCCTGCAGGAGCCCCGCTGGGCACCCCGAGCTGGGCTCAGGCACCACGCCAGGGCACGCTGAGCCTCGTGCTCCCAGGGGCTCTGTGAAACCAAAAGGCTGGAGCCCCTTCGCCCCGACTGACCAAGGGAGCACCGGGGTCTGCGACGGCAGCTCAGTCCGGCGGTGGACGGGTCACCTGCAGAGCAAAGAGCACTGGGGGTCAGCGCTCACCCCTGGGGCTGGATGTGGGTGCTCACCTACGGTAACGTGGTCGGGTCTGACCAGGTCAAGGCAGTGAGCAGCAGTGACCACCCAGCGGCTGCTGATTAAGGTCCCTCCACAGAAGCCGACACCCTTCCTGTCCCGGATCAGAACCTGCAGGGAAGAGGAGGACAGTCATGTCAGCAGGGCTGGGTGAGGCGGGGGCCCACAGCCACGGGCACCCAGTGCTCGCCGGCAGCTGCTTCGCTGCTCGGTTGCAGCCGCTGTTCACACACCAGCAGCTCCCATCCACCCCAACCTCCTCCATCTTCCCGCTGTGAAACTGAAACGCTGGGTCTCGGCAGCTTCGGGGAAGCCCCGACCCCAACAGTGGAAGGGAGGGAGCCCTCCCTCTCAGGTCTCCTCCGAGGTGCCCGCTGCGGTATCTGTGGCCACGTTTTACCTGCCAGGGGCAGTGGCCGCGATGACACAAAGACCCTCCCGTGATCCTGGAGTCGTCGTTCTCCGGAGCCGAGTCCACGTTCAGCTGGAGGGACGGAGGAGCCTCTGAGGGGCTTCCCCGCTCGCTGCTCTGCTGAGGGCCACCGAGCAGGGTGGGGACGGCCCCCGTGGCGCCGGGGCCGGTGCCCTCAGCCTGGTTGTGCCCAGCAGCGCTTCCCGCCCCGTCCTGCTGCCTGACCACCAGTGCCGGGCTCTCGCTTGGCCTCGCAGGGCCCCGGGTGGCCTCGGTGCCCGGGAGGCCAGGCGCCGTCGTCCGCTCCGCAGCCCCAGCAGCGCCTTCCAGCAGCGGTGTGTCCCAGCCGGCAGCCGCCCCGGGGTCGCCGGCGACGCTGGCGCTGGACCCGAAGGCATCGCTGAAGGTCTCGTTCTCCCCCGGACCGCTCTGTCCCAGCGCCCTTCGCCTCGCTGAGCTCTCGTTCCGCCCGGCCCCGGGCTCGGGCCGTCCCCTCGGGAGCCGATTCTGCTCCCGCGGAGCCGGCCTGGCTCTGGTGAGGCCACACGGGAAGGCTGCTGGAGGAGCAGAGGCAGAAATGAGGCCCCCGAGTGCCGGGGCTGAGGAGCAGTGCCCGCCCAGCACAAGAGCAGCCCTTCTCCTGTCCAAGAAGAGGATCCGACCCTCCCGTAAGAGCCCAGGAGCATCTCTGCCCTCGTGTCACAGCCCCGTCCCCCTGGGCCCAGGGGAGCAGAGCCCGGTTCTGAGAGCTCAGCACCCGGCTGCTCCTGTCCCGGCACCCAGAGGCGTCGGGTCGGCTCCAGCCCGTGGCTCCAGCAGGGCCCTGCTGACGGCTGCTCAGGGCAGGCACCAAGCCCAGCGCCCGCAGCCGGACAGGACGCTGCCGCAGCGGGTTCTGAAGACCCTGCTTACAGCCCCTCAGCCCCTGACACTGCAGCATCACAGCTGCGGCCGGCCGACAACATCTGTGCTGCTGTCAGAGGGAACAGGCCCGGTCAGCCTGTACTGGGGTGATGCTCACGGGGCCACTGGGTTAGAGACACCCGGCTGAGAACAACCCCACAACTGAAGGAACAACAGCAACCCGGGGTGGGCCACAACGGGGTGGAGAGATGTTCTCCTCCCGCTCAGCTCTGCCCTGAGGAGACCACAGCTGGGACCTTGTGTCCAGTGCTGGACCCCTCAGCTCCAGAAGGACACAGAGCTGCTCTGCACCTGGAGCACGCTGGGGCCGCGGCCGCTTTACCTGCTGGCACGCAGCGCTTCCCGTCCTCGTGCAGCGCGTAGCCCCGTGTGCAGGAACAGGCCGCGTGGAAGGCGCTGCGGTCCCTGCAGTACTGCCAGCACCCGCCGTTCTTGTACCAGCACTCCAGCCGCTCTGCGAAGGGAAGGCAGCGCCGGTCGCTCGGCTGTCGCGGCGCACGGGCCCCAGGCAGCACCGACAGCGCAGCCGGCACCAGGGGAAGCAGCTGCTGAAGCCTCTAGGGGGTCCTGCTGTGGCAGGGGCCTGGACTGGAGGCTCTTTCGAGGTCCCTCCCATCCCTGATGCTCTCTCTGTGTTTCAGCCACTCAATAAGACTCAGGACTTGCCAAGAACACTCTCCAGCGCAGTGGCAGGGAGTGGCCTGGTGACCACCAGAGGCGACTACTGTCCTTTCTCAGGGGCAGATGGGCCACGGCCTTCCCCGGGCTCTGCAGAGCTGGGTGCCAGAGCTCACAGCCGCAGCTGCTGTACGACGGGAGGCCGTGGTGCCCTCTCCCTCGCAGCGGCGTGAGAAGCAGCTGCAGCTGCAGCCACGAGCCCCGCTCTGAGGGGTCAGCGTCAGCCAACAGCCCAGCCCTGCGTCAGGCAGATCAGTCGCCACTGACAACCCCAGGGAGAAGCCCAGGGGTCCCCTCAAGCACCCGAGGAGCCAATTCCGGCCTCGATCCTCCCTCCAGGACGAGTGCCGGTGCCGTGCCGGCGCTCACCCTGCTCGCAGCGGGCTCCTCCGAACCTCGGGGGGCAGAGGCAGGCGTAGCTGTGGTGCCTGATGCTGCAGACGCCGCCGTTCTCGCAGGGGTTGGTCCTGCAGGGATTTAAGCCTGAGAAGAGGAAACGAGCGGCCGGGTGAGCCCAGGCTTTAACCGCCACAACTTCTCTCTCCACCCAGCAGGGCCAGAACAAAGAGAGTCTTCAGAAACCCCCGGTGCCACCTACCCTGGTAGTGGAACCAGAACTCCAGCTGCGGGAAGGAATCACAAGTAACAGTCAGATCGGGGTGGCTGAAGCTCTAAAACCGGGGGCTTAGGGTGCAGGGAAGTCGGGGTTCTGGCTAGATGGTCACCCTGGGTCTCGCTGTCGCTTGCACCAGGCACCGAGGGCGAGAGCTGGGCTGTGCCGGGGCGACAACCAAACCGCCGGTTCAGCCTGAGCGCTGCGGCCAGGACCCCGTGACACCCCCTGCCCTCCCCACGGACTCCAGTCCCTAATGACTGGATCTCGGGGATCCTGCTGGGGCAGGGGGAGTGGAGGGGATGATCCTTCAAGGTCCCCTCCCATTCCTAGTGCTCTGGGATGCTGTGGCCCCTCTGTCTCAGCTGCAGGTCACACTGGGCAGAACCTGCCCCACAGCCACCCAGTTGGACCCCACTGGGTCCTGGGCACCAGCTGCTCCTCCTCTCTGGCTGGAGGGGTCAGGTCAAGCAAGTGGCCTCTGACTCAGGATCCTGTCGTGGGACTGAGGCTCTCACAGGGACAGGGTTTGAGCCCTTTTAGGAGACCGAGTTGAACATTCAGAGGGTGAAGCCAGCACCCACTTCGCAGGTGAGACCTCAGGGGCACCCCGAGCGACCCCCGCGATGAGGAGGCCGCAGGACCCCCAGGCAAACCCCCAGCAGAGCCAGGCCCAGTGCCTTGGGCAGGGTGACTCGGGGCTCCAGGAAATCAGCTTCCTCACCGTCTTCTCCCGCGAGCGGAAGATCTCCTGGGCCTCCTCGAAGGAGCACTTCTCCTCGACGCACTCGCGCTCCAAGTTCCCGGGACGAATCTCCTCTAGGAAGTAGTTGGCCCGTTTCTGGACGCGGAGCATCGTGTGGGCTCGGGCTCTGCTCACGAACGCTGAGGAAACAGAGCTGCGCTGGGGACGGCAACGGGCCGCTCCAGCAGGCAACAGAGCCGCGGGCTCGCGCAGGCGGGACAAGACCCCGGGTCAGCGAGCCCGGCCGCCAGCCCCAGCAACACCAGAGCCCGGAGGTGCCCACCTGAGGAGGTGCCCACCTGAGGAGGTGCCCACCTGAGGAGGAGCCCAGGCAGCCGCTGTGGATGCAGCCCAGCAGCAGCAGGCACATGGCCGGGGCGGCGCCGCTCTCCATCTCACGGAGCTTTCGCGCTGCTCCAGGCGTCCGACGTCCTTCCCAGGGAGACGAGCGAGGCGGGACGCTGCCTCCGACGCCCACCGCTGCGCTGGCCTGCAGGACACAGCAAGGGGGAGAGGCCAGAGGACCGGGATGGAACCGACCGGTGAACTCCACCCGTTCACTCTGCCCCGAGGTGCCCAGGGAAGGGGCAAAGCAGCTCTGGTGAATGTGGGAGCCGTGGGGCCGGCGCAGGCTGAGCGGCAGCCGCGTCCACCACAGGCTGAGGGCGGAGGGGAGCAGCTCCCACAGTCCTCCCGGTCCCATCGGACACACCGACCCCAGGGGCAGTCTGTCGGCCACGCACCTGGCAGGACGAGCGACCAGAGGGCTCTGTCTGTTCACATCCCTGTCCCGGGCGCAACAACCAGCGGGGACGCGGCCGCAGCTCCTCCGGCCACCAGTACCGCTCGGCCGCCTGACCCCGGCGTGCGGTCCCGCTCACTGTGCGCACGGCCGCTTGTGGGGAGATGGGAGGGAGGGCTGGGTGTCACAGCAGGAGCAGCCACCACGTCAGCAGGTTGAGCATTAACCACCACAAATATTGACTGGGGACGAGAGACAACCTTCCAGGTTCTGTGGAGCGCTCCGGGAGCCCGCAGCGGGGGAGCTCTGCGGGCTGCGCACCCAGACGACTCACAGGGTCACAGGCCACCAGGGGCTGGAAGGGACCTCGAGAGATCATCCAGCCCCATCCCCCTGCCACACCAGGATCCCCCAGATCCAGCCACAGGGGTTGGAAAGGACCTCCAGAGATCACCCAGTCCCGTCCCCCTGCCACAGCAGGGTCCCCTGGATCCAGTCACTAGGGACTGGAAGGAACCTCCAGAGATCACCCAGTCCCATCCCTCTGCCCCAGCAGGATCCCCCAGATCCAGTCACAGGGGTTGGAAGGGACCTCCAGAGATCGCCCAGTCCAACCCCCTGCCCCAGCAGGGTCCCCTGGATCCAGTCACACGGGAACACGGCCAGGAGGGTTCGAACTGTCTCCGGAGAAGGAGACTCCACTGGTCACTGCTGCCTGTGAGGCCCCAGTGGGACGGCTGCGAGCGACCAGCAAAGCTCAGGGCTAACCCCTGGTGCCAACAGCAGGAGCCCAGGAGAGCAGCACAGAGGGTCAGCATCCACTCGACATTTAATACAGGAGCCCTGACGGCCCGCGACGCTGCCACCAGCGCCCAGCCCCGACGCCCTCGGCACCACTCAGCCCTTCTGAGCAGCCGCCTTGTCGATGTGGCCCTGGATCCACTCCAGGTACTGGCTCACTTTGGTGTAGACCCCAAACTTGTCCTTCCTTCCACAGCCCTCCCCCCAGCTCACCAGCCCCACCAGGAACCACGTGTCCCCGTACTTCGTGACCATCGGGCCCCCGCTGTCGCCGCTGCAGGAGTCCCTCCTGTCCCCCAGGCTGCCGGCGCAGAGCATGTTGTCGGAGATGGCGGATCGCATCGCCCGGGCGCACTCGTCCCGCGGCACCACCGGGATCTCGATGAAACTCAGCAGGGTGGAGTAGTTGGCGTGAAGGTCGGTGTTGCTGCCCCAGCCGGTGACCACCATCAGGTTGCCCGCCCTCGTCAGCTCCCGCTCGGCCAGGCTGCGGGCGGGGAGGCAGATGGGGAGCACGTACTTGCTGTACACGACGGGCTCGGCCAGGTGCAGCATGGCGATGTCGTTGTCCGACGTCGCCTTTGTGTAGTTCTCGTGGGTCACCCGTCTGTCCACGCGCACGATCTGCTCGTCCGACTCGGCTCGGAACCGGTGGAACTTCCCTGCAGGAGCCAACAAATGGCAAGATGGGGGCCGCTGAGCCGTCCTGCGCTGCCGGCAGCACCCGACCGCCTGCGGGGGACCGGGCGGCAGGACCGCGTCCCCCCTGTATGGCCCCGGGCGTAGAGACACCTGGGCCCTTGATGTCAGGGGTTAACGGTGCCAACAACCGCCTGATGTCGGGGTTAATGGTGCCAACAACCATCTGGTGTTAGGGGTTAACAACCCTTAGAAGGACCAATCTGTGCAGGTTTCCCTAGGAACAGGCAGAGAACTAAACTAGTCAGTACCCTCGAGGGGAGGTCATCACCCGAGGACTGAAGCGCCCAGGCACTGCCTGGCCATGCCGGTACCAGAGCCTGGTTGTGCAGAGACCCTCAGAAGGAAAAGAGGCTCCTCCGAGTCAGCACTAAATGTCCCTTCGTTTGGCTTAGCTTCGTATCGAGGCCGACTTCAACCTTCAGCTGGCATGAAAGGCCAACGGCATCCTGGCCTGGATCAGCAGCAGTGTGGCCAGCAGGGCTAGGGACGTCACTCTCCCCCTGGACTGGGCACTGGGGAGGCCACCCCCTGAATACTGGGGGCAGTGCTGGGCCCCTCACTTCAAGAAGAGATGGAGGGGCTCACACCCACTGCCCCTTGTCCTCTCACTGGGTGCCCCTGAGCAGAGCCTGGCTCCATCCTCCTCACACCCACCCTTCACATCTTGATCAACATCCATGGGGTCACCCCTCAGGCTCCTTTTTCCCAGCTCCAGAGCCCCAGCTCCCTCAGCCTCTCCTCAGCAGGGAGATGCTCCCCTCCCTCCATCACCCCTGTGGCTCTGCCCTGGGCTCTCTCCAGCAGCTCTGTCCTCCTGGAGCTGAGGGGCCCACAGCTGGACACAGGATTCCAGCTGTGGTCTCCCCAGGGCAGAGCAGAGGGGGAGGAGAACCTCTCAATCTGCTGACCACCCCCTTTCTGATTGACCCCAAGATGCTCAGCGCACCCACATCCCCTAGATAGCACCCAAATCTCTTGGCTAGCACCCAGCTCCCCCAGAGTGCACCCAGCTCCCCTAGAGCCAACCTTTTCCGTACCGAGTCTCAGCTTGAGGCCCTCCACGCCCTCCAGGCAGTGTGCGGCCGTCAGAACCCAGGAGGGGTGGATGAGGACACCCCCGCACAAGAACCTGCCTCTGCTGTTCTGCAGCATAACCTGCAAGAGACGAGAGAGAGAGGTGGCCCCGGTGGCACCTGGCTCCCGGGACCCTGCGGCACCCGTTCTCCGCGGCGGCACCAGAGCCCGTCCCCGGCGCCGCGGGCAGGCAGGAGCACCAGGCCGGGGCCACCGCGCAGCAGCTCCACGCGGTCGGGGTCGTTCTTCGGGGTCGGCGCGGAGGCGCCTCAGCTCTTCAGAGCCTGGGAGCCCCGAGCTCGGGGCGCAGAGCAGAGGGCCAGGCTCTGCTCATCCTCACTCGCCGGCTCCACGGGCAGCTCTCGTGAGGGCCCAGCCTGACCAGCTCTGCCGACCTCAGCTTGGGGCCGACGAGGCGCCCACGTGCAGAAGGGGGAGGCCGAGCTCACCGTGAGGCTGTGGGCGCTCAGGTGCCATCACCACCCTCCTTCCTTGAGGCCACCCGTGACCACCCGCCCTCGGCAGCAGCGACAAGGCTGAGCCCTAAGAGCTGATCACGGTTGTCTCCTGCTGCTCCAGCTCTGCTTTTGTGGGAGCTGCGGCGACCTCGGGGTCACGGCCACTGCCCCAGGCAGGCAGGAGCCCCTCTGGAGCGGCCGGGCAGGCAGAGCCTGGACCAGCTGTGGGGCAACGCTTGTCCTCCTCACCTGCCAGGGGCTGCCGCCCCTCCTTCCCGCGGTCCCCTTGGTGAGGCGGATGTCGAAGGGGGTGTTGGGCTCCACGCAGTCTGCCTTGGCCCTGCCGCAGGGGAACTCCACTGCCGGACAGGCAGCGGCGTTGGCGACGCCACAGCGCTCGGCACAAAACCTCGCTCTGCAGCACCTCCCATCTCCCTGCTGCACCCTCCATCTCCCTGCTGCACCCTCCATCTCCCTGCAGCACCTCCCATATCCCTGTCCCTGCAGCACCTCCCATATCCCTGCAGCACCCTCCATCTCCCTGCAGCACCTCCCATATCCCTGCAGCACCTCCCATATCCCTGCAGCACCTCCCATATCCCTGCAGCACCCTTCCCTCTCTCCACAGCACTCTTCCATCTCTCTACCACTCTCTGGCTTGGAGGAAGCCCCTCGATGCTTTGCAGAGGGGTCTCCGAATGGCCCTCTGTGTCTCCAGGAGCTCAGACCAGGTCACGGACCATAAAGTAGGGGTCGAGTTGGGAAACAGAGGCCACACAGCACCACAGAGCATCAGAGATGGGAAGAGACCTCAGAAGATCATCCAGCCCCATCCCCCCGACACAGCAGGATCCCCTAGATCCAGTTGCACAGGAACATGGCCAGGAGGGTTTGAAATGTCTCCACAGAAGGAGACTCCACAACCCCCTGGGCAGCCCCTGCCAGGGCTCTGGCACCCTCACTGGGAACAAGGTCCTTCTCACACTGATGTGGAACCTCCTCTGCTCCAGCTCACACCCACTGCCCCCTGTCCTGTCACTGGGTGCCCCTGAGCAGAGCCTGGCTCCATCCTCCTCACACCCACCCTTCACACACTGATCAACATCCATGGGGTCACCCCTCAGGATCCTTTTTCCCAGCTCCCTCAGCCTCTCCTCAGCAGGGAGATGCTCCCCTCCCTCCATCATCCCTGTGGCTCTGTGCTGGGCTCTCTCCAGCAGCTCGGGGTCCTTCTGGAGCTGAGGGGCCCAGAGCTGGACCCTTTGAAAACGATCTGCACTGCTGACCAGGGACTGTCCCACCAGCCCTTCTTCCTTCAGGTCTGCAGAACCCTGTCAAATCCATCCTCCCACAGTTAGGGCCTTACCCACGGGCTTGCACATGGTGTGGTCGCTGTCCAGCTGGTAGCCAGAGGCACAGCTGCAGAAGCGGCGCCGGCGGGCCGGCTCCTCCCGGCAGAAATGCTCGCAGCCGCCGTTCCTGACTGAGCAGTTGCGGTATCTGACCTCTGCGGAGCAAACGGGCAGCGCGTTGGCGCCGGACCACGCACGGCCACCCCGTGCACGCGGCGCAGCTCGTGCCTCGGGAAGGAACCGCAGCACCGCGGCACGACAGCGCGCCGAGGCTCCGCTGAAGGCCCCCGGGTGCGGCTGCGTCGAGTGCGGGAACGAAGCCAGGGCTGGTCGCTCAGAACTGCGTCCGGAGAGGGCGGGAGAGGCTCCACGGAAGGAGGCTCCACAGCCTCTCTGGGCCGCCTGCTCCGGGGCTCTGTCACCCTCACAGGAAAGTCCTTCCTCACGCTGAGGTGGCGCATCCTCAGCTCCAGCTGGAATCCACTGCCCCTCAGAATCCCAGAACATCGGGGATGGGAAGGGACCTCGACAGACCATCCAGCCCCATCCTCCTGCTGCAGCAGGATCCCCCACATCCAGTCATTAGGGATGGGAAGGGACCTCGACAGACCATCCAGCCCCATCCTCCTGCTGCAGCAGGATCCCCCACATCCAGTCATTAGGGATGGGAAGGGACCTCGACAGACCATCCAGCCCCATCCTCCTGCTGCAGCAGGATCCCCCAGATCCAGTAGCACAGGAACAGGGCCAGGAGGGTTTGAACCGGCTCCAGAGACTGAGACTCCTACCCTCTCCCCAGGGCACAAGTGAAAAGAGGTTGTCCCTCCCCTCTTGACACCCAGCTCTCACGGATGACAGACATTACAGAATCACAGGACCATCCTGGCTGGAAAGGACCTCCAGGACCATCAAGCCCAGGCTCATCCCAGCAGCTCCCTGACCCCTACACTGTGGCCTCAAGTGCTGGAGCTACTCGGTTTTTAAACCCCTCCAGGGACAGGGACTCCAGCATCGCCCTGGGCAGCCTGTTCCGGTGCCCAGCCACTCTCTCAGCAGAGAGCTTCTTCCTAAAATGAGTGAGATCCCCCCTCTGCCTTTCCCTCTCCAGACTAAGGAGCCCCAGGCCTCTCAGCCTGGCCTCGCCAGGCAGTTGCTGCAGCCCCTTCCTCATCCTCACAGCCCTCCGCACCTCTGCCGTGGCAACACGAAGCCCCCTCAGCCACGCCGCGAGGCCCAGGGCAGCCCTGTCAGCGCAGAGGGCCGGCACGGGGACCCCTGCCCCACCGTCTCCCAGCGGGGGAAGGCAGCAGCGGTACCGTGATCGCACAGAGCCCCCTCCCAGCCTTCGTTGCAGACGCAGGAGAACTTCCCAATGTTGTCCTTGCAGGTCCCGTTGGAGCAGGGCTGGGGCACACACTGGTCACCATCTGCAAGAGACACAGCGATGGGCAGGTCTGGAATCACACAGCGCAGCGTGGAGAGACCCTCCCCAGGGTCCCAGAGCATTAGGGGCTGGAAGGGACCCCATCCCCCTGCCACAGCAGGACCCCCTAGATCCAGTTGCACAGGAACACGGCCAGGAGGGTTTGAAACATCTCCAGAGAAGGAGACTCCACAACCCCCTGGGCAGCCCCTGCCAGGGCTCTGCCACCCTCACTGGGAACAAGGTCCTTCTCACACTGATGTGGAACCTCCTCTGCTCCAGCTCACACCCACTGCCCCCTGTCCTGTCACTGGGTGCCCCTGAGCAGAGCCTGGCTCCATCCTCCTCACACCCACCCTTCACACATTGATCAACACCCATGGGGTCACCCCTCAGGCTCCTTTTTCCCAGCTCCAGAGCCCCAGCTCCCTCAGCCTCTCCTCATCACCCCCATTTTCTGCCACCAAAAGGTGACGCCTCTGCGGTGCTGGCCCACAGACCCTGCTGCAGCAGAGGGATTGGACTGCATGACCTCCTGAGGTCCTTCCAGTCCCTGATGTTCTGGGACTCTGTGAGGTTTTGGGTTCTGCAGAGGGAGCAGAAGGGGAAGAAAGAGCAAAACCTGCGGCAGACAGGGCAGAGCGAGGCTGCTGAAGAAGTTAGGAGCAGGGCCAGGGCTCCTCTTTGGCCCACGACAGGCAGGGTCAGAGCATCAGAGAGCACTTCTGACCAGGGCTCTGCCTCTGGGGAAGCAAGTGTTGAGGTGCAGAGGCACCTCAAGGACCTCTCTGCACCTCCCATCCAAGAGGCTGAATCACAGAACCACAGAGCACTAGGGATTGGAAGGGACCTCGGGAGCTCATCCCGTCTCCCTGCCAGCGGAGGCGGCGGGCAGCACCCTGCCGGGAGCAGAGACGTGACTGGGAGAGGCTGTTACTCACCTACGTACTTGGTCCAAAACTCTAGCTGTGGAGAAACAAGACTCGGGTCAGGCTTGGACACAGGCAACAAGGGAGCTCAGATGTTGTGTTGGGGGATCTGCTTTAGGGGTGAACTAGGGCTGACAGTCGGACTCGATGATCCTGGGGGTCTTTTCCCACCTGAATGGTCCTGGGGGACCTGCAGAGCACAGGACCCTGGTCCCAGCACTGCTCTCATTCTCCTTCACTGTGCAGTGACTGGCCACTGAGCCCGCTGCCCACCTACCGGCACGGCCAGGAACAGGGCCAGGAGGGTTTGAAATGCCTCCACAGGAGACTCCACAACCCCCTGCCACCCTCCCTGGGAACAAGGTCCTTCTCACACTGATGTGGAACCTCCTCTGCTCCAGCTCACACCCGCTGCCCCTCGTCCTGTCACTGGGTGCCCCTGAGCAGAGCCTGGCTCCATCCTCCTCACACCCACCCCTCACATCTTGATCAACATCCATGGGGTCACCCCTCAGGCTCCTTTTTCCCAGTTCCCTCAGCCTCTCCTCAGCAGGGAGATGCTCCTCTCTATCATCTCTGTGGCTCTGCACTGAGCTCTCTCCAGCAGCTCTGGGTCGTTCTGGAACTGAGGGGCCCACAGCTGGACACAAGTTTCCACCTGTGGTCTCAGCAGGGCAGAGCAGAGAGGGAGGAGAACCACCCCCGTTGTCTTCCACCCCAGGATGCCTTCTCGGCCACCAGGGCCCACTGCTGGCTCCAAAGGTGATGCTCCCAGCGACAGGACTGCGCCTCACTCCCAGCCCACACCTCAGGAGCGGGAGCCATCCGCGCCGAGCGCCCGCAGGAGCGTCCCTCACCACCCGGTGGATAAGCCCCCGCCGTCCTTCCAGACACAACTTGCCGTTGCCTCCTTGGTCTCGAATATCTCGCTGGCCTCCTCAAAGTCGCACTGCTCCTCGACGCACTCGCGCTCCAAAGAGCCCGGCTTGAGCTCCTCCAGGAAGGAGTTGGCCCGCTTCCGGATTCTCAGCACTTGGCTGGCGTCTCTGCTGCTGTAAAATACTGGAAGCACAGGGGCAACAGGGAGCAGGGCCGGCCGAGAGCTCCCAGGGCTCCCTCCCCAGGGGCACCTAGCGGAGCGACAGCCCCTCTCCAGCCCCGGCCCCAGACACCACGGGCAGCGAGCTCACGCCTCGCCTCTGGGCTACTTGGACGGCTCCCGGGGCTCCCGAGGGCTGCGAGCAGGCAGCCAGCACGGCCAGCGCTGTGCCAGTCACCCTCGAGCCCGCGACGGGAACAAACCCAGCCAGTCCCTGCGGCCGTCTGCGCAGGGGACACCGCGATGGGAAAGGGCGAAGGGTCGCCCCGAGGCGAGAACTTACTTGAGGAGCCGCAGACCCGTGAGGAGCAGGCGGCCAGCAGCAGCCCCAGCGTGAGGAGCCTCCACATGCTGCAGCAGCGGGCACCTGAGGACGAGAAGGCAGGTGTGAAGCGGCCCCGGGCAGCTCGGGCCCTCCCGTTGCTGGTTCCGCTCGCAGCAGCTCCCTCGCCAGAGCGGCCCGTCCTCAGAGGCCCCGCGGGCTGGTCTGGAAGCCCCCTGTCCCCCCAGCAGCCCTCCCAGAGCACTCCTCGCCTGCCCCACGTCCTCCCCTTGCCAGCTCTCTGCTCCTCAGAGCGAGCCGCCCGCTGCAGCCCTGCGGGACACCCACCGCTTTCTCCGGCGTGAAGCAGCGGGACCTGCTCTTCCGCCACGAGCTCGGCCGGAGCCTGGTTAATCCATAACCGCCGGTGTTTACCCTCTGGAGGGACACGAGGTGCTCTCGTTGCGGCCGCTGAGCAAACAGTGCTGGGGGGTGTCTGGTGGCACCACAGCGGCACCTGCCCTGCTCCGTCCAGACCCGGGTTGCTTCTCTGGGCAGCAGAGTGGCGGCCGTGTAGTCCGTGAGCGGGACCAGCCCGGGCCAGGCTCCCCGATCCCGCTGTGGGGGGCAGGCTGGACTGGACGGTCCCTGAGGCCCCTTCCCAGCCCTGAAGCGCTGTGACCCTGTGCGACTCGGTGGCTGCTGCCACTGAGAGCCAAGCAAGGGCCCTGCGCCAGAGCCGCTGGGAGCTGCCGTCTCTGCCGCTTCCCTGACCGGCTGCTGCCCGGCTGCTGGGGGCTTCTTCAAGCACTTGGGCCATAAGAGCCCCCTGCGGCTACAGGCTGGGGGATGAGGGGTAGCCGGGCAGAGAGGGACCTGGCAGTGCTGGGGGACAACTGGCTGAACAGGAGCCAGCAGGGTGCCCAGGTGGCCAGGAAGGCCAAAGGCATCCCGGCTTGGATCAGCAATAGTGTGGCCAGCAGGACTAGGGATGGCACTCTCCCCCTGGACTGGGCACTGGGGAGGCCTCCCCTCCAGTACTGGGGGCAGTGCTGGGCCCCTCACTTCAAGAAAGAGATGGAGGGGCTGCAGCAGGTGCAGAGGAGCAACGAGGCTGGGGAAGGGACTGGAGGGAAAGGCTGGTGGGGAGAGGCTGAGGGAGCTGGGGGTGTTGAGCCTGCCGGACAGTCAGCGGGCACCTTCTCCCTCTCCCCAGCTCCCCGAGGGAGGTTGCAGTCAGCTGGGGTTCAGGCTCTTCTCCCAGGGAACCAGCACCAGGATGAGAGGGCAGAGCCTGGAGCTGCCAGGGCAGGGTTAGGCTGGATGTCAGGAAGCCCTTCCTCAGGGAAAGGGTGCTCAGAGCCTGGACTGGACTTCCCAGGGCAGCGGGGCAGCCCCCATCCCTGGAGGTGCTGAAGGGCAGACACAAGCCTCCCCAGCTCAGCCTGTCCTCACCTCACTCCTCTCCAGGAGCAGCGCTGACCCGCGACGCGGCGCAGGACGAAGCACGCCATCACAGCACAGGTTTTTATTGGGTGGCTCCCACCGGGCGGGCGCCGCAGCCCCCCACAACGCGCTCAGCACAGAGGACCGTTGCTGGAAGCTCTGAGAACACGTTGCCTTTATATACAGGAGAAACAACCCCTCTGTACAACAGTCGGCAGCAAACTCTGTACAACCCCCGCAAACCCGGCCACGAGCGACGCTCCGGCGGCAACCGCTGCCTATAAATTAACACAATAAATAGGCGGGAAGCAGGTCCCGATCTTAAGGCACAAAACCTTCTTCCCAAGAGGGCGCAGGGAGCCACTTGCTTCCCCGCTGCTGGCAGGGCCACAGGATCGGCGGGGGGACCCCTGAGGACGGGCGGCGGGAGGACGCGGACACAGCCAGGCAGCCGCCGCTGGCGCTTGGGGCTTCCAGCCTCTCCTGGCCTCCTCCTTTTCACAGTAGACCCCCCAGATACTAAATGTCTCGTGTAAACAGTCTGCTCTTCCATCACAGAGAGGGTTTGCCCAGCTTTACCGGGCGCTAAGCAGCGAGCGGAGCTCTCGGGTGCCCTGTGACTGGTGCTGAAGGCTGCGGCACAGCTGCGAGCTCTCGGGTGCCCGTGTGGCACAGCCAGGCCGGCGCCTCCAGGCAGCGAGGAAGCCTGTGCTCAGCACAGACCCCACAGCACAACCTGTCGGCGCCGGCAGCCGGCCCACGGGCAGCCCAGAGCAGGGTGCTGCTGAGGGCCACCTCACGGGCCAAACCTCCTGAGTCTCCATCGCATGAGACCCAGGGAACTGCAGCTCCACAGGGCCAAACCTCCTGAGTCTCCACCGCATGAGACCCAGGGAAGTGCAGCTCCGCAGGCGGGGAGCAGCGCTCCCAGCACCTCCCATGAACAAGAGAGGGCAGAGCCAGACAACCCACCCAAGTCCACCCCAGCAGAAGAACGTGTGCGCCCAGCTCCCCGCAGCCGCTGCCCCGCCATCACTGCCAGCGGCGAGGACGGCAGCCAGAGCCACGCGGTTGGCCTTGTCTGCGCTCCTCTGCCACAAAGGAGAGGAGGACTCGGAATAAGGGGGGCGGGAGCTCGGCCTGGCTCCCTGCTTCGCCGGCAGCTCTCGCGGATGTTGGACACAGACCGTCCCCATCTGCCCACGGACTCTGTGACAGCCGGGACGCCTGCAGCTAGGAAGGTTGTTTTAGGTGCAAACCCTAAGACGCAGCCACGGGCACTCAGGTTAGACATGGATCCTGTTCTAGCTCTCAGAAGGCAGAACGCCCTCCCTGCCTCCAGCAAGCCACAGACAGGAACGTGCTGGCCACAGCCCCTCCGACGAGGCGTGCACGCAGAGTGCAGCCACCTGTGCCCACCAACGCGGCGGACAACGCGAGGGCTGGCCTGTGCGGGCAGCGTCGCTCGGGGCAGACGACTGACGGCCGCACGAGCTACAGGACGTGCTGCATCTCAACTCCTGGGACCCCTCTGAGCTGAAGCAAGGAGCTGGTCACTGACCAAAGAGTTTAGCTCCCCAGGAGGGTGCCTGGAGAACCTTCTCAGCAAGAACAGCTCCTCCGTGCAGAGGAACAGAGACCTCACCTCTTCTCCAGCGTCATCACCTGCCTGGTGCTCCCTGCTGCGCTCTCCTGGGCGGGCCAGCACTGTCCTTCCTACGCAGGCTCCTGGGGACAAGCAGCAGGCTGCGCCCCACTGTCACCAGTGACACCAGTGAGGATGGCTGCATCCCCGAGCTCTCCTCACTGAAGGTTCCTCCTCACTCTGACACAGAGGCTGCTCTGTGCCTCTACAAGAGAATGGCCACAGCTCTTCCCCATCTGATCCCTCGGGGATCTAACACAGGGCGTGGGGCTGTTCTGACAAACGATGGCTGTGGAGGCAGCTGCCAGGGCAGTCCCAGATGGGCCAAACACAGCCGGGGCAAGGCTCCACATCTCGGCTGCTCAGTCCCAGCACAAACTAGCTCGCTGCATCTTCTGATACCTTCTCACGAGCAAACCCTGGCGCTTGCTAGGGCTAAGTTCCTCGCTAGGGGTAGGCTCCTTCCTTACGAGAGGAAACGCGTGGGTGACGAGAGCACGACCCTCGGTGAGACCCGAAGGACCGCAGCGGAGGTCTCCCAGCATGGGATCAGCCCACGAGCTTCCCAAGCCGACACGTCTTTGCGTGACACCACCGGACCGACTGCTGCCAGAGCAGAGAGCCGGTGTCAGCTGGGAGAGACCCTTACAAATGACAAAGGACGTCCCCAGGAAGTGACCCTTGACGCCATGGAGGACGTGGCCCCTCTTCTGGTGGCCGCAGCCAGACAGACGCTGCTCTGCAATGACAGGAAAACACACGCATGCAAAACAAGACAGCAACTCCAGGCTCCTGCTGCTGCTCGGCACCGAACGCTCCCGAGTCCCTTCGCAGCGACGCTCTGGTCTTTGAGCTTCGAACAGTCACCCCCGTGGGGTCGGCAACGCTGCAGACGCGTGAAGGCCGTCGAGGAACTCTGACTCGGAGGCTCTGCTGCCCGCGGTACCGCCAGCGATGGAACGCCACCAGTTCGCACTCTGACGATGGCCACCCGCTCAGTCACAATCCTCGTCCTCTCCGCGCCCACGCCAGAGCCCTGACGGGTGTCTGATGGCACACACCAGCCTCTCAGTGGCACGACCCGCCCGCACCTTTACGGTCTGCCCCGCGGAGCGAAGCAGTGGGGCAGCTCGAGGGAGAAGCAGCTGGAAAAGCCGCTGGAACAGGTACGAAGACGCGGGTGCTACAGCGATCCCATCTGTGACAGGAGTCGCTCTCCGCGCTGCCAGCTGGCGTAAAGAAACCGCTCTGTTGTCTGTGGCCACGAAGGCGGCGCTGAACGGGCTGGAGGCTGCTCCTGGCTGTCGTCAGTCGGCTGCTCCCCGCAGCGAAACGGGGGGCGATGCTCCGAATCCCACTGCACCGCAGCTCCGGCGCAGCCCGAGCACCCAGGTACTAGGTGCTTCCTCCTCCCTTCGCCTGGTCTCCTGAACTCAGAGCAGGGGAAGTCCAAGCTGATCCTGCGGCCCCCCAGAACTCTCCCTGCTGCCCGGAACCGCCGGAGAACTGTCTGCGACGCCTGGCAACCTCCAGGCTGTACCATTGGCACCGGCTGGGCGAGGACCACCAGGCCCGGCAGAAGGGCCCCGCGAGCACCACGTGCATTGTTTGTTGCAAGGCAGAGGTCAGCGAGACTCGCTGGGTCTTCATCGGCAGGAGGTCGGGACCGGCTTCGAGCTCCCATGGGAGTCACCTGGAAGGGATCAGGGCGCTGCAGGGACAGGCTCTGTCCCGCTTGGATGCTCTACGACACCCAGGTGGAGGGGTGGGAGCACTTTCGGTCTGGAAAGACCGCCAGCTGCTTCTGAATGACGACTGGCCGAGAGATCTGTTGCCCTGAATGATTCTGCTGTGGCGAAGCCTCCCAGTCAAGGCGGGTGGCTGTGCTGGAGCCAGAGCTTCCCTCGCTGGAGGACAAGGCTCTTCCAACAGCGGGTGAGTTCTCTCCGGGAGGCTCCGCCTGAGCTCTCGACGGGGCGCAGCCGTACCCCGCAGGAGAAAGGTAGCACCATGCTGGGCTGGTACCAGCTCTGACCAGCTGCGACCTGGCTGTCCAGCGGAGACAGCCGTGAGCACATCCGCTCCGCGAGGCGACTGCTGCGCAGTTAGCGGGAATGGTAGACGCAGGCTGCGAAAACGGAGGCTAGACCTCGCTGGCAGGAGTGCTCCGGCTCAGCTCCCTGATCCCGTGCAGGATCCTCTTCATGTGGCCCACTTTGGTCACCCCCAGGTCCTGCAAGAGAAGAGGACACCTCAGGAGAAGGGCAGGGCGCAGACGTGCCGGGCGGCCAAGCGACGGTCGCGAACCAGTCAGCCAGCTACAGCGAGAGAAGGAAACAACCGGCACGACTACACGCCTCTGGGCAGGACTGGGACCCCAAACCTGCGTCGAAAGGCCGGCAGAGCGCCGCGGGGGAACCGACACACAGCAGGCACAAGGCCGCAGACTGCCAACCAGCCACGCGCTGACGCTACAGGCTGGGCCAAGAGCGCAGGAGGGGGGCACAACCTCGCGGCCCTACGCTGGCAGCCAGAACATGCAGGATGGACCAACCAGTCCACAAACTGGGATGAGCAGCGGGGCCAAGCAGCGCAAGCCCGGCCGTGGCCGGCGGGCATGCAGAGGAATCGGCGGCACGGGCTGCGGCAAACCTCGGGGCAGGCAGACGGGCGGCAGCACAAACGAGGGCCTCCCAGCACAACGCTGCTCCGCTGCAGGCAGGTCCCCAACACTGCGACGCCGGCCTCCGGCACGTGCGGAGAGGCACCGCGCTCACTTTGCTTTGCAGAGACAGCACCTCCAGGCGCGGCAAACGGCTGCGCAGCATGGATCCCAAGCGCTGCTTTAGAAGGCTCTCTCCATCTAGCAGCCTCATCAAAGACCACCATCACTTCTTACTCAGAATCACAGAATCATCCAGGCTGGAGAAGACCCCTGGGATCATTGAGTCCAACCAGCAACCCTACTCTACAAGGGCACCCCTAAACCAGAGCCCCCAGCACCACATTTAAGTGACTTTTAAACTCATCCAGGGATGGGGACTCAACGCCCACCCTGGGCAACCCAGTCCAGGGCCTGACCACTCTCTCCATGAAGAACTTCTTCCTGATGGCCAGTCTGACCCTCCCCTGGTGGAGCTGGAAACCATCATCTGGTAACAAAGAAGCACACTGACCCCATTTCTGCAGCCACTACACACTAAGAAGGGAGCCTTCCCCCTCACAGCGTGCTCTGCGTGCTCTATGGCAGCTCAGAGGCTCAGAACTTCCATCCATCACTAAAATCAGAGCCTCTCTCTCCAGACCACTATCTGCAACCGCAGAATCACAGAGCATTAGGGGTTGGAAGGGACCTCAAGAGATCATCCAGTCCAGTCCCCCTGACACAGCAGGATCCCCTAGATCCAGTCACACAGGAACATGCCCAGGTGGGTTCGAAACATCCCCAGAGAAGGAGACTCCACAACCCCCTGGGCAGCCCCTGCCAGGGCTCTGGCACCCTCCCTGGGAAGAACCCATGTGCTAGACTGTGCTGCAGCTCCAGGAAGCTGTGGCAGAACTGGACAGCTGGCCCCCTGACTACTCCTTCCATCTCCCTGCTGTCAACGATCGGGTGACCCGCACCGGTGAGGGAGCAGCACGAGGCCGCGGCAGCCCCGTTTGTCTTGCTGAGGCACGCGGGGACGAGGAGCGGGCAGACCATGCCCAAGCACACTCAGCGCAGACGCTCATGCAGATGCAGCTGGCTACTTCTCGTGAGCTGGTGGGGAAAGTACCTTGAGGTCCCTCCGTTCGAGGTGCAGGAGCTCAGAGCCCCGGACGTCATGCCGGATGAAGATATCCTTATACTCACAAAGACTGAGATGCTCAAGCCACGCCGCAACCTCCTCCGTTCCCCAGAGTTGAACTGTTAGAGACGGAAAAGCAGGAGCGCGTTGAGTGCCCAGAACCCCAGAAGACAGCGAGAGGTGAGGACACCGTCAGCACCCAGTGCCAGAGAAGGAGGGGCAAGCGGTCCCAGGGCCTCAAACCAAGGGGAGGTGGCAGCACCACCTGCAGTGTCAGACAAAGGAGGGAGGGCAGAGAGGGGTGAGAGCTGTTCTCTTGAGCAGAGGCTGGCTGCACTAAGGCCAGGAGGAAGTGTCTGCTTGTTTTCACGGGGGCTGGGACTGCTCTAGGAAGTTCACCCTGTGGTTGTTAAGAAGAGTTAAGCTCGTCGATCTTCCTCTGCTTCATAAGATGCAGAAGAACCAGGCACAGATCAGGCTGCTGTTACGTCCAAGCACTGGTCCTCCGCCAATGAAATGGCAGCCTCTTGCCCCTAGTCGGGGGACAGAGGGAGAGTTTAGGCTTCCACCCTCTTGCCCAGCCTCTAGGTACGAGAAGAGCGTGGTTGCTGGCAATGAACGAGCAGGAGGAGACTGGGAGAATGGCAGGAGGAGACTGGG
The DNA here is from genome assembly GCA_013400115.1 of Rhinopomastus cyanomelas. NCBI lineage: Eukaryota > Metazoa > Chordata > Aves > Bucerotiformes > Rhinopomastidae > Rhinopomastus > Rhinopomastus cyanomelas. The sequence goes on along the minus strand of VXBP01006175.1, from coordinate 339,091 downwards.
GGGCTGCACCCACAGCTCCACAGCAGAGGACAGCACCCGGAGCCCACAGGCCAGGCAGGACTTTGGAATTTCAGAGGAAAAGGCTTTGTAAGGAGAGCAGAAACCAAATCAGCCAACCCCATCGGAGAGAAAGTGTCTTCAAGGGCAACTTGCTGATTCGTGGCCAGTTTTCATCTCCTGACCAGCAGGACTAAAGGTCAGGTGCACCCTGGTGATGCTGACCCCAGCCAATCACACGTGGAGCCTGATCACAGCCCGAGGGGAATCACCCAGACAAACATCATCGCCCGCTCGCAGAGAAGCAGCAGTGAGAAGGCGGCAGTTGAGCGGACTTGGGCCCCACAGTCATTTCGACGCTCAAAACGCCAAAATCCTCCCTAAAACACCCCTGAGAATGGCTGGAAGGGGGGCAGAACCCTTCGGGGCGCCTCCTGCTCCTGCCCAGCTACACCTGCGTGCTGCTAGGGAACCGGGACGCAGGCAGAACGAAACAAGGGGCTACCGTGCCACACGGAAGGCAGACTAGACCTCCAGGAAGAGGCAGGTGCACGTGACACAGGAGGAGGAGAGGACACGAGGGGAAACAGGGAGAGAAGAAGTGCTGGCGTGAGCACACGGATGCGCCCGAGACACGCGGGGGCGAGCAGGCTTGGTACCCGGCAGTCCCATGCTGCTGTGAGCCTCCTTGTTCTTGTTGTTCTTCTCCTTCTTGAACTTGGGCACCAGGCGGAACTTGCCGCTGCGGCTGCGCTTGGAGTAATCCAGCATCTGGCTCTGGCAAACAGAAAGGGAAGAGCGGGCAGAGCGTCACCAACGGACGGGAAGGGACCGGGAGCAACTGCTGGGGAGGCAAAGGAATGCCCAGCGCGTTCCGATCAAAGCGAGAGGGGAAACAGAGAAAGTTGATCCCACGCTGGACGAGAGGCCTCAGCAGGAAATGACCTTCTCTAGCCCGAGGGAGTCAGGTTTCCCTCTTAATGACTGTGTCTCACCTCAGTCAGAAATTCCTCACAGGAAGTCAGCTGCTCACAGCCAACTAGAGAAAGAGAAGAGCCAAGGAAGTAGAGCCCTGGTCCCGCTCACCTCCTCGTCACAGGGCTCCGTAAGCTGCCACAGCCAAGGGATGTCGGCCAGCTTCCGCAGCTGCAGGTCCATGTCTGCCAGGGCTGCCTGGAGCTGCTCCTTCTGTGGAGGATCCAATTGCTGGATGAGAAATGGAAGTGGAGTTAAAAGCTGCTGGCACACAGTGTCAGAGAATCCCAGAGCATCAGGGACAGGAACCTCGAAAGATCATCCAGCCCCATCCCTCTGCCACAGCAGGATCCCCTACATCCAGCCACACAGGAACAGCCCAGGTGGGTTTGAAACGTCTCCAGAGAAGGAGACTCCACAACCCCCTGGGCAGCCCCTGCCAGGGCTCTGCCACCCTGTCTAGGAAGAAGGTCCTTCTCACACTGATGTGGAACCTCCTCTGCTCCAGCTCACACCCACTGCCCCTTGTCCTGTCACTGGGTGCCCCTAAGCAGAGCCTGGCTCCATCCTCCTCACACCCATCCTTCACATACTGACCAACATCCATGGGGTCACCCCTCAGGCTCCTTTTTCCCAGCTCCAGAGCCCCAGCTCCCTCAGCCTTTCCTCAGCAGGGAGATGCTCCCCTCCCTCCATCATCCCTGTGGCTCTGGCTGGGCTCCCTCCAGCAGCTCTGTGTCCTGAACAGAGGGGCCCAGAGCCAGACTCAAGATTCCAGACGCTGTAGGTCAGCCCCTTCCCTTGCAGCTCCTGGCTGAGGAAGCAGCTCCCCCTTTTACAAGAAGTGCACAGCTGACTCTGCCCATCCATTACCAAGTCAATGACTTCCACCTGTCCTGAGCTCCAAGCGCCCCACGCGCCAGCTCGCCCGCTCGTCAGGGCCGTGCAGCAGTGCCACCCTCAATCCTGGGCACTAACGGCTACACTGGCTTTGACAAAGCTCACGGGCAGCAGCAGCAGGGGATGGGAGGCGAGAGGCTGCTCTGTGCTCACCAGGGCCATCTTGCCAGCCAGCAGCAGCTCTGTCTCGTTGTGCAGGGCTCTGACGTTATTCACCATCTCCACAACCAGGCTGCAGTTCAGACCCTGCCGGGAAGCAATTCAGGGGCACGTTAAGCCTGGAAGCCTGAGCAGTCAGACGCACAAGGCCTGCTGTTGGCCAGTGGGAAAGGCCAGAGCAAGAGCTAGAGAGACAGACAAGGCAGGAGATGCCAAGGGAGCGCTGTACCTCTGTCGACTTGGACTTAGCGTAGACCTTGTCCATCGACTTGGAGCTGGCGTTGACGGCGTGGGCAAGCTCCTGTTCCATGTCCTGACAGGACTGGGCGATCTCCCGGATGCTGAAGAGAGAGTGACAGGGGCGTCGGCGTACGCTCGAAGCAGGAGGCCTTCTGTGAGCGGGTGTCACCCTCCAATGGCCACGCGAGTGGCAGGAGCGGGGACACGCGTGGAGGGGCGCGGCTTCGGCCAGCCGGGGCAGCTCGCCCTGCTGCGGCTACGTTAGCACTTCTCTGATGTGGCTCTGCAAATCCTCCCTCAGAAGCTCCAGCGAGGAGCTGAGGGATGCTGGTGCCGGACTAAAGGGTGAGCAGTGAGCACACACTGACTTCCTCCACAAATCTCCGCCGGCCAGCAGGGCAGCAAGAACCCAACTTGTCGTCTCTGCTCCTAGAGAGGCCTTTCTCATTCTTATTCTGGTAGGAGTAATCGATACTCAAAGCTAACAGGTCATCTCAGGCTAAAGAATCCACTTCTGCCCATGAGAGTGACCCTGTTCTGCTCAGAATGACCTCCAGCCTGCTTCAGTCCTTGTGCAGCCGGGACGGTGCCTCTAGCAGATGCCAGGACAGTGCCTAGTGGATGCCAGGACAGTGCCTAGTGGATGCCAGCCCTGTGACACGGACCAGCGCAGCACGACAGCAAACACAATCACCTCCAGAACAGGCAGAAGGACAAGAATCATAGACTCATAGAACCATTAGGAATTGGAAGGGACCTCAAAAGATCATCTAGTCCCATCCCCCTGACACAGCAGGATCACCCAGACCAAGTCGCACAGGAACACATCGAGGTGGGTCTTAAACATCTCCAGAGAAGGAGACTCCACAACCCCCCTGGGCAGCCTGTTCCAGGGCTCCATCACCCTCACTGTGAGGAAGTTCCTTCTCATCAAAGGAGGGATCTATTTACCAAAAGCAAACTGAGCCCTACCTGTGGATCAGAGCACCTGCAGCTTGGCCAAACTGGTTGATCTGGGTGGATTCTTCTTCAGACATGATCTCTGGTTGCAGAGAGAAAGAGGAGGGTCGGGACAGCTCGCACTTCTGCTTGTCCTCCCAGGACTTCAGGGTGCTCTCGAACGCCTGAAAGCACAGCGAGCAGACTGTAAGGTCCCTTGGAAAGCTCCTGTGAAACACAGGCTGTGCCTCTGAAACGTGGAGATCTGGCACCGAACCCAGGCTGGGGCTGCTCTCTTCTCCCAAATTCCTAACGCTAGGACGAGGGGAAACAGCCTCAAGTTGCCTCAGGGGAGGGTGAGATTGGATCTTGGGAAGAAGTTCTTTCCTGAGAGAGTGGTTGGGCACTGGAACAGGCTGCCCAGGGAGGTGTTGCAGTCCCCATCCCTGGAGGGGTTTCAAAACCTGAGTAGCTCAAGCACTTGAGGCCACGGTCTGGGGGTTAGGGAGACGCTGGGCTTGATGACCCTGAGTGTTCCTTCCAGCCAGGATGACTCTATGAAGCAAGAGCCTCACACGGACAACCGCACCTCTGCGATGTCCCGGGGTGAGGACAAGCGGAGTCAGGCTCTCCGCAGACACCCGCGTGGCGCGCAGCACCACACCCCTCCTGCACTCTCACCGGACACGCGTGCGCCGCACAGCGCGCAGGGCGGCTCTCACCCTGTCCCGCGTGAGGGTCTGGGCCCGGTTCTTGTGAACAATCCAGATGTAACCCGGGGGCTGGATCCAGGCCTCTCCATCCACCTGCACGGGAACTCCCTCTTCCCCAAGGATCGCTATCTTCACCGTCCGACACTGCGAGAAGCGACAGCACCACAGCAGCTCTAAAAACGATGCTTCTCCTGAAGCGCGAGACGCTCTCTTTCCTGCCGAAGCCCTTCCCCGGGTTCTGCAGCCTTGGTGCTGCCAGAGTCACAGGCGCCTAGACACCAGCCCCTCGTGCAGCGGGACCAGCTGCTTTCTCTTTGGACTACGCTGTGATTGAGCCGCAGCTCTAACTCCCACCGCCACAAACACTAACTACCAGCTCCGTGCCCAAGGACTGGCTCATCCTCAGTGCCGGTGGATGCTCTGAGCCCCGGTGAGGAGAGCACAGAGGGCCCTACAGACCGAAACTGGCGAAACGCTCAGAGGCTCCAAGAGGAGCTTGTGAAAGCCACGGCTACCTGGGCAATGCGATGGTGCTGCAGGTTGATCACACGCGACACTGCCATCTGCATGCTGCCAAACACCGCCACCACCTCCAAAATCTTGTCGTCGAACGAGGGGGCCGTGAACGTCTGGCCAAACACAAGGGAGAGACACCTCAGCTCACGTACGGCTTCCCCTGCCCTCTTGGTGCAGATCTGGGGGTCACCTTTCAGCTGCACTACTTCATGTGTAGGAAGCTAACCAGGCCAGGAGGTGCAGCCCTGCAGTGGGCTAGTGGGGTTCAGAGAGGAGCTGCGACACCCCACTTCAGATCTGGGGGTCACCTTTCAGCTGCACTACCTCATCTGTAGGAAGTTAACCAGGCCAGGAGGTGCAGCCCTGCAGTGGGCTAGTGGGGTTGAGAGAGGAGCTGCAACACCCCACTTCAGATCTGGGGGTCACCTTTCAGCTGCACTACCTCATCTGTAGGAAGTTAACCAGGCCAGGGTTAGCCAGGGGGGTCAGAGAGGAGCTAAGACACCCCACTCCAGAGCTGCCTCGATACTCCCGCTGTGCTCCCACTGTGCAAACACAAAGGCTCTAGGCCCCACAGCAACAGTGGCTCTGACATCCCAAACAGCTCAGTGCTCCCGAGTGGATCCAGCCCTTGTCTGCAAGGGGGTTATGTTCTCAGGCAGTCTGAGGGGAGAAGACTTCAAGCACCTCCTGGAAGCCCAGACGCTCAGGGCATCTGTGATTTTTCAGGATCACTACGGGTGCGGAGCTGCCGAAGGCCGAGTTCAGGGTTCTCCCCGTGTCACCAAGCGCAGGCAGACAGGCCCCTCGCCCTCCTCTTCAGAGAGTCTCGAGGCTGTGACTGCACCAGGAACATCCCCTGGAGAATACTCACATCATCTTCCTTGGTTCCCCCCCAGAAGTTGGTGCCTCCTGCGTAGCTGGGAATGTTGAGCACGGCGATTCCCTGGAGACTGGGCAAAGGGATCGGCCTCCCATCGCACTGCGCAGAAAAGACGAGGCCGCCTCCCTCAGCACAGCACAGCAGAGCAGAGCAGAGGAGAGGAGAGGCCATCCAGAACCTCCTCCAGGAGCAGCAAGCCACCTGCCCGGCTTAGCAAGGACTTAATTCACCTCTCTGCAGTTTGCTCTTGACCTAATGCAGTAGAATACACCCACTTGTGCCTCATGATCCACCACGCCTCTGGCAGAGGGCAGCTCTGGACAGATACTACTGCTCCTCTTCCCCAGCCAGGACCAGGGCAGACTTGAGAGGCTCCTGGTTTGTTCCTCTGCCAAGAGGGACTTCAGACCCATGCAGTCGGCTGCGGTAAGGGGTCTCCTGCTGCAAGCTACTTCCATTTCTTCTCCTGCTGGATGCACGCTGCAGTGCAATTAAAGTCTTCCCACTGCACCCAGAACCTAAACTGGAATGTCCACACGAGCTGCCAGGCAGAAGCCAACAAGCTCATCTATGCCGAATGCTGGGCTGGGGGCAGTTAATGCTTTCCAGCAGGACGACCCCTCTCCTAAGGGCTGGGAACACAAGGTACCTCCCAGCAGCAGGAAAAGGCTCCTTCAGCCAGCTGAGGGTGAGACACAGCAACTCCCTGTTAGCAGGCAGGCAAGGGGAAGACCCTGATGTCACCACAAAGAGCCACCACAAAGTCAGAGCGTCTGGGGGAGATGCAAGGAGAGCCCCCAGCTCTAGCAACACAAGGGCAGGCTAAGGCCTCACCTCCAGCAAAACCTTCTGCTCCAGGTTTTTGTAGGTTCTGTGTAGCAGCTCCTTGGTGCCCAGCACTCCGTACCACATCATGTTCTTCGTACGACTCCTAAGGGGCAAAGCACAGGGGAAACGTTGGCAGAGGCCTTTACCTTTTGGCTTGGAAGGAAAACAACCAATAACCACTGAAATGGTACCTCCCACGTCTGAAAACACCGAGGTGTTCGGCTTTCCAAAGGGCCAGGCTCTCAAAAAGCCACTGCTTGTGCCAGGAAATGCTGCCCTTCAAACACACGTCAGGTGGGAACTGAGGATGACTGAGCAACACACACTCCCAGGCCCACCGACGCAGCTTGTCTAGGTCAGACCTGAGAACACCCCCTGTGTGAGCTCCAGCACAGCACAGGTACCGACCCCAGCTTGCAGGAAACATCCTGGAGCTGCCCACGTATTCGAGAGGCCAAACCCTGTGGTGAGTGTTCAGTGAGGAGCAAGGCTGGAACCAGCCTCTGGCCTTCAGAGCCGAGATGTGCTGCACGCTGTGCTGAAGAGCAAAGCCAGCAGAAAAGCTGGGAGTCACACGTCAGGGACTGGAAGGGACCCTGAAAGATCAGCCAGTGCAGTCCCCCTGCCACAGCAGGATCCCCTAGATCCACTCACACAGGAACATGGCCAGGAGGGTTTGAAACGTCTCCAGAGAAGGAGACTCCACAACCCCCTGGGCAGCCCCTGCCAGGGCTCTGCCACCCTCACTGGGAGGAAGGCCCTTCTCACACCGATGTGGAACCTCCTCTGCTCCAGCTCACACCCTTGTCCTGTCACTGGGTGCCCCTGAGCAGAGCCTGGCTCCATCCTCCTCACACCCACCCTTTCCACATTGATCAACACCCATGGGGTCACCCCTCAGGCTCCTCTTTTTTCCCAGCTCCAGAGCCCCAGCTCCCTCAGCCTCTCCTCAGCAGGGAGATGCTCCCCTCCCTCCATCACTCCTGTGGCTCTGCGCTGGGCTCTCTCCAGCAGCTCTGGGTCCTTCTGGAACTGAGGGGCCCAGCACTGGACACAAGATCCCAGCTGGGATGAGTGGTCTCCCCAGGGCAGAGTAGAGGGGGAGAAGAACCTTTCTCCATCCGCTAACCATCCCTCTTCTGATCCACCCCAGGATGCCGCTGGCCTTCTTGGCCACCAGGGCCCATTGCTGGCTCCTGACCATCCTGCTGGCCATCAGTACCCCCAGGTCCCTTTCTTTTCCGCTGCTGTCCAACAGGTCAGTCCCCACCCTACCCTGGTCCCTGGGGCTGTTCTAGCCCAGATGCCAGACTGTGCCCTGCCCTGGTTCTAGCTCATTCTGTTTCTCCAAGTAAACAGAACCAGTGCACTAAACCCACCCCAACTCGAGGACCTTACAGTAGCCACAACAGCACAAGCCAGTGATAAACCAGGAGCTCCTCTCCTCCACCACCGCTTCGCTGAGGCACAGCCCCCCGGCTGGAGGACCGCGAGGACAGGACGGTCTCGGCACACGCGTACGCCACCGGCTCCGAAGCACGCAGTGCTTCCAGCAGCCTCCACAGGTCAGCAGAGCCAAACCCACCTGCATTTCTCTGGGTGCTCATCCCGTTTGTTGTTGAAATCCAAAGAGATCTTGGCGTCCAGCCCAATGCCGAAGTAGTTGTTCATCACACACTTCTCCGTGTAACACTCGCTGCCAAACAGAAGGACACATCTCCACTCGTGAGCGCTGCCCCCCAGCACCCAGCTCACAGCCCACCTCCTTGGGCAGAGGGGGGTGCTGCTGCCAGGGTGCACTGGCAGGCACTGCTGGGGCCGGCCAGAACCCCACAAGGAGGGACACAACGGCAGCTCCTGAGGAGCAGAGCTCCCTGGCCCGCAGCCTCTGCCTCTAGGACTTCACAGCTGCAAGACAGACTCGCAGAATCTTTCAGGTGGGAAAAGACCTCTGGGATCATCAAGTCCAACCATCAACCCCACTCCATAAGGTGCCCCCTAAACCAGATCCCCCAACACCACATCTGAGCGACTTTTCAACACATCCAGGGACTCGACCCCCACCCTGGGCAGCCCAGTCCAGTCCCTGACCACTCTCTCCAGGAAGAATTTCTTCCTGATGGCCAGTCTGACCCTCTCCTGGTGGAGCTGGATGCCCTTCCTTCTGCTTCTGTCACTAATGACCTGTGAGAAGAGCCCAGCACCAGGATCTCTGCAGGGTCCTTGCAGAGAGCTGCAGAGAGCGATGAGGTCTCCCCTCAGCCTCCTCTTCTTCAGACTAACCAGCCCCAGCTCTCTCCATCTCTCCTCAAAGAGGTGCAGAGGAATTGTCCCCTTGCCACAGAACGTGCCCTGGAGCCTGCACCTCATAGAATCATTCCCAGGGGCTGGAGAAGACCCCTGGGATCACCGAGTCCAACCACCAACCCTACTCTGCAAGGTCACCCCTCAAGCAGCACGTCTAAAAGACGCAGCGTTCTCATTCGCAAAGAGCTCTGCTGCTGGTCACTCACAAGGCACCAGCAGCACTACCGCTGTGCGTGCACGTGTATCTTAGGTGTTTCTACAGAGAGCCCGAGAAACGAGCTTGAAGCGTCAGCTACTCACCTTGGGAGCACTGAACCCCAGCAAGTTACCTGAGGAGTAACCCGAAGCCACCTCAGAAGAACCCCACGAAGTTGCCTGGATCCCTAACAAGTTCTTACTGTTAAACAGGTGGGGAGAAGCAGCCTGAGGAGGGTGCCAGCCTGAGAAGCTGTCACACCGCACTTCCCAAGTGGCTCTGCTGCCGTGCCCTGCCCAGGCCCCTTCTCGGGCCTCCGCGCTGCAAGGGCAGCGGTGACCTCACGGGCTCCTGGCAGTGGTCCCTTCTAACCCTGACCGACTGCGTGACTTGGTCTGGGGGATCCTGCTGCGGCGGGGGGACTGGACTGGATGATCTTTCGAGGTCCCTTCCGGTCCCTAATGATTCTGTGACTCTAAGGCAGAGTCATCCCTGACTCCAGGCAGCGAAGCAGCTTCTGCCGTGCGCCAGCCGTGCCGCTGCTGTACGAGCACCTCGGCAGAGCCTCACGGCACCCAGCACGAACCCTCTGGCTCCGGGCTGCTGCCGGCCGTCACACAGCCCTACAGCCAGCCCCTCTGCTGAGCTCTGGCTGCAAACACCCCTCCACCCTCCTGGGCATACTCACAGGTTTTCAGGCTCAGAGTTAAAAGGATCGGCGTGGATCAGCAAGCGGCTGATGACAGAGCTCCCGGGCAAGGAACCGGACATGCCAGCGCGGATATCTGCGGCGACACGGGGCGCAGGGAGGAGCGGGATTAGCGACGGCCCCAAACAGCTCACTTCAGTCTCAGAGACAAGACACAGGGTGGGGCAGAGCGACGGCAAGCAAACAGCAAGAGGGCTTGCTTCTGCTCCGGAAGGCTCAGCTCTCTTGCCAGAGACTGGCGCTGCCGGCGCGTTTTGGGCGACGAGCTCTCGCCTGAGGCCAGCAGCACAGCTGCGCTGACACGAGGACACGGGAAACACAAGCACATTCACAGAACCACTCGGGCTGGAAAAGACCCCCGGGATCAGCGAGTCCAACCATCAGCCTTACTCTACAAGGTCACCCCTAAACCAGAGCCCCCAGCATCACAGCTAGGTGACTTTTCAACACATCCAGGGATGGGGACTCAGCCCCACCCTGGGCAGCCCAGTCCAGGGCCTCTCTCCAGGAAGAATGTCTCCCTGATGTCCAAGATGTTCACTGCGATAACTTCTGTTCCAGGGTGAGACAAGCAAGGTCCCTGCTTCAACGAGTACCAGAGCGGCAGGGCTGAAGTTATCCTTTGGGTTGCTCAGCAATTACTCCCTCCTACTTGGGTCAGCATTAGCTGGTGACCCACTACCAGTGCCCTTGTCACATGACAAGGAAATCACCTGCCTCCAGAGGAAACGAGGGGCACACACAATCTGAGGCAGAGGTGGAAGGACAGACCGTGGTGAGGGGGAGAGGCTGTGACCCAGGACGTGCGAGGTGAGAATTCCGCTGGGTCTGTGTGCACCTCCAGTGACTTCGGCCTCCACGTGGAACCGCTGCTGCTCCTGCGCTTCAGAACCCCGTCCCTGCACCACCTACAACCCTTCTCAAGTCACTTCAGGCTCAGAATCTCCTTGTAGCCGGCATCTACTGCTGCACAGTGCTAACAAACACCTGTGTCTGGGCCTCAGCTACCAACTGGAAACTGGTAGAGTTCCCTCGGCATCTCCCCCTTTTCAGCCCCTCTGGAAAGTCATCCCCAAAGGCATCTCTCCGGAGGCAGACCCTGCACAAACAGCACCAGGCAGGACAACGCCGCGTGCTCACGCCGAGCCTGCCCTGCCGTCACCCGTCCTCCAGCTGGCCTCAGGGAGCAGTGGCTGCTGCACTTACTTGGGTAGAGGATTTTTGTGTTCAGCATCGGCAAGTTGTCCCGGCTTCCTGTCTGGGGAGGAAGGGACGCGGAGCTGCCCAGCGACAAGCTGCCTTTGCTTATTAGCCTCTCGCAAGGGGACTTGGACACTGCAAAGACAACACAAACGCGGCTGTTGACAAACATAACCCTGGGAGCCAGAGCCCACGGAGCAGCTGGATGAGCTAGGAATCACTCAACAGCAAAACACTTCAGCCACCATGAAGCAGAGCTGACAGAACCACCCCCCGAGAGACAGAGCTGCAGCGGATGTGCGGCCAGGAAAGCTCCCCGACTGCAGCCGCCAAAAGGCCACGAGCTAACACTGGACCCAGGACTCAAGGTGCAGCCTCCCCAGGGCTGAGTCCAGGGGGACAATCATAGAATCACTAGGGATTGGAAGAGACCTCTAAAGATCATCCAGTGCAACCCCCCTGCCACAGCAGGGTCACCTAGAACAAGTCATACAGTCAGTCTGGGTCAGAAGGGACCACAGGATCATCCAGTTCCAACTCCCCCACCATGGGCAGGGACACCCCACCCTACATCAGGCTGGCCAGAGCCCCATCCAGCCTGGCCTTAAACACCTGCAAGGATGGGGTCTCCACCACCTCCCTGGGCAACCCATTCCAGGCTCTCAAATCACCTCCCTGCTCCTGATGGACACACAGTTCCTGAGCCAGGCCAGGATGCCACAGGCCTTTCTGGCCACCTGGGCGGCCTGCTGGCTGCTGTTCATCTGCTTGTCAATGAGAACCCCCAGGTCCCTCTGTGCCAGATGCTCTCCAGGGCCCTGACCCCAGCCTGTAGCTGCAGGGGATGGCTGTGACCACGATGCAGGACCCCACGCTGGCCTCTACTGAAAGTTGCCCTCAGCCCATCCTCACCCAACAGATACTAAAGCAAGCGTGATTCTACTCTCTGTGCTATCTGCAAAGGATTGCAGGGCTCACAGGGAGACAGGCAGGTGACCTGAAAAAGGCCCAGGACATCCTCTGTGCACGTGCTGAAAGCCAAGAGAAAGCTGGATTGCCGCCTGCGGTGGAGTCCCAGGCTCCGTCTGCTCGGAGGTGTAGGGAGAACTGGGGTGCGTGGTGCAGCCCAAGCACGGACAGCCGCGAGGTCTGGCACCTGAAGGCAAGCGCTCAGAAACCAGGACAGTAACAGAAGCACCAGCCCTCTCACTTCCACAGCCAACCGAACCGCTGCGCAGGCAAGGTCTGCACGGCGGCAGCCCCGGAGCAGTACCTTTCCGCTGGCTCTTTCCTTTGGACACTCCATAGCTGCCGCTGTGCGATGACTGCAGGGAGAGTTTATCCTCGTTCCTCAGCTCCTTGCCCTCCTCAGAGGCTGAGAGACTAAGGAGGAAGCCCTCCTGCTCCTGGGTCTGAGCGTTCTGCTCATCTACAGCTGTGAGGAGAAAGAGAGGGAAGGTGAAGAGTCTCCTTCTCTGGAGACGTTTCAAAGCCGCCTGGGCACGTTCCTGGGCGACTGGATCTGGGGGATCCTGCTGCGGCAGGGGTTGGGGCTGGGTGATCTGCTGAGGTCCCTTCCAAGCCCTGACGCGCTGTGACTCTGTGACAAACCAGTTTCAGCAGCTCCTGCCCTCTCGCAGTGGTACTGCCCTGCTGACCCCACTACAAAGGGATTTCAGCAACAGTCCAAGTCACGAGACTGAAAGGACCTTCTTCCCAAGTCCCTTCGGATGTGTTTTCCAGCAGGGCCACACAAACAGCGGGCTGACAGCACTGTGGGGACAGGCAGGAAATGCAAACCAAGGGAGCGTGGGAGGGCAGGGACTTCCTCAGCAACCCTCTGGCCCTGGGGGAGAGGACACACCTTGAGCCTCAGCAAGGGCTCTGACAGGTGGGCTGGGCACAGAGGGTTCTGGAACTGAACAGCCAGACACCGAGTGGCTTCTGGAGCTCAGGAAAGCTGGTTTGAATGAAAACACCTACTGCCCTCTGGAAGAAAGGCCACTTCTCCTTGCCCAGAGGCTGGAAGGGGCCCCAGAGAGGCCTCCCAGGTGGTTACCTTTCTCTGCGTGCTCTATGATCTGACGAATGGCTTTCTTCAGGCTGTTGGCTCTCAGCATGAGCTGTTCTCGGGGACGGAAGATCTGGGGCCGTGCGGTACACGACGAGCCCACCGACCGCTCGCTAGACGAATCACAGGCACTGCCCGACCCATCGCCATCTTCTGTTTCCTCTGCTATGGTGGGAGGAGGGTTTGGCAGAGATGAAGATGCTTGAGATTCATCATTCAGCGTCTTCAGCAGCGAGTCCAGCTTCTCCTTCAGGACCGAGCACTGTGAAGGGAAGAAGAGCATCTGAGTGGGCTTCAGCATCAGAGTGGGCAGCTCACTCCTCCAGTGCTCGCTGAACTGCTGCCCTAGTTCCCTGGAAAGAGAGCAGCTTCCCCTTCAGAAGTAGAAATCCAAACAGTATCTCCAGCTTTACCTTCCTGGCCATGACCTCCGACTCCTCTGAGCTCTCCGTTGCCTTCTCGTAGGCTTTTCCCACCCGAGCCACAAAGTCCTTCACCGTCTCGCAGAGCACCCTGCCCAAAGAGAACGAGTTCGCGCGAGCTTTGCCGTGGGACTCGCATGGCGCTGCTGCCGCTGAGCGCACTTCTCCTCCACTACTCACTTGGCTGAGGAGATGACCACCGAGTGTTGGTCAGAAGTCAAAATCTTGGATAAATGAGCAGCCACGGAGTCTTCATAGAAGAGAATCTTCTGCACCTGAGGACAGAAACAAGCCCCTGGGGTGCTGCTCCCCAGCACTGCGACACGAGCTGTGTATTCCTGGCTCCCCAGAGGGTAGCCACACCTTCCCTTCAGCCCAGCAATGTTCTGTGGTCCAGGGTCCAGTTACACACTGAAGACCTGAGCGTGACGAAGCAGCTAATTCTGAAGCTAGAAATCAGCAGCAGCAAGTCTCTGGTGGCCTGGGGATCTGAGACGCCCTCCTAGTCGCTGCTGTGCGCCCTTCCACACCCTCAACAACTTGATGGCCGAGCAGACAACAAAAGCCAAGCGTCTCCTCTCCGGCCTGCTCCAGTGCACCTTCTTCTCATCCCTCGCTACGGCTGCTGACTTCGACAACCCAGCATCCATCCTTCTCAAAGTTCTTCGCTGACTTGAGGCCCCCAGACCTTTGTAGCCCCTGCCACACCCGTGTCAGGGCTCGGGCTCGCTCCAGTTGAGCTCAACCACTGTCTCCTGTCTCATCCATCCTGAGGCTGTTGCTCCCAGTCCCCTGCCCTCTGCCCCTCACGAGGTACCTCAGAATCCTCACTGAAATCTTCAGTGACTGTGGAAGTGGAGGCCTGGCGAGGGAGTTTGGTTTCATACACCATGATGCTCCACCTGTTGAAAAGGAGGCACCGAACTCGTCACTACAAGGCAGCCGAGTCCCTCCTTCACCTTTACAGCCTCAAGTCAGAACAAAGTGCACTTCTGCAGGGGCAGGACTGAGGGGAGGAGGACATGGAGCCGCAGTGGAACTGCAGAGTGGCTGAACTGGGGGAAGAGGGGAGGGTGACACCATGAACGAGCGTCCTGCAGCTCGAGGAAGTTCTCTGCACGCCTCCCCTCTGTCACAAAACCGCTCTGGGCTGCATTTCATCTGCTGGCAGACGCCAAGGCACCTCTTGTCTCCAGAGCAGCAGCTCAAATGTACAGAGATGCACAGACAGAACCTACAGCTGGGTTCACGCTGTCCGTTGCTTCTCCAGCTTTCACCTCTGACACAGAAATGACGACTGCAAGGCTAACAAATCCAACTGACAAGGACTCAGCAATTGAGGAGAGGACCCTGGACACCAGGCCACACGGACAGCGGATGGTTTCCCTTGCCACCATCCTGCAGTGGCACAGGAGGTCTGATGAGCTTTTGCTGCTACAGGGTGAGGGAGGACTACAAACAAGAGTAACTGGCATTAGGGCAAGAAGTCTGGCAGCTGGGCAGGAGCTAGAGCTGCCCACTCCTCCTGGAGGCTGTTTTCACGCAGCGCTTGAGCAGGGGAGGATGTTAACAATGGGTACTCACCTGTCCAACATTTTGGTACTGGCCCTCTCCAGCTTCTCCAGGATCTGTGGGAGCTGGGTGTCGTCGTCACACGCAGAGCCCCAGCCTAACACGCGGGCAAGGTCGTTCCCTGTCCCCAGGGGCAGCACCCCCAGCTGGCACTGCATCACACAGAAGGGAACCAAACCTGAGAGTCAAGTGGGGAAGCACAAGCCACACACAGCCACAGCAGAGTATCACACAGTTCCACAGAACATTAGGGGCTGGAGGGGACCTCGAAAGGTCATCCAGTCCCATCCCCCTGCCACAGCAGGACCCCCTACATCCAGCTGCACAGGAACATGGCCAGGTGGGTTTGAAATGTCTCCAGAGGAGGAGACTCCACAGCCCCCCTGGGCAGCCCCTGCCAGGGCTCTGGCACCCTCACTGGGAAGAAGTGATGTGCCTCCTCACACTGACGTGGAACCTCTTCTGCTCTGTGTCCTTCTGGAACTCAGGGGCCCAGAGCTGGACACAAGATTCCAGCTGTGGTCTCAGCAGAGCAGAGTAGAGGGGGAGGAGAACCTCTCTCCATCTGCTCACCACCCCCGTTCTTCTGGCCTTCTTGGCCACAGGGGCACATTGCTGGCTCGTGGCCATCCTGCTGGCCACCAAGAAACAGGGCTGAAACAGCTGTTCCTGGGGTGAGGAGAAAGTGCTGGATTAGGAAAACAGCTGGAAGATCACGCACCAGGGAGAAGTTTCCACTGCTTTCGGTGGCGGCCCGAGGAGCACCCTGCTGCGCGAGCCCTCTCCAGACGCCGCTGTGGGGCCGCCAGGTGGCGCTGCTGCTCCTGCTGCTCGACCAGCTCTGCCAGCCCCCCCGACGGAACGGGGCGAGGAAGCGCTGCCTGACCCCTGCCCTGGGGAAGGACTCGGACACTAACAACCAACTAAAGGGACAAGGACAGGCCAGCGGCATCCGCAGGGGGATCTGAACGGGGTGGTCAGCAGATTGAGAGGTGTTCTCCTCCCCCTCTACTTTGCCCTGGGGAGACCACAGCTGGAATCTGGTGTCCATCCTGGGCCCTTCCGTTCCAGAAGGACACGGAGCTGCTGGAGAGAGCCCAGTGCAGAGCCACAGGGATGGTGGAGGGAGGGGAGCATCTCCCTGCTGAGGAGAGGCTGAGGGAGCTGGGGCTCTGGAGCTGGGAAAAAGGAGCCTGAGGGGTGACCCCATGGATGTTGATCAATATGTGAAGGGTGGGTGTGAGGAGGATGGAGCCAGGCTCTGCTCAGGGGCACCCAGTGACAGAACAAGGGGCAGTGGGTGTGAGCTGGAGCAGAGGAGGTTCCACATCAATGTGAGAAGGACCTTGTTGGCAGTGAGGGTGCCAGAGCCATGGCAGGGGCTGCCCAGGGGGGCTGTGGAGTCTCCTTCTCTGGAGACATTTCAAACCCCTCCTGGCCATGTTCCTGTGTGACTGGATCTAGGGGATCCTGCTGTGGCAGGGGGACAGGACTGGCTGATCTCTCAAGGTCCCTTCCAATCCCAAACGGTCTGTGATTCTGTGATGAGAAGTAGAACTCCCCAATTTCCAACTAAGTATGCACTGCAGCAGAGCAGCATCAACGCAGAGCTACTCCAAAAGCTGGGTCTCATAAGAGGCAGCTGTGGAGAAGCAGTGGGCACAGGACAGCAGTCCAGAACTGCCTGCAGAACGCTACTGCAGGAACTGTGCTGCGGGAACCCTTCAGGGGCTTCCTGGGGCCTGGGGCCACCTACACTTGTAGAATCACAGAATCATTCAGCTTAGAAAAGACCCCTGGGATCACTGAGGCCTCCAACCACCAACCCTACTCTGCAAGGTCACCCCCAAACCAGACTCCCCAACATCTCAGTGACTTTCCAACACATCTAGGGGTGGGGACTCAACCCCCGCCCTTGGCGGCCCAGTCCAGGGCCTGACCACTCTCTCCAGGAAGAGTGTTTCCTGATGTGCAGTCTAAGAGAAAGTGCTCTCCAACTGCAGCTGCTGAGAGCACTTCATCCTTCCATCTGACCCAGCTCCTCGGGCAGGTACCTGCTTGTGAAGATTGAGGCTGTCGATCTCGGAGAGCACCCAGCCAACACTTCCATCCCCACCGCAAACCAGGATCCGGAAGGTGTCAAACTTCTGGAACAAGCGCAGACTGTGGAGAAGGGAAGGGAAACGCAGGAGGGGAGAACAGAAGGGAAGGATGAGCGATGGAAATCCAGCTCTCAAACACGGCAGGTGCGCTTCGGGAGGCTCTGTATGAACGGGGACGCCTGCCAGACCACAGATGGCTTCAGGCGACTGCGCGTTCCGCACCGGCTGCTCACTGCAGACACGTCCCACACACACTCCTCTCTTACAGCCGGGCGCTTTGGCCTGGACAGCAGAGGAAAGCAGCAGGTGGCAGCTGAGAGCCCATCCCATCAATTCCTCTCTGCAGACAGGCTGTACCCAGCCCAACACCGGTTACTTGGCACCGTCTGCATGCTCTGCTTCCGCTGCCTTCGCACTCAAGGCCACACAGGCTAAAGCAAAGCCTGAAGACTGGGAACTTTACGAGTTCCCACTCTGTATGAGATGCATGAGGAGGTGAAGAGTCGCCAGCTTCAGTCCTAGCGCTGGGTAGGCAGCACAAACCAGTGCTCTGGCACCTCAGCTGTCCTGCGGGCAGGCAATCAACGCGCCAGCAACACAAGCAGGGATTGCTCTACTCAACCTACCCAGAGTATAGAGCTGTGTGGAACCGGGCTTCTCGCTGAAGGCAAACCTGAGTTTAAAAAGCTTTTC
Organism: Rhinopomastus cyanomelas; assembly: GCA_013400115.1. NCBI lineage: Eukaryota > Metazoa > Chordata > Aves > Bucerotiformes > Rhinopomastidae > Rhinopomastus > Rhinopomastus cyanomelas. The sequence goes on along the minus strand of VXBP01006175.1, from coordinate 321,669 downwards.
ATCATTAATGCTGATCAAGATGTGGGGGGTGGGTGTCAGGAGGACGGAGCCAGGCTCTGCTCAGGGGCACCCACTGACAGCACAAGGGGCAGCAGGTGTGAGCTGGACCAGTGGAGGTTTCACATCAGTGTGAGAAGGACCTTCTTCCCAGTGAGGGTGGCAGAGCCCTGGCAGGGGCTGCCCAGGGGGGTTGTGGAGTCTCCTTCTCTGGAGACGTCTCAAACCCCCCATGCCATGTTCCTGTGTGACTGGCTCTAGGGGCTTCTGCTGTGGCAGGGGGTTGGGACTGGACGATCTTCCGAGGTCCTTTCCCATCCCTAATGTTCTGTGATTGTGTGATTTGGAAGGCAGCAAACTAGAGACCAAACTTCTGTAGATTTTAAACTTTAGATTTTCAACTCAGCTGCTTTTGTACTCCAGAGATTGATCCTCCTGTACAGCCTGGTACACAAGCCTGAAATCGCACCTGGGGCCAGAGCAGAACCAGCTTTAGCAAAAGCACCCACGGGAGGTGTTTGCTCAACAGGACCCCATGGTCTGTGAGAACTGGAAGCTTCATGTGCTCCCCAGGTAAATCTCATGTGCCCCCTGTGCCTGCCACCTGCTCAGCCACCACGGTGCCTGGTTTTCCCCTGGATTCAAGCTTTCTGTGCTTGGTCCTCTTCTCGGGAAGGGTTTCTGGAAGTCCCTCAAAAGCCCTCAAGCTGCCCTGCTGTTACTGACGAACAGAAAGACTATCCTTTCCGATAGTGTTTCTGGTTTGAAGCTGATCAGTGACACGGAACACAGAGGGGAAGCCCTTCCACACGCCTTACGTGTTCCGTTGTCTCATTGTCACATTGGAGGATGAGCTTATAACCAAATCAAACTCTTGTACTGTTCTGGAATTCACAAGGAATCACACAATCATTCACTCTGGAAAACCCCTGGGGTCACTGAGCCCAACCAGCAACCCTACTCTACGCCGAAGGTTACCCCAAAACCATGTCCCTCAACACCACATCTGAGCAACTTTTACACTCACCCAGGGATGGGGACTCAACCTGGGCAGCCCAGTCCAGTCCCTGACCACTCTCTCCAGGAAGAATCTCTTCCTGATGACCAGTCTGACCCTCTCCTGTTGGAGCTGGAAGCCCTTCCCTCTGCTTCTGTCACTGATGACCTGTGAGAAGAGCCCAGCACCAGCATCTCTGCAGGGTCCTTTCAGAGAGCTAGAGAGAGCGATGGGGTCTCCCCTCATCCTCCTCTTCCTCCAGCTGAACAGCCCCAGCTCTCTCCATCTCAGTCTCAGCAGACTGATTCTCCAGGCCCTTCTCCAGCTTTGTTGCCCCCCTCTGTCCTCGCTCCAGCCCCTCGATTGTCTCCCTTGGACTGAGGTGCCCAGAACCGGACCCAGTAGTCAAGGTGTGGCCTCCCAGTGCTGAGTATCACAGAATCATAGAATCATTAGGGATTGGAAGGGACCTCCAAAGATCATCTAGTCCAATCCTCCTGCAACAGCAGGATCACCTAGACCAAGTCACACAGGAACACACCCAGGCAGGTCTTAAACCTCTCCAGTGAAGGAGTCTCCACAACCCCCCTTGGCAGCCTGTTCCACTGCTCTGTCACCCTCACTGGGAAGAAGTTCCTTCTCATATTGATGTGGAACCTCCTCTGTTCCATCTCACAACCACTGCCCCTGAGTACAGAGGGACAACCTCTCCCTGCTGTACGCAGCACTGGTGACAAAGTGTGAGCTTCCATGGAGTATCTGCTTACCCAAGGTGAGGTCCTCCATTCATGAGGTCAAAGACCTGGGCTGGATTCAGCAGCTGTTTGAATCTTCGTAAAAACTTCACACCCTGGTTGTCTCCACTCTTTGAGTTGACGAAGACCAGCAAAGGGCTGGTGCACGAAGGTGGACAAGTAGCCTTCCAGAAACCTGTTTGGGGAAGGAGGAAGGGAGGAGGAGGAAAAGCCAAGGATGTGAAGCTGCCCATGGGAACGGAGTGAGAAAACACCAACGCCCAGCCCAGCCAGGAAGCAGTTGATGCTCTCCTCGTGCTCTGCGTAGGTGCCAAACGTGCACGGCCCAGGATCCAGCAGAAGCCACGTCTCCCGCTGCCAAACACCACACGTATCTCCTAGCACCACGCCAAAGCCCCCAGCTGCCCCAAACCGCTCCGGCAGCGGAGCTGCCCTCAACAAATCGTAACAGATGCAGCTCAGGCAGCGCTGCCGTTCCGCTGTCGCAAACCGAGTGCAAAGGCCGAGCAAACACTGCACTGCCAAGCTGCAGCCGTGCCTGCCCGCGCGGAACGCCGGCAGCACCACCAGCACGGTCCTCACTCGGCAGGCTGGCGTGGGCGCCGCGAGCCGGCGGCGCGGGCCTGCCGCTACGAGGGACACTCACCGTCCGAGTCGATGCTGTTCAGAGCCGTAGGAGGAATGACAGACACTTTGCACAGCCCCAGGGGGCACTTGTTTGGCAACAACTCTTTGCATGCTGTGTGCACCTGAAACCAAGGAAAACACCCAAGAAAATCACTCAGCCCCTCAGGGCACTGCGCTATGAAGCCAGAAAGCCACTCACGAAGCCCCCCAACAAGAGGCTGTGAAGGAAGAGGACGCAAGACAGGGGTAAACCCAAGAAACCATCAGTTCATAGTTATCCTAAGCCTGATCTCATCAGACTCTACCACTAATTCTCCTGCTCCATTAGAATGTACTTTTCCTGCCATGTGCATGTATGAGACCAGCACTCTGAGCGCTGAGAGGAGCAGGTAACGGAGTCTGTGGCTTTCGGAGCTGTCAGGCATCTGCCTTCCAGGAAAGAGAAATCTCTCCCAGCTGAGGGGTCAGGTAAAGCTGGGAATTCAAGAGAACAAGAAAGCACAAAACAAGGCAGGAAGGCCTAAGGGACCTAAGAGGTAAGAGAGGGGATCAATAAAGCCTCCCAAAACTGGAAGAACGAAGTCGAATTGGGCACTTCGGGCGTTTCTGGTTCACACGGACTGCAAGGCTGGGGGTCTGCCTCAGCTTTGAGGCCCTGCTGCCCACATTATAAATCCACGTGTTGTGACACAACTGGGAACACAGAACCACAGACCAGCAGGGATTGGGGGACCTCGACAGATCACCCAGTCCCATCCCCCTGCCACAGCAGGATCCCCTGGATCCAGTCGCACAGAACACGGCCAGGCGGGTTTGAAATGTCTCCAGAGAAGGAGACTCCACAACCCCCCTGGGCAGCCCCTGCCAGGGCTCTGTCGCCCTCACCGAGTCCTTCATGGCAAACACTGAAGGCACAGGTAGAGACTCCAAATCAAGCCAGTGTCATGGAAAGAACACAGCAGAGGGCTGGTCAAAGTCTCCTTGCACTCACCATGGCTTTGCACCAAAGGCAGCGCCAGTCCTGCAGACGCAGGACGCTGCCGCAGGTCTTGTCGCACACTGTGCACTTGGCACTCACGGGCAGGTTTCCCTCCAGCCACTGATGGGGCATCGAGATCTACAGCAGTGCAGAGGGGAGAAGCAACACGGGCTTTGCAGAGTGCAGCTCGAGGGCACAGGGATCACAGAACATCAGGGGTGGGAAGGGACCCCAAAAGTTCACCCAGTCCAATCCTCCTGCCACTGCAGGATCCCCTACATCCAGTTGAACAGGGCCAGGTGAGTTTTAAAAAGTCTCCAGAGAAGGAGACTCTACAACCCCCCTGGGCAGCCCCTGCCAGGGCTCCATCACCTTCACCATGAAGAAGGTCCTTCTCACACTGATGTGGAACCTCCTCAGCTCCAGCTCACACCCACTGCCCCTTGTCCTGTCCCTGGGTGCCCCTGAGCAGAGCCTGGCTCCATCCTCCTCACACCCACCCTTCACACACTGATCAACACCCATGGGGTCACCCCTCAGGCTCCTTTTTCCCAGCTCCAGAGCCCCAGCTCCCTCAGCCTCTCCTCAGCAGGGAGATGCTCCCCTCCCTCCATCATCCCTGTGGCTCTGTGCTGGGCTCTCTCCAGCAGCTCTGCGTCAGACCAGTTTCCCCACATCTCCAGTTATTCGGCCTCAACTCTCCTGGGTCCAGAGCAGGAGTCTCTTCCTGTTCAGGACTCCTCAGTACCCTGGCTGGATTTAGGCTTTCCCCCCACTGCTGACACACAAAGGCAGAACATGCTGCTGCAGTGGCAGAAGCTGTGAGAGCACCTGCCAGTGCTTCCACGTGAAGATAAGGTAGGAGAATGAAGACTAACACCTACCCCATCTTCATCTTCGATGATGTCCTTCCCAATAGAGGCCAGAGTCGTCCACTTGCAATTATTGGTTGCCCGCACAGCACAGCGCTTGTGGGCTTTGAACTTGCACACTGGAGAGGAAGAGAAGAACCAACAAGTCCTGTCTCTGAACATGAGAGGTGGCAGCCTGAGCCAAAGCCTTCCCTGCTGACTGCATTTGGCTCCAGAGGACAGGATGGGCGCACACTACCCTCGTCAGCACTGCCAAGCCCACGGGCTCTTCGTGTACGGATAAGATGACCCAGCTATGAATTCCTGCCGTGTTGAATCATGGACCATTAGGGGTTGGAAGTGACCCCGAAGGATCATCCAGTTCAATCCTCCTGACACAGCAGGATCCCCATGGTCCAATCACAAAGGAACATGTTCAAGTGGGTTTGAAATGTCTCCAGAGAAGGAGACTCCACAACCCCCCTGGGCAGCCCCTGCCAGGGCTCTGCCACCCTCCCTGGGAACAAGGTCCTTCTCACACTGATGTGGAACCTCCTCTGTCCCAGCTCACACCCGCTGCCCCTTGTCCTGTCCCTGGGTGCCCCTGAGCAGAGCCTGGCTCCATCCTCCTCACACCCACCCTTCACATCTTGATCAACATCCATGGGGTCACCCCTCAGGCTCCTTTTTCCCAGCTCCAGAGCCCCAGCTCCCTCAGCCTCTCCTCAGCAGGGAGATGCTCCCCTCCCTCCACCATCTCCGTGGGTGTCTCCAGCAGCTCTGTGTCCTTCTGGTACTGAGGGGCCCAGAACCAGACACAACAGAAGTATGAGCTGTGTCTGCTCTGCCAAAGCTGAAAAAGCAGGGCCTCCTGCCATTGAAATCCTCAGCAAGGACGTTCTCACACACACAGCTACCCGTGAGCAGGAGCGTTCTCATCCACATGCCACCTGACACCTCGCAAGGGCGCCCCTGTTCGCTCCGGAAGCAGGAGCCTGATAGGGTGGGTGGGGAAACAGCTTGCTGCTGTATGCAGGCCCGGTGGCACGCAAGCCCTTCTCTTCCCCTCGTGGGACTTGCCAAGATCCCCATCTTGACTTCAGCAGGAGCACTCTCCAGGAAGCCAAAGGGACTCAGCAGCAAAAGCTGTCGGCACAGGGCCAGAGAAGACCTCCAGTCTCACAGGCAGCCCGTAGCCCTCTCAGCTTTATCACGCAGCGTTTTCCCACATCTTAGTGCAGACTGCCACCAGCGTGGCTCTGAAACGGCCTCTGGAGCATGGCCCCGAGCGACACGGCTGGCGCTGCCACGGGAGAAGCCAAGGAGCTCTCTCACCTTCACAGGAGAGCCCGTGCGACGTGACTCCAGACAGTGCCTCCCGACACACGTTGCAGTACGTTGGCCGAGCGTGCGAGCAGGCGTACCAGTTGTGCATCCCTGAGAAATGGTCCATGCTGTACTGGGTAGACTAACAACACAGAAGCATTATGGCCAAGTCCAGAACACAGCAACACCACCTCCTGCTTGCTTTAGAACACAGCAGGCAGGAAAGGCAGGAGCAGAACGCTCAGTGGGGAAGAGCAGGCCGCACGACACACGCAGCTGAGCTCAAGGTCTCTAAGGCAGAAGGGACTGCTCCAAGAAGCAGCCACACCTTCGTTCCTGCACCTGTCCTACCTCCCACCTACAGGTGTCTGTGGGGAAATGACCTGGAGAAGTCATCTGTTAGAGAGCTGACCCTTCCCCATTACGCTGCAGGGTGAAGTCTGCAGTGAGATCAGTTCCAGCCTGGTTCACGGTGTGCCAGAGGAACGCTTGTGCCAGCGCAGGGCAGGAGACAAAGGCTCACAGGCATCAGAGCAGGGAGAGCACCAGACAGCTCCTCTGGGTGGCAGAGCTGCTCTGACCTGAGCCCCAGGAAGCAAAGAGGGGCACTGAAGTGGGCAGAAGGTCAAGCAGGCAAGAAGCTAATTCAGACAGAGGAGAAGGGTGCAGAGACAAGGGGACGAGAAGTATGTTTGACAACAGACCCGCCGTCTGAGGAGCACTCTCCGCGTTACCCAGGGAGAGCACGCAGAGCCGCAAGCGTCCTCCAGAGAATCACTTCAGTGTCCCTGGGGTGGGCTGGGCAGGAGGCCTAACGCCACTGCCGCGGCAGCCAGTACAAGTGACTCCTACCGACTGCAGTCGCACACGCAGCTGCCGTTCAGGGCCCGAGGCGCAGAGGGCAAGGGGCCCAGCCCCCAGTACCTCAAAGTGTTCGCGGTTCTGCACAGTCTTCAGCGCTGCGATCCAATCTTCCATCTCTTTTCTGTTATCGGCACAGAGGATGAGCTTCCGGCACGGGGTGATAATCTGGAGAGAGAGAGAGAGAGAAAATGAGCAGGGTGTGCTCTGGCTGCGCCAGCGAGAGGCGCCGAGAGGGCACCGTGTCGCTGCGGGGGTCCCACGAGGCCATTTACAGAACCACAGACCATCAGGGACTGGAAGGGGCCTCGGAAACCATCCAGCCCAATCCCCCGCCACGGCAGGGTCCCTAGATCCTCTTCCACCAAAACTCACCTCAATCCCATCGCAGCCGCAGAGCCGGCAGCTGCCACTGCCAGTACTGAGCCGAGTGAGGAAACCTCTCCCACCCGCCAGCTCGACACGGCCCCAGCGAGCCCAGCGCAGCAGGGGTCGGCACAGGGCAAGTGCAGACCTGGCCCCAGTTCCCTTTGTAGGCACTCAGTGACTTTCTGCCACAACACAGCTGTCTCCAACAATTAACACACTGGGTAACATCCGCTGGAACGGGCTAGTCAAAGCCTGTCCAGAGCCAGGACAAGTGGGGAGGCACCAAACAGAATCAGGAGCCTTGAAGAGAGATGAACTCAGCGATCTAGAAGAGTGTTAGGATCCCTCGTGCTTCCTGAGGGCTGCTCCTACTTGTATTACATGGAACATAATAATGTTCCACCAGCAGCTGGAGGTTCAGGCGAGTTTGCCTTCCTCTGAAGACACCACCGTGGCGCGTTTGCACCTGGGCCAGTCCCCACACGTGGGCTGAACAGACTGCTCGGTGCTTTACACCGGTGGGGAGAGGGCAGGCAGGGTGGCCAAAGCTCCCCCCTGCCCAGCCAACCGCCACTGTTCGCCGGTCAGATGGCGGCAGCAGAGAGAAATAAAAGCTCCTGGCTCCTCGAGGACCCTGCCCGCTGTCCACAGGGCTCCCCATGCCCCTGGGGTCGAGCCCGACGAGAAATTCACACTGATTCTTGCTGGGACAAGGACGTGTCTTCCCCGCGCTGCGCTTATGCTGTTGGGGCTGTCTCTCTGCAGACACCTCTGCGCCCATCTCCATCACAGGGGCCTCCTGAAAACTCTTCTGTGTCGGCCCAGTACAAGAGCTGGCTTTCAGAAAATCCTCGCTAAGGATGAGCACTGCTAACAAACACCAACTGCTCCCCTCTAGGCCAAATCACAGAGTGACTGAGGCTGGAGAAGCCCCCTGAGCTCAGCCAGCCCAGCCCAGCACCTCACATCACCCCAGCGGCCACACCAGGGCACCAAGGGCCACAGCCAGGCTGCCCTTCAACCCCTCCAGGGATGGGTACTCCACCACTGCCCTGGGCAGTCCAGTCCAGGCTCTGATCACCCTTTCCCTGAGGAAGGGCTTCCTGACATCCAACCTAACCCTCCCCTGGTGCAGCTTCAGCCCAGCCCTCTGGCGCTGGGTGCCTGGGAGAACAGCCTGACCCCCAGCTGACTGCAACCTCCCTTCAGGGAGCAGGAGAGAGGGGAAGGTCCCCTTGCTCTTGCACACACACACACACTTCTGCTCGTGAACACCACAACCCCAGGCGCCTCCCCAGTGCGTGACCTCACGTCTCTCATTATCGCTCATTAACCAGATTAAGAGCCAAAGCCCCGGAGGCTGAACATCAAACTTCTAATTGATGCCAAGGTGTCCCACAGCACCCACTAAGAGATGTGTATGTGACCGCAGCACGGCCGGGGTTGGAAGGGAACGTAAAGATCACCCAGCGCCAACCCCCTGCACAGGCAGGGACACCTTCACCAGAGCAGTCACTCAGGGCCCCTGACAACCTGCCCCTCAACACTGTCAGGGATGGGGCAGCCACAGCTGCCTGGGGCAACCTGCTCCAGCATCTCCCCACCCTCACAGCAAAGAATTGGTTCCTCATGGCCAACCTCCATCTCCCCTCTTGAAGGCTGGAAGCCTTTCCCCTTGTCCTCTCTCTACCACCCCTGTCAGAATTGCTCCCCCCAGCTCTCTTGTAGGTCCAAACAAAGACAGACTTGTACATTTCTGCTCTGCTTTCAGCCCCTCACTTTTCACAACAGATTTCTTGTGTGTGTCCAGCAGGAGTAGGAAGAGGACTGTCCCCCTAGACTCAGGACTAGGGAGGCTGCACCTTCAGTCCTGGGTCATGTTCTGGGCACCTCAGCACAAGGGAGACATCAAGGGGCTACAGCAAGGGCAGAGGAGGGCAACAGAGCTGGGGAAGGGCCTGGAGGATCCATCTGATGAGACTGAGAAATGGAAAGAGCTGGGGCTGGTTAGTTTGAGGAAGAGGAGGCTGAGGGGAGACCTCATCGCTCTCTGTCTGAAAGGACCCTGCAGAAATGCTGGTGCTGGGCTCTTCTCACAGGTCATTAGTGACAGAAGCAGAGGGAAGGGCTTCCAGCTCCACCAGGGAGGGTCAGACTGGGCATCAGGAAGAGATTCTTCCTGGAGAGAGTGGTCAGGCCCTGGGCTGGGCTGCCCAGGGTGGGGCTTGAGTCCCCATCCCTGGATGAGTTTAAAAGTCGCTTGGATGTGGTGTTGGGGGATCTGGTTTAGGGGTGACCTTGCAGAGTGGGGTTGCTGGTTGGACTCTATGGTCCTGGGGGTCTTTTCCAACCTGTGAGGACCACAGAGGAGGCTAGTTGGCAGAAGTCACCAGCAGCCCTTCGTAGAGGCACAGCCAGCAGCTGGGAAAGGAGGCTGCAGACACATCAGGTGTCAGGGAATGGATCTCACTATCTTTTTGAAGCAAGGACTGGCTGCTCATGCTAGAAGCCCAGCTCTGGCTGGGGCACTCTGTCCTGGGCTACAGGGCCTGATCTGTATCACTGGTAAACAAACAGAAGTAAATATTTACCCTGTTCTAAAAATAAAGCTTTGAGAACTCCTTCCCTCTTCCTTGAGTTAATTCCAGCTCTGATAAAGTATTCCCAGAGAAGGCAATCTCAGGAATCTTTAGGAAAGTGAAGCAGAACCCCCACAAAACCTCTGCTGCTTAGGAGGAGCCTTGTGCAGGGCTTGGAACACTACTGCCAGCACCAGCGCGAAGGGAGACAAGCATGGGCAGCATCTCTGAAGCAGCTTTTCCCTGGAAGTTCAAGTCATTTGCTCAGAGAGTGCAGGGCCCTGCTTCTTCACCTGGTGACCAAGCCGAGAGCATCTGTAATCTCATCCGTACAACAGTCCCGTGTGACACCCAAACATTCCAGGATCACAGACTCAAAGACTGACTGAGGCTGGAAAACCCCCCTGAGCTCAGCCAGCCCAGCCCAGCACCTGACATCACCACAGTGGCCACGTCTGGGCACTAAGGGCCACAGCCAGGCTGCCCTCAACACCTCCAGGGATGGGGACTCCCCCACTGCCCCAGGCAGGCCAGTCCAGGCTCTGATCCCTTTTTCCCTGAGGAAGGGCTTCCTGACATCCAGCCTAACCCTCCCCTGGTGCAGCTGCAGGCCCTGCATCACATTAAACCCCCCCCCCACTCAGTGTTGAACAATCCTCTGCCCAAAGATCACAGGCAAGAGCAGAAATAAGGAGATCAAGGAGACTTTCATCCCTGAGTCATCGGAACACAGAGTCACTGGGGTCTGCTGCGCAACCACAAAACCACCGTCAAAGCCCAGTGTGGTGCAAGGTTAACCTTAGGAAGAGCCTCCCCTGCAGCAGCCTTTGCTTTGGGATTCACAGTAGGGAAGGCAAGAAATCCTAACCCTCACTGCTGTCCTAAGGAGGACCAAGCGGGAGAACCCCGTGGAGGGCAGCTAAGGTGTCAATGGAACCAGTGCAGCAGTTCTTAGGGGAAATGAAGAAGGCACACGCGCCTGGTTTCCCGAGGAGCAGGCGGCAGCGGTACAGGTTTTAATGAGGGTGATTAGGAACCCAGGGACACGCAGCGTGCTCCAACACGGCTGCCTCGCGCACTCGAGAGCCGACACCAGGTGCCTGCTGAGCGTCGGGTCACTGCTGCCTTCCCTGCGCCGCAGCAGCCGCCCTAACCCCAACCTGCAGCAGCCACCCCAAGCCGACACCGGCCCTGAGCCACTCACCCTACGGCTTCTGCCTCCTCCTGCTCGAGCCGGTGACTCCAGTCAGGGATACGAACAGGGGGAGGAAGGCTCTCGCGCGCACCGCGCTGTCCAGGTGAGACCTGCGATCATCTAACACCTCACACGCACACACGGTTCACCCACAGTTCTTCTTGTCATCGCCAGAAGCAGCCACAGCGATCGCTCCCCGGAACGCCGTCCTTCCCCAGCCCGGGAGCCCAGGGTGCTCGCTCTCAGCCGCGGGCACGCCGAGCGGCCGCGGCGGCACACGAGGCTCGTTACCCCGGCAGGGTCCCGCTGCTCGTTACGTTCCGCCGGCGGCTCCTGACTAACATCCGGGAACAGGCTATTCCGCAGGATGACGACGCACGAGGTGCAGCAGCGTTTCCTTTGATTAGTTCTAAATTTACAGAGCGCTCATGTCACCCAGTGACCTCCTGTTCTCGTCTGAACGGAGAGCGCAAAAACAACCCCCGACGGCCGCGGCGCTCGGAAGGGGCTGCCTCACTGGGAGTTCAAACCCCCCCGATACAAAGCTTGACGACTTATTTTTAACCTCACACATCTCTGGCCTCTTTGGGGACTGGCAGTGCAGGGAGTGTTCCTGCCCCGAGACAGCGCAGGATTTCATCTCGATGGCAGCAGCTACGCAAATGGAAAGTCCTTTGCTTCCTAAAAAGGGAATATTAAAAACCAGCGGACTTCTCCGAGCCTCCACGGCCCTGAACTGGGGGGTGTGGTTCCACAGGCTTCACTCCTCAGTGGGAACTAGATGCCCAGACATCCGTGTGCCCACAGATCAACGCACAGTGACTGATCAGCGGGAGAGCTCAGCAAGAGTCATGGGGGGAAACAGGCTGCCAACGCCACTCACTGACCCTGGAGAGCCCCCAGGACAGAGGGGGACTGCAGAAGGGCTCAAGGACAGTTCAGGCCAGGACACTGCTTGATGTGCGCCTGCTGTGGCACGGGACTGGACTGGATGATCTTTCAAGGCACCTTCCAATCCCTATCACAGAGTCACAGCGCATCAGGGATTAGAAGGGACCTCAAAAGATCAGCCAGTCCAGCCCACCTGACACAGCAGGATCCCCTGGATCCAGTCACACAGGAACAGCCCAAATGGGTTTGAAACATCTCCAGAGAAGGAGACTCCACAACCCCCTGGGCAGCCCCTGCCAGGGCTCTGCCACCCTCACCATGAACAAGGTCCTTCTCACACTGATGTGGAACCTCCTCTGCTCCAGCTCACACCCACTGCCCCCTGTCCTATCATGAGATGCCCCTGAGCAGAGCCTGGCTCCATCCTCCTCACACCCACCCTTCACATATTGATCAACATCCATGGGGTCACCCCTCAGGATCCTTTTTCCCAGCTCCCTCAGCCTTTCCTCAGCCTTTCCTCAGCAGGGAGAACTCTCTCCAGCAGCTCTGTCCCCTTCTGGAACAAAGGGACCCAGACCTGGACAGAAGAGTCCAGCTGTAGTCTCAGCAGGGCAGAGAAGGGTGGGAGGAGAACCTCCCTCTGTCTGCTAAGGACCCCACTTCCGATCCACCCCAGGACACCGGTGGCCTTCTTGGCCACCAGGGCAGGTTTGCCCACATTTCAGCACGGGCCAGCTGGCAAACAGCAGAGCCAACCAAAAAACTTCTCATTTTGCATTCTAAAAACAGACTGCATGTGCCTGGGTGTCCTTCCCCAACCAACAGCTGTGAATGACTGCATGAGAGAGGCAGCCCGGAAGAGTTCCTACGTTGGAGCCAGTGTCAACAGAAATCCGCCGCACTGGAGCCCGCGGCGCTTTGCAGCACTGAGCAACCTTCCTCAAGACAGCAGCCACAGCAAAGACTTCATTCTCTGGTCTTGCTGCCATCAGAGACAACTCTGTCGTCTGCTCGTTCCTACTCTCAGCATCTTCTGGCTGCCCAGGCACTTCTCAGCAAAGAAGTGATGTCTGTGCAGAGCCACAGGGGTGATGGAGGGAGGGGAGCATCTTCCTGCTGAGGAGAGGCTGAGGGAGCTGGGGCTCTGGAGCTGGGAAAAAGGAGCCTGAGGGGTGACCCCATGGATGTTGGTCAATATGTGAAGGGTGGGTGTGAGGAGGATGGAGCCAGGCTCTGCTCAGGGGCACCCAGTGACAGGACAAGGGGCAGTGGGTGTGAGCTGGGACAAGAGGAGGTTCCCCATCAGTGTGAGAAGGACCTTCTTCATGGTGAGGGTGGCAGAGCCCTGGCAGGGGCTGCCCAGGGGGGTTGTGGAGTCTCTTCTCTGGAGAGATTTCAAACCCTCCTGGCCATGCTCCTGAGGGACTGGATCTAGGGCACCCTGCAGTGGCAGGGGGAATGGACGGGATGATCTTTGAGGGTCTCTTCCAATCCCTGATGTTCTGTGATTCTGGCCAAAGGTGCACAGTGACTGTTTGATACCAGAGGGGTCCGGAGAACCCAGTCACCACAAAAAACAGCAAAACAAGTTCAGATCAGACTGGCCCAACCACAGAGCTGGCCGGAGAAACACTCCGGTGAGAGAGAACAGGCAAACAGAGGTCCTGATAAATCCTCTGCTAAATATAGGTGCTCTGAAGCGACAGGGGGCACAGGGTGGCCCCAGCGGGTGCAAGGGAACACCTGCGCATCCTGCCCGCTTCCTTTTACTCACATCCTCTTCAAACACAGCGACACGCTCAGAGGAACCAGCCACCAATCCCCCAGCGAGACCCTGGGTTATTCCTAACACTGGATGTCTGGGGCAGAGGGACAGCAGGAATTTCTGGAGCCCGGAGGACGTAGGAACCGCAACTAGAACGGGAACGCAGACCAGAGCACCCCCTGGGAGAAGGAGCATCTCTGTACCAGGGTCACATTCCTGCGTGCTTCTGGAAGCCCTGCTCCTACACAAGGCACATTCCTCCTCGTGGCAGTGGGCGAGAGCGGCAGACAGCGAGAGGATTTCAGGGCTTTGGCAACCGCTCGGCAGACGTCCAAGCCCTGAGTGTGCGAGGCGGCCGCTGCCACTGCTGGCAGTACGAAACGCAGACAGTCCTGCACCTTAGTGGCCAGACATCCCCACAGACAGAGAGACACCCAGTGGGAACTGCCAGGGCTGCCACTGCCAGGGCTGCCACGCCGAGTGCCAGAGCACTTCGCAGAGCTGCGTGAGCCACCCGCTCTCCACCCCAGGCAGCAGATGGCCACGCACCCCTCTTCTATCTCTCTTCCAAAGGACGCAGGCCTGCCAGGAAAAGAGGTGATCCCAAACACAACTTCAGAGCAGCCAACTTCAGAAGGAGCAGCACATCAGGGAGGGCAGAGGGATTTTCAGATCAACCTTCCTGGGCTGCCCAGGGAGGTGGCCGAGTCCCCACCCCCAGATGTGTCAAACAGTCGCTTAGCTGCAGTGCTGGGCATTTGCTTCAGGGGTGAACTCGTAGAGTAGGATTGATGATCCCAGAGGTCTTTTCCAACCTGAACGATTCTGTGAACCTTCCTACTCACTCAAACAGAAGCTAAACCATGAAGAACAGAGGGGCAGGTCAACGTTTCCCGATGGCAGAGCCATCTCAGTGGGTTCATCCTCATCAAGGCCAGCAGCTAATAAATCAAGATTGAGCAATCAAAGTCCTCGTCCAACGGTAGGAAGATGACCTGTTACCAACAGTTTCTTGTTAGTCGCGGCTCCACACAGCTCCCCAAGCCCAGCTGTGGTGAACAGGGGCTGGTATCTAGGGCAAAAGGGAACGAACAGCCTTCCACAGCCTGGTGAACCCAGCAGCTCTCCACATCGGGTCACCAGGCAAAGACCAGTCCTGCTTCACACACTGCAGCAGTGAAACCATCACAAGCACCGCGACTGGGACGACTTTATTGCTGTGAATATTATCAGCGGAGCCTCGCTGCGCCTGTCCAAACACCCAGAGTGAAACGTGCACCAAGAGAAGCCTTCTCTCTAGAGCAGCTCCACCTAACTCTAAAGCAGCCCATTCTCAGCTGGCCTCCTGCTCACCGCAGGCTGTTCCCCCTCTGTGTCCTCACCTGGAGGGGGGAGCAGAGCTGGAATCTGCAGCCCTGCTCAGGAAGGCAGATAAAGCACCAACACCACAGGTAGGGTACAAGAGATTAGCAAACAAAAGCTCCCAGTGTTTGGGCACTGCAGGGGCAATAGCAGGCTCTCATTTCAAAGAAGTAAACTTCCTTCTAGGGAAACAAAAGATCTTCAGTCACCTTCATTTCCCAGCTCCCTGTCTACCATGACTCACAGCAAAATTCACAGCCCAGTGTGACACTGTTCTCTTAAGAAAGCTTCATCCCCATCAAAAACTCCGTGTATTTTCAGGTCGCAGAATCACAGAGCATCAGGGATTGGAAGGGACCCTGAGAGATCAGCCAGGGCAGTCCTCCTGACACAGCAGGATCCAGTCACACAGAAACAGGGCCAGGAGGGTTTGAAACGGCTCCAGACAAGGAGACTCCACAGACCCCCTGGGCAGCCCCTGCCAGGGCTCTGGCACCCTCACTGGGAGCAAGGTCTTTCTCACACTGATGGGGAACCTCCTCTGCTCCAGCTCACACTCACTGCCCCTTGTCCTGTCACTGGGTGCCCCTGAGCAGAGCCTGGCTCCATCCTCCTCACACCCACCCTTCACATATTGATCAACATCCATGGGGTCACCCCTCAGGCTCCTTTTTCCCAGCTCCAGAGCCCCAGCTCCCTCAGCCTCTCCTCAGCAGGGAGATGCTCCCCTCCCTCCACCATCCCTGTGGCTCTGTGCTGGGCTCCCTCCAGCAGCTCTGGGTCCTTCTGGAACTGAGGGGCCCACAACTAGACACAAGATTCCAGCTGTGGTCTCCTCAGGGCAGAGTAGAGGGTGAGGAGAACCTGTCTCCAGCTGCTAACCACCCCCCTTCAGATCCACCTCAGGGTGCTGTTGGCCTTCTTGCCCACAAGGGTCCATTGCTGGTCCCTTGTAGCAGACAGCACCAATCACAGAATCCCAGAACATCAGGGATTGGAGGGGACCTCGAAGGATCATCCAGTCCAATCCCCCTGCCACAGCAGGATCCCCTAGATCCAGTCACCACAGCAGGATCCCCTAGATCCAGTCACCACAGCAGTTTCTCCCAGACCCTCCAGCTCTTCTTCCACGTTTATCCCTCTTGTCAATGCCTTCCCTCCACATTTTGCCTTTTTTGAGGTGAGACTAGCAACTGGCTGCTGCAGGAGGCTGGATTAGGAGCCCTGAACCGCCTTGACAAGGAAGGACCCCCAGTGAGCCTTCTCCCCGGCTCGCAGTGACTCAGAGGGGTCTGTTTACCAGCGGAACAGGCCTTTCCTTGAGCCAGTCTGCATCACCAGCTACTAAAATAGCAAAGTGTTTTGAAACTGCAGTGGTTCTACAGGAAATGGGGACGAGGGGAGAGGGGAGAACCAGCAGAGACACCCTAGACACGGCAGCTCGCGCCTCTGCTCCTGTTTTCACTTGCTTGTGAGGAAATTCTGACAGCTGCCAACACAAGCAGAGCAAGAGCCCTGGCAGACACATCGCTCGGTCCCGGACGGGGCACACACACGGGTGTGGGAGAGACAGCAAGCCCAAGCGAACCCGGCTTTCCAGCCTGCGCTCTCATTTTGTGCACTTGAGAGTTTAGTGTGAGGAGGGAGGGACCACCCCTTCCAAGAGTCCCTCTTCTCGCCTTTTCCTTCTCCAGACCTTCGCAAAGCGATCAACGGCTGTGCACAAGGGAGCAAGGTGAGGAACCAGGACTGCCCTGCGGAACGACGTCCCCATGTTACAGAACCACAGAGCATTAGGGCTGGGAAGGGACCTCGAGAGATCACCCAGTCCAGTCCCCCTGCCACAGCAGGACCCCCTAGATCACAGACCATCAGGGATTGGAAGGGATCTCTAGAGATCACCCAGTCCAGTCCCGTCCCACTGCCAGAGCAGGACCCCCTAGATGCAGTTGCACAGGAGCCTATCCAGATGGGTTTTAAGACTGAGACCTCATGTCCTCACTCTGGGTGCCTCGTACCAACCCTGAGGAAGCAGGGGAGGAAGATCCCCCAAACCTTAACTAGGAAGCCCAAGGACTCCCTGCAGAACACAGTCTAACCCAACTTTCTCAAGGACTGAGGCCACGCAGAGCACCTGGAGGAATCGGCGCCAGTGTCAAACTACTACAAGACTTCCCTGATCTCTATCAGCCCAAGCTCGAAGTCCAAGTCTGACTTTCTGCAAACAGCTCACGACAAAAGTTGTTATACGCCTTCTCCCCATAAAAACAAGTCACATGGCCCTTCCTGAAGCTTGTCTTTGGGAGCAGCACAAATAACCTCTGACAAAAGTCCCTCTTGTTTCAGCAGTGCCTCACAGCAGCTCCTGTGCGGGGACACGAGCAGCAGGCTCTCTGCCTGACGTGAAGCTTCAGCAGCTCCACTCACTCCTTCAGAACCACACTCTTCAGAGAGGACTTCACTGCCACCTCTGCTGAAACAGAGCTACTTTCATTGAAAAGCACCGACACAACTAATTCAACACTGAATCAGAGATGAGACAGTCACTTTCACTTCAGCGTGAAAGGGTTGTGCAGACACCCACAACTTACTCTCCCCATCAGGAAGCTCCCTTGGCACTTTCCTCCTTTGCTGAAGCTCAAGCACTCGGCCCTGTGTTTTTAGAAAAGGTGAATTATCCACAAATGAAGATTCATGCTGCTTCCCAGCAGCGTCAACCGCAAAAAGACAGCCTGAAGGAGATCAGTCAGTCACACAAAGCTTACTGAGACAGAACAGGCCCCTCTGCTGCTGAGTAAAGACAGAGCTAAGTAGCAAGGTTGTAATCAAAACCCGCAGCCCACCTCAGGCTTCCACACAGGTGGAGAGCGGCTGGATCCATAGCGCTTCTCCAAGAGGACAGCCTGCGCTCATCCAGGAGCGCCAGCAGCTCCCTGCTCCTCCACCCACCACAGCCACCGTCGCCTCCAGCCACGCAAGTCCTCTGAGGGAGAGGTACTAGCGTAATCTCACCGCTTCCTCTCTGCAGCGACATCGGTGAGGGTGAATCATCAGTTAATGAACAGTATTTCTTAACAGATGGGTGCAGCACTTCCAACAGAACCTCCAGCACATTTCCCTTTACCCCCATTCCAGAGAACTCAGGCACCCAAGTGCACAGGGCAGAGAAGACCTGAGCAGTAAGAGCTGGCAGCAAACCTGCTCCAAAGAACCTGAGCTCCTGCTGGTCTGCAGCGCTGGCAGCGCTCCGTTCAGGAAACTCCTGCTCTTACCTTTCACGTCCAATCTTCCTCTAAACTAGTGTCCAGAGCAGCCTGCTCCCCTGACAAACACCCCTAAACAGATCGCCTGGCACACGATCAATAGTCAGTCCTGCTGCGCTGGGTTCCACTTGCCACCCGCTGACCAGCCGCCTGCTCAAGGAGGAGCTGGGAAAAGCTGCCTCCTGACGGCAGTGGAGGGGCAGGCGGCTCTGCGCTGCTTCCTGTCTGCGGCCGAGCCCCGGGCTTCTTCCCAACAGAAGAGGGTTTGCAGGAGCTCAGGCTCCACCTCTTCCAGCAAAGAGCCTGCGACTACAGAGGAGGGTCAACAGCCTGGCTCTTGGCACTCAACAGCGGGCTCGGACCAGGCTTCACTTCCACTGCAACAGCAGCACGAAGAAATCAGACGGCACTTATTGATGGACTAGATGATCTTTCGAGGTCCCTTCTGATGCCTAACGATTCTACATCCCTGGAGCCTTCTCCTACAGGACCTCACACCTCTGAGTAAGAAATCCAGCTGCACTTATTGATGTCCCCAGAACCTTCTCCTACAGGACCTCACAATTCCGAGTTAGATGGGATGAGAGGTGAACATTGTCATTTGTGTTAGAAGAGTCAAAGTCACCACTGTTTGCTGGTAATAGCTGGATGTGAAGGGTGGGTGTGAGGAGGATGGAGCCAGGCTCTGCTCAGGGGCACCCAGTGACAGGACAAGGAGCAGTGGGTGTGAGCTGGAACAGAGGAGGTTCCACATCAGTGTGAGAAGGACCTTGTTCCCAGTGAGGGTGCCAGAGCCCTGGCAGGGGCTGCCCAGGGGAGCTGTGGAGTCTCCTTCTGTGGAGACATTTCAAACCCATCTGGTCATGTTCCTGTGTGACTGGATGTAGGGGATCCTGCTGTGGCAGGAGGACTGGACTGGGGGATCTGTCGAGGTTCCTTCCAGTGCCTAATGTTCTGAGATTCTCTGATTCTGTGAACACTTTTAAAACACCCTATGAAACACAATGCTCCTGGAGAGATCCAGAGTCATTCCTAAGCTTCTCCTGTGGGTTTTATGAGGATTAAAGAACCCAGATTTGAGTGGTTTTTCCCCCTTTTCACAAGACAGGAGAGGGTTAATGGAGTGATAAGGAGAGGACACTGTAGTAGGTTCTGCACCCATTTAGCTTCAATGCTCCCAAGGCACCTGCAGGCTGCTGCGTGAGGTGGGCACATGGACAAAGTAGTTACCCAGAGACTGCACTGCCCAAGAAGAGAACTGTGCAGGGACCCTGACAGATCACCTAGTTCCCCTGCCACTGCACGATCCCCTAGATCTGGTCCCTCAGGAACATGGCCAGGAGGGTTTGAAATGTCTACAGAGAAGGAGACTCCACAGCCCCCTGGGCAGCCCCTGCCAGGGCTCTGGCACCCTCACTGTGAACAAGGTCCTTCTCACAATGATGTGGAACCTCCTCTGCTCCAGCTCACACCCACTGCCCCTTGTCCTGTCACTGGGTGCCCCTGAGCAGAGCCTGGCTCCATCCTTCACCCCTTCCACACTGATCAACATCCATGGGGTCACCCTAAGTCTTTTCTTCAAGCCTCTCCTCAGCAGGGAGACACTCCCCTCCCTTCAGCATCTCTGTGGCTCTGTGCTGGACTCTCTCCAGAAGCTCTGTGTCCTGCTAGAACAGAGGGGCCCAGAACTGGCTCCACTCCCTCTGTAAAGTCTGCAGGAGAGAAGGGGATGGGAGAAAGATGCAATGAGAAAAACCCTACCGTGAAGCTGTTGTTGACGTTCTTCGTGCTGGACTCTGCCACGCTGGCGTCCGTGAGATCCACCTCATCAAAGATAATGGACTGGAAGGACAGAAGGCAAAACCCCAATGAATTACTCAATCCTGTGTGTCAGCAGCAGACCCAAAGGGATCTGCCTGGCACGATCCATCACAGCCTTTCATGATCTGAAGCCAAGAGCCAACGACACGAAGGACTCGAAGCCTCGTGCCACACCACGGGGCTCGTGCATACCTTCAGTCAGAGACTGCTACAGGTTTGTTTATGAAGGGTTTCTTTACAAAAAACACCTGTAGGCTGTGTTCTCCTGAAAGGAGAGAGACTTCCATCTCACTGGCTATCAAATTCGCTAACCCTGACGCATAGCAGCTCTGCTTTGACAAATTCTGACTTGGTTGTCTACTCCACTTTCTCTTTTCAATCCTCTTTTCTCCCTTCTTTTCCAGCTTGTATTGATTCAGAGCCCGATCCCTACCAACATGCACCACGGGGCAAAGATGTGAAATAGATCGGTGTCACAGATCCCCGCTGTCTGCCTTTCAGCAGAGCCCAGTGTGGGGCCCTGTGCTGAGGGCTGTCTTCTCACCAACAGCACCTGCCTGCAAAGCTCCTCCACCAACCCCAGCTTACCTTAGCAGTTTTTGCATAGTAGAGTGTTCGTCCTCGCAGCTTAAAGTATCGTCTCTTCCAGCGCTGGAAGGAGCTGGTTTGTTTCATGAGCATCCCCTCTTTGATGACAGTCTAGGAACAAGGAGAGGAGATGGGTGAAGCAGACATTTCACTCCCACAGGGGTTTTCCATGCTCTCCCACTGCATAGCAGCACCAAACAGCCTGGAGACTGAGCTCAACAATCTTCGTGCCCTCTGCTGGAAGGGACTAACAAACTCGCTCAGTCCAAGCGAGCAAACTTCACAGGATCAAGCCAGCACGGCGCACAACCCACGCTGCGGTGCTGTTTTATCTTCACCTCCAGCGGTCATGATACCAGTGCAAGATAACTGACTCACGAGTGAAGGAGCATCTCACAGGCTAACGCTGACTCACAGGATCACAGAGCATTAGGGACTGGAAGGGACCTCGAAAGATCACCCAGTCCAATCCCCCTGCCACAGCAGGATCACCTACCTCCAGTCACACAGGAACATGGCCAGGTGGGTTTGAAATGTCTCCAGAGGAAGAGACTCCACAACCCCCCTGGGCAGCCCCTGCCAGGGCTCTGCCACCCTCCCTGGGAGGAAGGCCCTTCTCACACTGATGTGGAACCTCCTCTGCTCCAGCTCACACCCACTGCTCCTTGTCCTGTCACTAGGTGCCCCTGAGCAGAGCCTGGCTCCATCCTCCTCACACCCACCCTTCACATCTTGATCAACATCCATGGAGTCACCCCTCAGGCTCCTTTTTCCCAGCTCCAGAGCCCCAGCTCCCTCAGCCTTTCCCCAGCAGGGAGATGCTCCCCTCCCTCCAGCATCTCTGTTGCTCTGCACTGGGCTCTCTCCAGCAGCTCTGGGTCCTTCTGGAGCTGAGGGGCCCACAATTAGACACATGTTTCCAGCTGTGGTCTCCCCAGGGCAGAGCAGAGGAGGAGGAGAACCTCTCGATCTGCTAACCCCTCCACTTCTAATCTACCCCAAGATGCCACTGGCTTTCCTGGCCACCAGGGCCCACTGCTGGCTCCTGGCCATCCTGCTGCCCACCAGCACCCCCAGATCCCTCTCTCCTCCACTGCTCTCCAACAGGTCAATCCCACCACATCCTCGTCCCTGGGGTTGTTCTTGCCCAGATACCCCCAGACTCTACCCTCTCCTTGTTATAGTTCATTCCATGTCTCCCTGGCCAGCTCTCCAGCCTGTGCAGGTCCTGCTGAATGGCAGCTCAGCCTGCTGGTCAGTGACGGGGAATCATGCCTTCCGTTTAACTGGTCACAAGCACATACAC
This sequence comes from Rhinopomastus cyanomelas, assembly GCA_013400115.1. NCBI lineage: Eukaryota > Metazoa > Chordata > Aves > Bucerotiformes > Rhinopomastidae > Rhinopomastus > Rhinopomastus cyanomelas. The sequence continues at coordinate 300,134 of VXBP01006175.1, read as the reverse complement.
ACGGGAGTCTGTGTCTCTATCTGCAGTTCCACCTACAGAATCACAGAATCATCAGGGATTGGAAGGAACCTCGAAAGACCATGCAGTCCAATCCCCTGCCACAGCAGGAGTCGACAGCATCAGTAGCTACCTGGCACGGAGCGCACAGGGCGAGTGGAAGGAGCTAAATCGAGCTCCAGCATTTGGTACTCCTCAGCGAGTCCTGGCCGTGCCTCAGCACTCCCTGGCCGGCTGCCATTTCCCAGGGCTGCCGTGCCAAGACTGTCTACGCACGCTGCCTTCCCCCCGCCTTCAAGTGCTCTAGAGCTCGATGACATTCCAGCGTTCCCAGTCCCACACGCTGCTCACACACTTGCGCGTACATCGGGGGAGGCATTCGAGCCGCGAGCCCTTCGTTCTGCGCTGCCAAATGCACTCGATCCCCTCGCCGAGGACAGGTTTTCAGCACCACCAGCCACACAAAAATAATCTCCACAGCTGCAGAGCCAGAGAATTCCCAGCAGTGCTCAGCCCCAAGCTGCTGAGCGCAGGTTCCACCTAGGACCTGCCTCGGCGCCACCACAAAACTACTTCTCTCCCCGACAAACAGCCCCGAGGAACCCCCTTCTCGCCAAGAGCCGATAGCTTAAGCACAGGAAACAAGTGGTGCAAGGATGTTGTAAGACAGGTTATTCTGTGCCTCGATGCCAGGGACACGACACAGCGTCAGCACTCCAGAGGCGTGGGTGCAGCTCAGGCTTGGAACAGGTCACTGGTGAGGAGCACTGAGTTCCCAGGCACAGAGCTCCGTGGGCACGGCCGGGCTACTGGAGAGCACTGCACAAACACTCGCAGTGCTCCGCGGGGTTTAGTTCGGTTCAGGAATCCTTCCCAGGGCACGCAGCTTGCTGTTAGGATGCTATATATATTTCTCGTGTAATAAGGGTCTTTCCTTTTCAAACAGCTGCTGGCTTTAATACTTTCCACACACGCTGGCTCTTGCCAAGCTCAAAGTTTCCTCAAAAAGCACTTGGAAAAAGTGCTGACACCGAGGAGAAACATCCGTCTGACACCAGGAGCTTCTCTCTTGCTACGCTGAGCCGACCTCAAAGCAAACTGAGACCATGGGGCCTGGACCTAGTGATGCCTTTCCTCACTAACCAGCTGGGAGAGAGGGGCTGCTGCGTTTCCCCAGGTCTGACAGAGCTGCTGGCCATAGGAGCCACCACACTTCTTCCTCCACTGCACTGTGAAAGACTCACAGAACATTAGGGATGGCAAGGGACCTCCAAAGATCATCCAGTCCAATGCCCCCAACACAGCAGAATGCCCTAGATCCAGTCGCACAGGAACACATCCAGACAGGTTTTAAATGTCTCCAGAGAATGAGGCCCATTGCTGGCTCCTGGCCATCCTGCTGGCCACCAGTGCCTCCAGGTTCCTTTCTCCTACGCTGCTCTCCAGCAGGTCATTCCCCACCCTACACTGGGATTCCTTGGAGAAACCCAAACCTGAGACAGACAACACAGCTCCTGAACTCAGCAAAGCCCTGAACCCAGGTCAGGGAGGAACTGACATCCTGGGGAAGACTCCTAGAACACAAAGCCCAAAGACACCGAGTCAGCCGGGAGCCTGGCCCAAAACAGCGACCTGCAGGAGGACACTCCAAAGCTCTTGCTAGAGCAGTCACAGAAAGGCTCCAGATGGGGTCAGGCAGCGCCCCGCGCTCCCCACGCTGGGCCAGCAGCTCTCTGGCCGCCCTAACTCTTGCCCAGCCCAGCAGAACACAGCTCACAGCAGAACATCGCCTGTGCTCTCCGCCAGCTCCTGCTCCGCTCCCGAGGGTCACCCCCAGCCTCTGCACAAGCCACGCACTCCTCCATCCCTCTTTCACACAGACACTCCTATGTCCTGTATTTTTTTAACCAAAGGGCAGCAGTCCCCGCGGTCCCCTTGCCCCTCCCGGAGCAGGACATGGTTCTATCACTTGCCAGCTCCATGCACCGCACACCTCACGGCCACGCAGCGGAGATGTGGAAGGCGAGCGAGAGGCGAGCTCTCGCCTGCGCTGCTCAGGAAAACAACCCTCTGGTGCAGAGCTGCCCGTCGCCGCACGAGAGCGGCTGAGCTATTTATAGGCACAGGGCTCAGAAAGGCTCTGGTGGGTTCGGGCGGAAAGGGCTGCCGATAAGATCAAGATGACTTTATAAACGCTGCAGACGCCGCTGCCTTTCTCCTCCTGCAGTTGAGTCCTGCAGCCAAAGGACTTGCTGCTCACAGAGACACGCAGCGGCTGGGGAAGGGACAACTGCACATCTGACATCAAGCGAAACGAAAGGGAGGGGCTGCCCAGTGACTTCTGCTCATCAGCTTCTCTGTAGCTTTACGAACTGAAGATCTGCTCTGATCAGGTCACTAGGCCTGCAATCACTTGAGAAGCAAGAGAAGATGCTTCTCCCCAGACAAAACAAGAGACTTCAATTATTTATAACTGGGTTGACTGGGAAAGCCACTGCCCTGAAACATCGTGAGGCTTCACCATGTGCCTCGAAGGCAATGACCTAGGTGATCCTGCTCTGGCAGGGGCATTGCATAGTCTTTCGAGGGCCTTTCCAACCCCTGATGTTCTGTGATTCTGTGCCCTGGTGTGACTGTATCTGGAGTCTTGTGTCCAGCTCTGGGCCCCTTGGTTCCAGAAGGACCCAGAGATGCTGGAGAGAGCCCAGTGCAGAGCCACAGGGGTGATGGAGGGAGGGGAGCATCTCCCTGCTGAGGAAAGGCTGAGGGAGCTGGGGCTGTTGAGGTGGGAAAAAGGAGCCTGAGGGGTGACCCCATGGGTGTTGATCAAGATGTGAAGGGTGGGTGTGAGGAGGACGGAGCCAGGCTCTGCTCAGGGGCACCCAGTGACAGGACAAGGGGCAGCGGGTGTGAGCTGGAACAGAGGAGGTTCCACATCAGTGTGAGAAGGACCTTGTTCCCAGGGAGGGTGCCAGAGCCCTGCCAGGGGCTGCCCAGGGGGCTTGTGGAGTCTCCTTCTCTGGAGACTTTTCAAACCTGCCTGGCCATGTTCCTGTGTGACTGGACCATGGGGATCCTGCTGTGACAGAGGGAATGGAGTGGGTGATCTTTCAAGGTCCCTTCCAATCCCTGATGGTCTGTGACTCTGTGATAAACAGACAAGCTGTTTGAGGTGGAACTATCCAGACTGCTTTCTATCCAGCGGAGTCTCTCCAGTGTGGTGTCCAACCTCCAACCACTCTGGTATGAAGCAGAATGAAAGTGGCTACAGAACAAACGGACAATTCAGAGCAGCACTGCCCGCAGAAGAGAGCCCTCAGCGCCGCTGCGAAGACCACGACCAGACAGCGGAAAGGCAGTGCCTAGGGAATTCCTCGCCTCTCTTATTTATCTTTGGCCTTCAAGAAGAGCAACTTCCTGCAGACAAAAGACTCAGAGCTCTCTCCTCGGCAGCTCTTCTTTTAAAACCTGACAGCGAGGAAGAGAAACAGCACCTTCTCAGGTTTCTGCAGACAAACCGGGTGCAGGGTTCAAGCTGAACCGACATAAGCGTTGCCGCTGCCCTCAGCGGGAACAGCTTCCAACAGCTCAGAGGACCTGAGCCAGGGAGAGCCTTGTGCTTCACTGCTTCCCCCTCATGCAGTTCCACCTCAGAAGAGCAAGAAGCCAAATGATTAACAGCAGCAGCTCCCAAACCCACCCGACACGGCTGTAATTGCTGCAGCTGAGGTGTAGCCAGTAACCCACGTCAGATCAGAGCCAGCCAACCCAGATGAAAGGCTTCTCTGCACTGATAGTGGGGATGATGCTACTGAAAGGTTCAGAATGACCCTGTCAGGCTTCAGCTGCTTTCAGAGGACATCTTTAGATTTTCTCCACGTGGTTCTGCTCACTGTGTAAAATGCAGGAGCAGCCCATCCTTCACAGATTCACAGAACATTAGCGATTGGAAGGGACCTCAAAAGATCACTCGGTCCCACCCCCTGCCACAGCAGGATCCCCTAGATCCAGTCGCACAGGAACAGCCCAGGAGGGTTTGAAACATCTCCAGAGAAGGAGACTCCACAACCCCCCTGGGCAGCCCCTGACAGGGCTCTGCCACCCTCACTGGGAGGAAGGTCCTTCTCACACCGATGTGGAACCTCCTCTGCTCCAGCTCACACCCGCTGCCCCTTGTCCTGTCACTGGGTGCCCCTGAGCAGAGCCTGGCTCCATCCTCCTCACACTCACCCTTCACATATTGATCAACACCCATGGGGTCAACCCCTCAGGCTCCTTTTTCCCAGCTCCCTCAGCCTCTCCTCAGCAGGGAGATGCTCCCCTCCCTCCATCATCTCTGTGGCTCTGTGCTGGGCTCTCTCCAGCAGCTCTGTGTCCTTCTGGAGCTGAGGGGCCCAGAACCAGACAGAACACTCCCTGAAGCTTAAGCCTCCTGCCCAATACAGAATTAGAGCCCTTGGTGTCACTAAAGCAAGACCCTGTGAGCCAGGCTGAAGGCAACCATCGCCCACACCCAGCTGTCGCACTGGCAAGTGTCCTCCGGCACTGGGAGGAACCACGTTCCATACGGACAGAGGGAGAAGCCAGCTGAGATCACAACATATTCTTAGGAGCAGTTATCTCGTGCAGTGTGACTGAAACAGGACTTGTGCTCCACGGATGCTTCTCTACAGAGCAGAGAGATCACTGTGCACAAGGTAACAGCACAATCATTCAAACCTTCCTGAACAGCAAATCAAGAACTCCAAAGTCCTCAGCAGCTGGATCTCTCTGTCCTCCACATGTCTTCTGAAGTTAAGGACTTCAGGGCGCAGGCTGGGTTTATTCCTGTCCACTAGGAAACCTTGAGCAGGGTGCTGATGCCTGACAACTAACTGCCCAGAGGAGGCACAGAGAAGGAGAAACCCAAAGAGAACAGCTCATGCAGAACTGACAGGCTATCTTTACATCTGCTCACCAAGGAACCTGACAGGCAGCCAAGCAACCCCATCCAGCCACTGACTTTGGGTAAGCTGTGGCTAGAAGGGTGGGAGTGGATGTGCAGTCACTTAAACACAGCAAGAGGGTCGTGCCAGGCACGGGCAGGTACAGATCTGGACTGCTGTGCCTGCCCGTGCCCGAGACAGCTTTACTAGCTGGTTCTATAGAAGTTCTTTGTGGTGACAAGTACAGAAAGGATAATTCTTTAGCAATCCATGGGATACAGTAAATCCAACACAGCAACTACAGGGAATAAATCTAACCAACCCCACAGAATAAGACACGAAAGGTCAAAAGGGTAGGGGTTAACAAGCTAATCCCAGAGCAACATCCTTCCACCAGACAGTGGTCACACCCTGGACATTAACTCCAGGAAGTGTGGAGGGGGGAAACCTGGATCAGTTGAGCAATTCTAAGTATGGGACAGAGAGAGAATCCAGACCTACACGCAAGCAGAAGGACTGCAGGGGCTGTGCGGTCCTCTTTGGGGATTCAGTACTAAAAGAGGGTAGTGGAGTCTCCTTCTCTGGAGAGTCTCCTTCTCTGGAGACGTTTCAAACCCTCCTGGCCATGTTCCTGTGCAACTGCACCTAGGGGATGCTGCTGTGGCAGGGGGACTGGACTGGATGGGTTTTCGGGGCCCCTTCCAACCCCTGATGTTCTGTGACTCTTGCAGAAGTGAAAAGTGCATTAAGATTCCTTACACTGGCATCAGGAGGACAGGACACTGTGAACTCACTGCAACAAAAGGACTCCAGGAGAGGTGGGAAATGAAAAGAAAATCAGAGGTGAGCAGCAGGGATCAAATGTCTAAGTAGACACCGGGGCAGTAAGACAACCACCCAGTAACAGAAACTGAGATATCTGCCCTGAGATGCAGGGGCTTCTCTCTGGGCTGTCAATCATTCAATACCATCTTGTTTTAACAACTAAACCCATGATGACAAATACCCTGGGAGCACCCCGGTCAGCTTACAGGGGAAACCTCTACACAACCTTGTGGGGACATCTGGAAACTCAACCTGTAATAGCTATCCTCCCAGTCCCTGCTCCTTTCCAACCTCCAGCTCTGCTGAACCAGCCAGGTTCTGCAAGCCCAGGGAGAGACCAGGGGATGAGCTCGGCCAACAGCTCTTAGTGCAGTTGCTCTGCGACACCTAAGACAAGCAGAACGCAGAGCAGCGTGCAGCGACCCTCGGACAGAACAGCTGAGATGACCCCAAAACAGGAAAGGCAGGAACAGTGGATCAGCAGTGAAATACACGAGTTTGAATCAGCATCACAGAGCACCAGGCATTGGAAGAGAACTCAAAAGATCATCCACACCAATACCCCTGCCACTTCAGGATCCCCTACATCCAGTCACACAGGCACAAGGCCAGGTGGGTTTGAAACGTCTCCCTGGGCAGCCCCTGCCAGGGCTCTGGCACCCTCCCAAGGAAGAAGGTTCTTCTCACATTGATGCAGAACCTCTTCTGCTCCAGCTCACACCCACTGCCCCTTGACCTGTCACTGGGTGCCCCTGAGCAGAGCCTGGCTCCATCCTCCTCACACCCACCCTTCACATATTGATAACACCCATGGGGTCACCCCTCAGGCTCCTTTTTCCCAGCTCCAGAGCCCCAGCTCCCTCAGCCTCTCCTCAGCAGGGAGATGCTCCCCTCCCTTCATCATCTCTGTGGCTCTGCCCTGGGCTCTCTCCAGTAGCTCCATGTCCTTTTGCAATGCAAGGGCCCACAACTGGACACAAGATTCCAGCTGTGGCCTCACCAAGGCAGAGCAGAGGGGGAGGAGAACCTCTCCTCTGCCTTTGGACATTGAGCCATTGATCACAAGTCTTCAGGTGCAACCATCCACTTTTTCCAAAGTAAAATGTTGATGGTTTTTTGGAACAAGTTTAGATGGGGGAAATCACTTCAGATATTTCACAGGATGTTATTTCAAACACCCCAACAAAGCAACTACCACCCCAAACTGCTTTAACATCCATTGTCCTGTGTCTCTTGTTTTTCTTTGTGAGAACAACCACCAACCTGGCAAGGCACTTGTAACAACGCGGTCAGAGCACACCGCTGTTCTCAAAACACGCACAAGCTGAATGCCAGCTCCTGGGACCTGAGCTATAGTTAGAAGGACCAAAGACAAGCTACAAGTGTGTGGTTTTGTGCTTTGCTTTGTGCTTTTTTCAAAAAGGAAGCAGCAGCTGTTACTTTCACACAGTATCCAAAACCCTCCAGCACCAGAGCGAACTCACAATACGCAGCAGCGGTAACCCAGCGCCGGGAGCCTTCCCAAACTCTGTCAGAGTCTGGAGAGCAGGCAAAACACACCACAGACGAAAGAAGGGACAGCAACGCTCCCCTGGCTCTGTACCAGGGCCTGGAAGCCTACCTTCCCCTTAGCGCTCAGAGAAGTCACCAGCACCCCGGGTGGATCAGAAGGGGGGTGCTTAGCAGATCGAGAGAGGTTCTCCTCCTTTCCACTCTGCCCTGGGGAGACTATAGTTGGAATCTTGTGTCCAGTCATGGGCCCCTCCATTCCACAAGGACACACAGCTGCTGGAGAGAGTCCAGCCAGAGACACAGGGGTGATGGAGGGAGGGGAGCATCTCCCTGCTGAGGAAAGGCTGAGGGAGCTGGGGCTCTGGAGCTGGGAAAAAGGAGCCTGAGGGGTGACCCCATGGATGTTGAACAGTATGTGAAGGGTGGGTGTGAGGAGGACGGAGCCAGGCTCTGCTCAGGGGCACCCAGTGACAGGACAAGGGGCAGCGGGTGTGAGCTGGAGCAGAGGAGGTTCCACATCAGCGTGAGAAGGACCCTCTTCCCAGGGAGGGTGCCAGAGCCCTGGCAGGGGCTGCCCAGTGGCTTTATGGAGTCTCCCTCTCCGGAGACATTTCAAACCCTCCTGGCCCTGTTCCTGTGCAACTGGATCTAGGGGACCCTACTGTGTCGGGGGACTGGACTGGATGATCTTTTGAGGTCCCTTCCAATCCCTAATGTTCTAGGATTTGTTTAAATGTGTTTCAGTGGAAGATGCAGCAGACACTGTGTGAATTAAGCAACAAACTCCCCTCACTGGTTGCTTGTCTCTACTACACTGAGTCCTTTTCCTGGAGCGGTTAGAAACCTTCAAACATTAGCCCTTCAGGAATAAAACTAACACTTCTTGACCTGACTGGATCTAGGGGATCCTGCTGTGGCAGGGGGATTGGACTGGATGATCTTTCGAGGTCCCTTCCAATGCCCAACGTTCACTGGGTCTGTGAAAGGACACTTTATCTATGAGGCAACACAAGCAGCTGAACGAGTTTCTTCGGTTGATCTGGCTGCCTACCAGAGGTCTGGGAGCTGGGCCGTCTGCTCTCAAACCTGCACAAAACCAAAGAGAAGCATTTTGCTTCCCCCTGCTTTTTCTCGCCCGCCCGCTTCAGGGTGGCTCCAGACCACAACGCAACTTATCAGCAAGAGCATCGCCACCTCCCACAGCACAGAAGTTATCTGTACCACAGGCTGCTGCAGCAGTCGGAAGCTCACTGGTTCAGACACCGAGCGAAGTCTGTCCACCCCGTACAGAGCCGAGCGGCGGTGAATTCATCCTGCTTCTCACAGCATAAACTAACCTGACATCTCTGCTACCGGAGTCAGGCAGCTTCCAACATCCCAGAGAGTCTGAAGAGCTGCTCATTCTGCTTAAATACGTACTGTGAACTCATCCTGAAAAGCTCAAGGCAAGGAGAAGTGGGTTATAAAACCTAAACCACTGCAGAGAAACTGCTCGCAGATAGATGTCAACAGGAGCTCGGCTGAACTAGTCTAAACAAGAAGTGCTCCTGATGCCACCCAAGGCCGCCGCCGAAATCCCGTCTGGTAAACAAAGGGAGCTCTCCACATAGCAGCGCCGGCGTGCTGGCACTCACACCAAGGCAATGAATGAAACGAGAAGGTGGCCTGCCCACCCACCCTGGTGCTCGCTGAGCTCTGATGTGACACTCGCAGTGACAGATGAGCTGCAAGGGAACAAGTGAGACTCACTGTCAGCGCCGTGAGCGCGTCTCCCTTCCACGTCCTCAACTCCCAGGACCGCTTCTGGCGATACTGTGTCTTCATCCAGGCCAGGTGACAACCAGCGTGATGATGTGACCACTATAGCTAACTCCAGCTGAGTTCCCAACACTGTTCAGGAGGCAGGAGCAAGGCTCCTGCTGTTGCTTCACCTCACACACATCATTACACAGAATGACCGAACATGAGGGACTGGAAGGGACCTTGAAAGGTCATCCAGTCCAGTCTCCCTGACACAGCAGGATCCCCCAGATCCAGTCGTACAGGAACATGGCCAGGAGGGTTTGAAATGTCTCCAGAGAAGGAGACTCCACAGCCCCCCTGGGCAGCCCCTCCAGGGCTCTGACACCCTCACTGGGAACAAGGTCCTTCTCACACTGATGTGAAACCTCCTCTGTCCCAGCTCACACCCACTGCCCCCTGTCCTGTCACTGGGTGCCCCTGAGCAGAGCCTGGCTCCATCCTCCTGACACCCACCCTTCACATATTGATCAACATTAAGGAGTCACCCATCTTCTCTTACTTCCCATTCCTTCCAGAACACCTTCACTTAGTTGACCAAGAGTTCCTCTAGCTGCACCAATGCCAGCCTGAGACCATGAGAGGGGTGGACTATGAGGCTTGATGCTGGTCCAAGTCCAACAGGTCTCAGAGTGCCTGACCAAGCACCCCATGCAGCCTCTGCTTCACTGCCAGCTGAGACAACAGCAGTTACACCACCAGCTACACCTCATCATGAGGTGTTCTTCCTCCCCCAGGATAACACCAGAGACTGCTGCCTGTTCTCCTGTGCCTCCTGCTCTCCTCCAAAGTCCTCCTTGCCACAAACAAGCAAGCACAGTAAAACCCAGCGCTCCGCTTCCCAAGCACTTAGGTTTCTGCTCCTCCTTCCTCTGCATCCTCACAAGGGAAGGACTTTTCAGCTGAACAGCTCTGAGCTCCCATCTGCGTCCAGGCACCTCGTGTTGAAGTCACAGCACCTGCACATCCACACCACTGCCTCTGCCCCACAGCACCCTCACACCCAAACCATTCCCTCTGCCCCACAGCACTACCACATTATGTGTTTTGGTCAAAAGCAACCTGTAAGCTCAGGAACAAGTGCACCGAAGGTTTATGGTCTTGCAAGCAAGCAGCTTTATCTGAGAGCATTTATGGGGAAAACAGATGACAGCAGCCGAGGAAGAAAAAGCTATTTACAAAGTGCTTGTGACCCTGACAAACAATTCTGAGGAACTCAAAGGCTCCAGCAGACTTTTCACAGAATCACAGGACATTAGGAATTGGAAGGGACCTTGAAACCCAGTCCCATCCCATTGCCACAGCAGGATCCCCTAGATCCAGTTGCACAGGAACATGCCCAGGGGGGTTTGAAACTTCTCCAGAGAAGGAGACTCCACAACCCCCCTGGGCAGCCCCTTCCAGTGCGCTGTTATTCACTTTTCTGTACTCAAGGTCTGGTCCTGAGCTACCTATGGCAAAAGGAGCCATAAGAAGAGATTCATATCCTCAGGGCACAGCAGAAGTCTGCTTGCATCTCTTACTGTTGCTCTGACAGACCTGTCTGACTGCTTCAGCAGCTCAGGGTAGTCTGCACTCAGTCACTGAACAAATCCCGAGTCAGGCCGGCCTTTGAAGAGAAAGCAAGCTCCACAGAGTCTCATCAGAGCTCTGATTACTCACCAGCTTGTCTTTGCTCCTCACCCTCAGGACAAGGAAAAGCCTGACACGCAGCCACTGGCAGGAAAGATCATGATGAAACAAGAAGACACCAATGAACAACAGAACAAATCAGTCCTCGAAATCATAATACCTGGGCTTACGTGGAAAATCTGACAGTGTGCAGTTGAAGGTCTTCTGCAGATTAACACACAGGAGGCTTAACAGCTGCAGACAGTATCTGTTTATTATCCTTGCTCTTCACGTGTTTATGTCTGTGAAGCACAAGTGGCTGGTTTAGGCTTTCTCCAGCCTTGCTGACGCAGGAAGTGATGTAAAACAGGGTAAAAGATTAAGAAGGGGCAAGGGGATGCGTTCTGCTACGTTCAAACAACAAGAAAATCCAAGCACCTTCTACCTTGGCATCTCCAACATCCTGCTCTCAGCCAGAGCTCCCACTCCAGCAGAGAAAACCAGTGTCACAAAACCAGAGAACATCAGGGATTGGAAGAGACCTCAAAAGATCATCCAGTCCCATCCCCCTGATACAGCAGGATCTCCTAGATCCAGTTGCACAGGAGCAGGGCCAGGAGGGTTTGAAATGTCTCCAGAGAAGGAGACTCCACAGCCCCCCTGGGCAGCCCCTGCCAGGGCTCTGTCACCCTCACGGGGAAGAAGGTCCTTCTCACACTGATGTGGAACCTCCTCTGCTCCAGCTCACACCCGCTGCCCCGTGTCCTGTCACTGGGTGCCCCTGAGCAGAGCCTGGCTCCATCCTCCTCACACCCACCCTTCACATCTTGATCAACACCCATGGGGTCACCCCTCAGGCTCCTTTTTCCCACCTCAACAGCCCCAGCTCCCTCAGCCTTTCCTCAGCAGGGAGATGCTCCCCTCCTTCATCATCCCTGTGGCTCTGCGCTGGGCTCTCTCAAGCAGTTCTGTGTCCTTCTGGAACTGAGGGGCCCAGTGTCCTTGCTCTCATCACAAACACTACTACAGAGACATTAAAATCAGACTATGGCATCTTTCCTCCCTTTTCACATGGGACTTCTGACCACAAGCAGAACCCTCTCTCCAGCAAGACAAATATCTGCTGTTCATCACCCCATGTGCAGAAAAAGATCTCAAAATGCTCATTTTTTCACAGCAGACTGACTACATCAGGTCACCTGGTGCTACAGCACAGCTGAGATCTGCTCGTACACTGAACAGCAACCCACGTAGAGGGACAGCATGGCCCAGATCTGCTCACACACTCAACAGGCACCCACGGAGAAGGCTTCAGCGTCTCCTGGTGTGACCAGGAGAACCACCTCGCTCACACAGCCCGGCCCCACAGTGCCTTCGCTCCAGAAATGACAGTGTCAGCAGCACTTTGCAGATGAAGGAAGCAGCCCCGCCATGCGTGATGAAGTGAGCACACGGTCCTCACGTATGGCCAGACTCTGTCACGGGGTGGGTAGGAACTTGGCCAAACACAGCGGAACGATGAGAAGCAGCAGAGTAATGGCACGTTGTACGTTTGAAAGCAGCCCAAACTAGCCAGCAGGGATAGAAGGGATCCCTGTGAACAATGCTTCAGCCGCTGCACCATGCAGAGACACTTGCTCTCCTTTGCTATGAATACAAGAGACACTGAGCTAGCAGCACCAGCACCCAGCCTTCTGCATCCACACAGCAGCACCTGTGCTCGCCCATGCTTCAGAGACAACAGGAAGGTGATGGCAGAAGAGTAACTAACCTGGTGTTCCTAAGCAGAAACACATCACACAACAATCCAAGAGTCACACAGGACTTCAACGGCTACAAAGGAAAATTGTGCAGCTATAGTAAAAATAGTTCAGAAGAGGGCGACTCCCTATGGGTGGTTCCTGATCTACGGCTGAAGGAAATCTTTGCATCTTCTCTCACAGCCACAACACAAGGGAACTTCTGTTGTGGCTGTAGAACACTGTTAACTGCCCCTAAAAACTGTGCTGTTGTTCCAGAAGGAGGGGTAAAACCTGACTGGGCTAAGGGATTTAGGGTGGAAAGGATTGTTACCTGAGCAGAAAGAGCAAAGCAGGGGAGAATAAGCTGGAAACTTGTTCTAACCAGGTCCCTGGTCAGCCTGACAGGAGGCTAAACGCTCCTCTATGGCTATGGAAAGGACAAACAGCACCATTCGAGATGGGGAGACCACAAACAGGATAGGAAAATGCTGGGGTAGGCAAACACTAACTGTGAGGGGTAACGTCGAGGGCTGCACCTTTCAGAGCACAGAGCTTGGAACAGGAGACAATGACTTATGCTGTGTCCAAAAGGACAGGGAGATAGCGGGAGAGGGCACAGCGTGACAGGAGATACGGCTGAGCTGTGCGGGAACACAGAGGGAAGGCACAGGTAGGTCAGGAGGGAGTCCCCTTGTAACTCTCATACGGAGGGACAAAAGGCCAGATGCAGCTTCAGGGGGTGGGGAGGAATAGGATGTCTTTAGGGCTCAAATATCAGATCACAAGGGGCAGCAATGGGGAGCAGGAGCTCAAAACTGATTGATTTGACCTCAAGGAACTGTTAGAGGGGAAGAGAGTAAGGAAAGCGATGAGGCAGGGTCCTGCCAAGCCTGGGAGCGCCCATCACCGTTGCCAACAAGGTCCCTGTCAGGTCTGAACCTGAGCACTGGGAAGAAGGTGGCCTAAGCTGGGCTGCTGGGAGGGCGACCTGGGGAAGCTCCTGCATGGATGGGGATGGGATACGCTGGGGCAACTCCAGGAGTCCCCGAGGGCAGCCGGAGGGTCACTGTCAGGCCCTGAGGGGCACTTGGGGGGCAGCCGTGGGCAGGCACCTGAGAAACAGCTTGTTATGGAAGCCTTGGGGAACGCTCCGCGGTTCCCAAGTCCACGAACAGCGGATGGGAGCGGGGGAGGAACGTTGCAGGTCTCTGGGGGGCGGCCTCGGGGTCGCCAGGGAAGTCCCTGAGGGGCCGGGTCGGGGAGCGGCCTGCAAGTCCGTGAGGGGCGAGCTGAGGGGGTCGAGGCAGGTCCCGCGGGGGCCATTTGGGGCCGGGGGGCTCACGGCAGGTCCCATTCGAGGCCGAGGGGTTCACGGCAGGTCCCACAGGGCCTGTTTGGAACGAGAGGGTCGCCGCAGGACCCTCAGGGGCCGTTCAGAACGGGAGGAGGGCTCTGAGGTGATCGGAGGGGAACGAGTGGGGGTCTCCTGTCCCTGCGGAGCTCCGCAGGTCCCCGAGGAGCGGGGCAGGGGTGGAAGGGAACGACCGGCACCTCTCAAGGGGCGGGATTGAGGGGATCCCCGGCAACTCCCTAGCGAGGCTCTGAGGGGNCAGAGCCCCGGCCCGCAGAGCCCCGGCCCGCAGAGCCCCGGCCCGCAGAGCCCCGGCCCGCAGAGCCCCGGCCCGCAGAGCCCCGGCCCGCAGAGCCCCGGCCCGCAGAGCCCCGGCCCGCAGAGCCCCGGCCCGCAGAGCCCCGGCCCGCGCTCCCCTGCGGCCCAGCCGCTTCATTCTTCACAGGCTCCCAGACTGGGGAGGGGCAGAAGGGAGCCCAGAGCTCCCCCAGCTCCAACCCCCTGCCAGGAGCAGCGACGCCTCTCACCAGGGTGCCCCCAGCCCCAGCCAGCCCGCTCCCCCACCTGAGGGTGCTCCCCCGCACCCAGGCAAACGCTCAGCTTTACCAACCTGCTTGCTTTCCCCGCACCGTGGCACACAGAGGCACCGAGGGGTCACAACAAGAAGTCGGTGCCAGCGGTGGACTTGAGAGGGAAGTCGGGCGGCAGGGACCAGCGCCCCTCACAAGGTGACAGAGGGGACGGGACAGCGAGAGGAGCAGGGCCTCTACAGACACACCTCAGCGGAGGAACCCGCACGGTCCTCCACTGGAACCGGCAGGCTGTCGCACGGTGCTAGCCATCCCCTCCCCGCTCCTCCTCTCAGCATCCTCCAGAGCCACCCTGGACACTTGGCAGAAGGGAAACAGGAGGCGGCCCCGGTTCTAACCCAACCTGCTCGTGCCAGAGGGCACAGAGAGAGCTGCTGGGTCACGGCCTCTGAGCCAGGGGCCGAGGCTAGGAAGGAAAGGCAGCCCTAAACAGACAGAGACGGGGGCCGGGTGCAGAGGGACGCTCAGGGGTGCCAGGGCAGCGGATAACCAGAGAGCAGCCTGGCAAAAGCACAGGCACAGAAGGACCAACGAGGAGGCAACAGCAGCCCTGCACAGTCGCCGAGACGCTCCTGCGCATCCCAAACGGCTGCAGCCAGCCTTTCAGACCAGGACTCTGCTCACTGGCACTTCCAGGTCAAAGCAAGGTCACGCTGGCTGCACAAACCATCCTTCAAGCTCCCACTGGTGGCGAAAGCAACTAACCTCTTTATTAGGTAGCCCTGAAAGCAGAAGTCATGGCCTGGCACAGCTCCCGGCGACTCAGGAAGCACCGGCGGTGGAGTCTGCCGCCCTCTTCCAGAGCTGAAGCTGACACTAAGCAGCAGAGACTGATTTTGTGGGGCCCGCTGATGGCAGGGCTGACCCCTGGAAGCCGACCGTGCCCGCGCTGATAAACCTAGGTGCTGCGATTCTAACCGCCGTCCGGTTCCGCGGCGCCTCCGGCAGCTCCTTCCCGCCGTCACTCGTCCGCCGCGGGCGTGCTCTTGTCTTCGTCGTCCAGCGCGTCCTGCAGCTGCTGACGGGCAAACTCCTCGAACACCAGCTCGGCTTCGCTGCCGGGAGCACACACACGGCGGGTCAAGGTTCTCGCGGCGGGTCGGCTACTCCAGCAGCGCGAGGGCAACGCAGCCAAGACGGGGGAGCCGCCGGGAGTGCGTCCCCGCAGGCGCCACCTCCTCGGGGGACTCGGGCTGCTGCGAGGGGCCGTCCAGCAAGCAAGCAGAAGGCAAAGGGGAAGCAGTGGGAGAAACTCACCCGTCCTTGGCTGCACCGGCGGCACGCAGCGAGGGAGGAGAGACAAGCAGAGTCATTAGCACAGGGGCTGATAAACCCAGCAGCAGCCTGTAAACTGGCCAAAATCTCAGCACCAAGGAGGAGGGTCTGCAGGAGGACTGGCAGCAATGCAGGGAGATCCGAGAATCACAGACTGGCCGGGTTGGAAGGGACCTTCAGGATCACCCAGTCACAACCCCCCTGCACAGGCAGGGAGACCTTCACCACAGCAGGTTCCTCAGGGCCCAGACAACCTGCCCTTCAGCACTGCCAGCCATGGGGCAGCCACCACTGCCTGGGGCAGCCTGTTCCAGCATCTCCTCACCCTCACAGCAAGGAACTGGTTCCTCATGGCCAACCTCCATCTTCCCTCTTCAAGGCTGGAGCCCTTTCCCCTTGTCCTCTCGCTACCTGTCAAAGCCCTCCCCCAGCTCTCTTGTAGCCCCCTTCCTTCAGAGATTGGGAAGCTGCTGGAGGGTCACCTGGGAGCCTCCTCTGCTCCAGGCTGAACAGGGAGATGTCCAGGAGCCCTGCAAATGCCCCTGCAGGCACCTGAGGAAGCAAAACCCAGCCTCCCGGATGGAAAAGCTCTGCAGCAATATTGCCCAGGGCATCAAAGAGCTGAGAAACAGCCAAGGTAGAGCCACACTGGCCCCCTCTGCTTGCCAGGGCTCACAGCTGTCAGACACAGCTGTACAGAGACACCAGCTCGGAGACGCCAGCGCTGCAGTGGTACCCTCATCTGAACCGGGGTGTCACTGCGATGGCAGGAGCTGGCAGCTGAGCAGACAAGGCTCTTGGTCAGCAAACACACAGTCGTGAAAATCAACCAGGGACCAGAGCTCACAACAGCCCCTGTGGCCTCACCAGGTGATTTCTGCCCTGAAGGCGACGCTCCTGCTTTCATCTTCCCCTGTAGATAACCCCAGGACCTTGTGTTTCTTTGCTGGCACAGAATCACAGAGCATGAGGGACTGGAAGGCACCTCAAGGGATCATCTGGTCCAGTCCCCCTGCGACAGCAGGATCCCCTAGATCCAGTTGTTAGGGATTGGAAGGGACCTCAAAGGATCATCCAGTCCCATCCCCTGCCACAGCAGGATCACCCAGATCCAGTCACACAGGAACAGTCCAGGCAGGTTGGAGACATCTACTGAGAAGGAGACTCCACAAACCCCCCGGGCAGCCCCTGCCAGGGCTCTGGCACCCTCCCTGAGAAGAAGGTCCTTCTCACATTGATGTGGAACCTCCTCTGCTCCAGCTCACACCTGCTGCAAATAGCCACAGGGGTGACGAAGGGAGGGGAGCATCTCCCTGCTGAGGAAAGGCTGAGGGAGCTGGGGCTCTGGTGCTGGGAAAAGGAGCCTGAGGGGTGACCCCATGGGTGTTGATCAGTGTGTGAAGGGTGGGTGTCAGGAGGATGGAGCCAGGCTCTGCTCAGGGGCACCGGGTGTGAGCTGGAGCAGAGGAGGTTCCACATCAGTGTGAGAAGGACCTTGTTCCCAGGGAAGGTGGCAGAGCCCTGGCAGGGGCTGCCCAGAGGGCTGTGGAGTCTCCTTCTCTGGAGATGTTTCAGACCCTCCTGGGCTGTTCCTGTGCGACTGGCTCTAGGGGATCCTGCTGTGGCAGGGGATGGGGCTGGATGGTCCTTCAAGGTCCCTTCCAGCCCCTGAAGCTCTGTGACCTCTGTGACTCACTGAACATCCTGACATCAACAGCCCCTCAGGAACCTCCACCTGAAAACAGGCAGTTTCTCTTATTTAAACTGCCAAACCAGCAGGTGTCTCGAGGGTTGGGACAGGAGAGGGCTGTTTTCAAGGACCAACCAGCTCCAGAACGTCGTCGTCCTCTCTGCAGAGGGTTTTCTCTAAGCTTGTGTTACACAGCCACAGCAAAGCTGCCGTGTAATTCAGGCCCTGGCACATGGAGCTTGGCAGGAGGAGCTGCCTTTTAGCCTCTCCTGGCTTCCTAGGGGTGAAAGGAAAGGGAGCAGGTTGGGCTCTTCTCCAAGAGTTTTAAAAACTCACTGACTTCAGAAGCTACAGCTCGGGGCAGGTGCAGCTTCACAGGACACTAGGGATTGGAAGGGACCTCGAGAGATCAGCCAGTCCAACCCCTCTGCTGCAGCAAGATCCCCTGAGACCCCAAGAACTGATGCTGAACCCACAGCCTTGAGAGGAACCCAGCAGGAGCTTCTGGGCTAAGTGCTGCCTCAGAAGGGCTCTGGGAGCAGGAAGAGAGGCAGCCCAGCTGGAGTCTCTCTTTAGAAGGAGCTGATCCCTACCCGCTGCTGTCAGCAGGAGGAAATGACAGGCTGCCAGCGCGACGGGCGCTGCTGCGCCTGAAAATAACCACCTGTGAGCCACTCGGGTCCAACAGCCGCGGCAAAGGCAGGCGCACGCCGGCTGACGGCGAGTCCAGGCTATAAATACACTCGGGAAAGGAAAGGTGGCACAAGCTGTTCCTTTCTGGCTCCTCCAGACTCTCAGAGCTTCAGGGGTTGGAAGGGACCTCAAAAGACCACCCACTCCAGTCCCCCCAACACAGCAGGGTCCCCCAGATGCAGTTGCACAGGAGCATGGCCAGGAGTTGCACAGGAACACTCCAGAGAGTACAAGCTACCACAGGAGGGAGAAGACCCTTTCCAAAGCAGCTCTCCCAACCCTGAGTCACCCCTGTGAGCCAGCTCCTTCAGCAGGGAGACGCTCCCCTCCCTCCATCATCCCTGTGGCTCTGCCCTGGGGCCTCTCCAGCATCTCCGTGTCCTTCTGGAGCTGAGGGGCCCAGACCTGGACACAAGGCTGCAGCTGTGGTGCCCCCAGGGCAGAACCTCTCTCCATCTGCTGACCACCCTGTTCTGACACTCGCACAGAGCAACCCCTGCACCAGAGCCTCGTAGCCCTGAGGGCTTCCCGCAGAGCGAACCACCCGAGGCTGGCCTGACCAGATCTCACCCACCTCTGCTCCTGGGGACAAGGCAAAACCCGGGCGTCACTGACCTGCCGGGTTCCCCTCCGCCGGCTTGGGGTGCATGAGGCGGAAGGGCAGCTCCGTGCCCACTTCACTGCGGGGAGAAGAGAGGTGGCATCAGGCCCACAGGTCCACTCACACCACGAGTCCCGCTCCTGCCCCGGACCAGCCCGAGCCCTGCGCTCCAGCTGTCACTTACGGGGCGGGAGGCGGTCAAGGGGCTGGAGAGGGGGGTCACCAGGCAAAGGAACAGCTACAGCTGAGCTGTCAGGAGAGCAAGGCGCTTACCTGGAGGTGAGGTCTCCCAGCATGCTGCAGAGGGACGGGAGGGGAGAGAGGCCAGTGAGTGGGGCGGCTTCCCAGCTCGGCCTGGACCAGCGGCTGCTGCAGGCACCTCCCCGCACTCACACTGGCCCCCTCCTTCCTCCCCGCACTCACTCACACT